>CM070725.1:13830897-14242913 GCA_036346275.1 Otatea glauca
CACTGAAATTAGGGAATCTAGCTAGGAGCAGCATGTTCAGGGATGCAATGAGGACATCGTTTACCAGAGTGGTGAGCAAGTTGAGATTGGGCAAGATGCGCAGGGGCAAGTAGACGAAGGTGAGGAAATCGAGGAAGTAATAGCACAGATGGAAGAGGAAGACCTTGAATATACGAGAATAGAAGTGGAAGACGACGATGACTCAGATGAGGAAGATGAAGGTGCTGAGCCGCTTGTCCCAGCAGATTGGAGCACGCATCAATTTAATAACCTGGTTGTAAATGAAGGCAACGATACACCTTGGCAGTATAGCGACAATGAGGTGAGGCCTAACAGTATTTACCCAATGAAAGAGGCAGTGCAAGATGCTGTTAAAGATTGGGACTTATCACTAAGAAGAACTTTCAGGGTTAAGAAGTCCACCCCAACCTGCTACGATGTGGTGTGCGAGATGCAAGCGTGCCACTGGAGAGTGCACGCGTACAAGCCCAAATGGGGCACCCACTGGCTATGTTCGAAGGTTGAACAACATAGTTGTATGGTGAGAAACCACGTGGCTCACAGAACTCGCGTTCGTATATCGCGAGTATCATGTACCCAGAGATAGTTGAGAACTTGAATTTTGAGCCCCGTGCCATTATCCGAGCAATTGAGAACAGATATCAGTACACAATTAGCTACGGGAAGGCATGGATGGCGAAACAGAAGGCCTTGGAAATGAGATTTGGGAAATTTGAAGACTCATACCATAATCTGCCCGCACTGCTCAGTTGCATTCAGGGAAGAAATCCTGGTACTTATTTTGATTATCAGGACTGTCCGTCAAGCAAGTGGCCGAACAAGAGGCATCTGAAGAGAGTTTTCTTCGCATTCGAAGCTTGCATTAGGGCGTTCTATCACTGCCGTCCATTATTGTGTGTGGACAGCACATTCCTGACCGGAAAATACAAAGGGCAAATAATGACAGCTGTGGGCGTCGACGCAAACAACCATATTCTGCCTGTTGTCTTTGCCTTTGTAGAAAGCGAGAACTATGAGAGTTGGTTGTGGTTCCTATGGAACTTGAAGATCGGGGTGGTGAAAACTCACCAAGATGTGTGCATACTGCATGACAAGCATGCTGGTCTGCTTAGTGCTATTAGACAGTTGCAAACAGGGGAAGAGGAGCTATTTCTATGGACTGACTTGCAGAGCCGATGGTGCATGAGGCATTTGAGTGCAAACTTCTATAAGCAATTTAAGAACAAGGAACTGATGAACATGTTCAAGAGGCTATGTAAGCAAAACCAAGATAGCAAGTTCCGTACTCTATGGAAGAATCTTGATGAGCTAACAAAAAAACACAAAGAGACTACTAGCAGTGCAACACAGGAGCAGGCGGAACCTCTATTCCCTCTGGCAACAGAAGATGAGGCGACGAATCATCGTCGAAGGCAAAGGCCGATCAAATGTTTCTCGGACTGGATAAAGCACGAGCCCAAAGAGAAGTGGTCATTGTTACATGACACACATGGTGCTAGATACGGTGTCATGACGACCAACTTGGCGGAGGTGTACAACTGGGTAATGAGAGGAATGAGGTGTCTCCCGTTGGTAGGAATTGTTGAGGGAGTGCTGCGGGGTACAACCAAGTATTTTGTAGATAGGCATCAAGCTGTTGAAGTAGTAATGAGAGATGAGAATGCCTTGTACTCAAGCATGATAAGTAAATACATGGATGAGAAGAGTAAGAAGGCGGACAAGCATAGAGCTATCAAAGTAGGTTCACGAACACTGCGCTTCAAGGTGATATGCAGGGATAAAGGACGACGGGGAACAAATCAGAAGGTTATCACCCAAGAGTGCATCTTACAGGCTGAATGTCAATGCTCGTGTAACAAACCCCTCCTTTTGCATAGGTCATGTTCTCATGTGATAGCTGCATGTGCATTATTTGGAATGCGACCCGGTACATATCTATCTGAATATTTTACAAAGGAAAAGGTGATGGCAACTTGGAGTGAGGAGATTTATGGTTATGGTGTTGTCGGTTCTTTCACCACAACTTCTACTGTCGATGAAAGGTTCTGGGTCCCTAATTTTGATGCAAGATCATACAAAGGAGGGCGTCGCAAAACAAGGCGTATCAGAAATGACATGGATGAGTCCGAAGCTGGTAAGCGCGGGAAGAAATATTCTTTGTGCAAGCGAACAGGACACACGTTCAAGAACTGTCAGCCACATAACGAAGAGGATGAAGGAGGAGATGGCAATCCGATGGCTGTAACACCCTAAAATTTGCCATATTTTAAATTTTGGAGCTATTTTGATTTTTGAGAATTTTTGGAAATTAATTGGAATTTATTCAAATATGGACTTTCTTGAAGTCAATTAAAATAATATAAAAGTTTATTCAAAGTTTTATTGGAAATATTTTATTTGAGTTCAGAATGTCTCAAAAGATTTTCCAGAATTTTTTTGGAATTTTTTTTTGAGTATTTTGCTATTTATTTTGGCTTTATCCATTTATCTGATTTATTTTAATTCGAAAATAATTTAAAATCGTAAGAATAGTGTTTGGGCCGAAACCCTTCGGTCTGGCCCAAGTCAGCCCGTGCCGTCGGCCTGCGCAGTCCACCTTGAGCCGAACCCTAGCCGCGCACCGTTTGATCGAGATCGCATGGTCATGAGGGCGCCGCGTCGCCATGCGTTGGTGGCCACCCGATCGAGTCCACGCAGACGTCCAGATAGCGCCACGTCCCTTTGCCCGCGTTATCGCTGGAGTTAACGCCGCCGAGCATTTTCGCTCGTTTCGCCGGTGTTTGCGTGCATGTCGAGGCTCCTTTATATGTGTCAGTTAGTGCGCTGGATAGTGCTCTCCTCGCCACACCTTTTGACTCCTTTCGCGCACGTCAAGACGCTATCCTCGCTTCGCATTTGCTCGCCGTAGTTCTTCCTGTTGCATCGCCGCTGTTTTGGGTTCACTCCGCCGTCTCCAGTCACCATTCGTTGCGTTTGGATTCATCTTCGAACTCACCGCGTCAAGGCGCACCAAACCATCCACTTCTTCACGCTGGAGGACCACCGTAGCACTACCGATGGCCTCGTCTTCTTCAGCGCTGGCAGCTTCTTCCTTCTGCGCCGTCGCCGCCTTCACCAGACTTCCTTGCCGTTTGATCTGGTATCGTGTGGCTCTGGTAAGTCCACGTCGCCCCCTTTCTGTTTAAGCCTAGCGTGTTTCGTGACCGTTAGATCTAATGCGTGTGGCATAGATTAGATCATGAGTTCGTGAGTTAGATATCTTCTCGACCGTTAGATCAGTATCGGACGATGTAGTTGGATCGATCCATGACGTTAGAGCGAAACCGTCGGATCTAGTGAGCGTAGCCGGATCTTCGCCGCGTGTCGCCCGCCGGGGTAGCCGCGTCGCAAGTCCGCGTCGTGTAATGTTAGCTGTTCGATCCGGATCGGACAGCGTAGGGTCAGCCGCGTAGCGTTGGTGTTAGCTCGCCACGTGTCCGCCGCCGCAGCCTCCATCCGCTGGATCTTGACCGTCGATCTTGAATCGTACGGGCACGATCGCACCGGCGCCGTGACCAGTTGCGTGCCGTCGAGTGTCAGGCGAGTTAGCCGAGGCGCCGTGCGCCGAGTCCACGGTGGACCGAGGCCGAACCGTAGACCGAGTCTATACGCCATCGATACGTGTCGGGCCGTGGTGTTGCCACGTGTCCGATGACGTCAGCATGACATCATAATCGGGTTTTCTTCAGAAAAATATTCGGCCAAAAATCATATTCGGTGCTGACATCAGCGTGACGTCATAAATGTTGTTTTCCAGTGTAAAAGTAATTCAGTTAATTCGGTTTTTCTATTTTTCAGAATTATCTTTTATTTCAAACTTTGAATAGCTATAACTTTTGCATTTTAACTCCAATTGAGGTGATTACAGTCTCTAAAAATTTGTAAAATTGTTCTCTTTTTATTGGTGAATTTTATTTGAATTTTTGAGGTTATATAGTCTACTGTTTTGGTTATTTATTGCATATATGATTTTTACGCGTAGATGCAAATTTGCCGGGAAGTTTCGAGGAAGAGTTCGTCGCTCAAGATCAAGCTTCGGAACACGACCAGCAAATCTTTGAAGGCAAGTGATGCTTTGACCATTTTGATCCCAGTTTTTAAATGTATGTTGTTTTGAAATTATGCATGCTAAGTTAATTAAAAATGAATTTAAATAAATTTGGGTAATGTAGCTAATCAACCCATATTGTTATTACCACCTTGAAATTATTATTTGTATGCCCTGAAATCATTGTCACCCTAGGATTACTTGTACTCGTTGGATGTTAATATGATGCCAACACGGGAGGCTAGACCATGAATAGAAGCTTAGCCTTGCAACGAGTCATCAATGATCTTCCGAAAAATGGAACAATGTTGATTGATGACATATGGAATGTATTTGAAAATGGTGTGGTGATACCACGTGATGAGACTGAAGTACGGAGGCCTGTGTGGTTTTTTACCGATGCTGAGTTATTGTTAGCATGTGTTGCACAATAATCAACCGGGTGGGAAATGATTTAGACTGGGGCAAGTGGCAAGTGGCTTTGTGCCAGGTGGGCCCGTGTGGCAAAAGGTTGATGGGAGTTGTGAGTCTGTGTGCCACATCGGGCTATGTGCCACTGTTGAGTGATGAAAGTCTTGCCTTGGTCAGCTAAGGACTTCACCTTACAAGTCGTTGTGCGGAGGATCCGGTGCTACCGCCCAACTGAGACCGGTAGCACCGGGCTCTTTTTATTTTTGCTCTGCCAGAAGGGGCTTCTCTGTAATTTTTGCACTAGTCTGAGGGGCCGGTGCTATCGTTCGTCCGATAGCACCGCACTACCATAGGCGGTAGCACCGGACCTCCCGACTACCCAAAATGCATATCCTTTGGAATTTTTGCATCGGGCTAAGGGGCCGGTGCTACCGCTCGCCCGGTAGCACCGCGCTACCATGGGCTGTACCACCGCCCTACCTAATTCCCCAAAGATACCCTTCTCAGGTTTTTACACACCGCTCTGGGGCCGGTGCTAGCGCTTCCCTGGTAGCACCGGGATACCATGGGCGGTAGCACTGGGCTTCTAGAAACTTTCTTTCAACAAAAATGGAATTTTCAATTTGAATTTTTGTATTACATGATGCATGATTTTAAGCATAGATTTGAGCCTTTAAACCCTAGATGACATTAAGATAATCGTCAAGACCCCTCTTAATAGTACGGCTCTAGTTCTAGCAATCCGATCTTTTCTCCAAACTCCGAGATCGGTAAAAGCTATGAAAAGATCCTTAAAATTTATACCTTAGCTATCTTGTCTTGACGTGTTGAACTTCTTTTCATCTACTTCATGCTTTCATAATCATCAAAACTTGGACAACCTATTCTCAAAATACTCAATTGAAAATGTTTGTCCTTTAACCGTAATTGTCATTAATTACCAAAACCAAATTGAATTGGGGGCATAGATGCTTTCAATCTCCCCTTTTTAGTAATTGATGACAATCCTCATGTAAGAATTTGGATTGAGTATGACTTTTGAGTATGCAACAAGCGGAATATGTTATATAATCAAAGGTTGAGTTTTGATAAAATTTTGCTTCTTGAAATGGAGAAGATTGGATTGAAGAAAAATGCTATTAAAACATAATGTTTAATTAAAAACTCTCTCTAAAGATGTGCATATGAATAGGAAATGAAAATTTGCACATGAAGAGAAAATTGAAAATTTTGACGGAGTTTCATTTAAACAATAGATACGAGGATGAACAAACAAAACACACACACACATACACACACACATATATATATATATATATATATATAATGAAAACAATAAGCAACCATAATATCCATAAACATCCATAACATCCAAGTCCAACACATTCAAAAGCTTACATACACATATAAAGCAAAAGCATAAATATCAACTCCGTCGTCTTCGTCATATTTCTCCCCCTTTGGCATCAAGTATCAAAAACGAAGAAGATCTCTTATGCGCTCATGAAGATGGAGGATGAGGAGGAGTGCAAGATCCATAACGTTGAAAGGCGACAGGCGTCTGCTGAGAGCAAAACTGCTAATCATGTCAGATCAGATGCTCGCAAGACTGCTCATCATGTCATTTCTCAAATTTTTAAAGAATTGCTCCTGAGGAGCTTGTGGAGCTGCTCGAGAGTGCTCCTCTGCCTCTGCAATGCCTTGCTGCTGCGGTTGCTGAGAGGACGACTGACCTCTCTGACTGATAGCCTGTGATGTCGCCTCACGAGGCCGATATGACTTGTGAACACCACCACACCCTCCTCGAAAACCAGTCTCTCTCTTAATGAGCATCATGATGAAAGACGCAAAGTAAATTCTTTTATCTTTGTCACAAGTCAAGGATTTGAGCCTTTAAACTCTAGATGACATCAAGATAATCGTGAAGACCCCTCTTAATTTTCAAATCGGATGTCACAATGATATTAGTACTAATTTTAGAAATTTTTACGAAAATTTTTCTAAATTTTTGTTGAATGTTTTGCATTCAAATTTGAATTGCATCGGTTTTTCGTTCATCTTAAAATGCCGAACCGGCTCGGCAAACTCGATTTTTGTGAAATTCGTTTGAATTTCGTCGGTTTTGCAAACCTCTGCTCAACATAGCATTTCCGCACAAGCAATTCTAAAGTACATCCTCGGAAACTTCACGAACTATCCTAAAATCACACAACTTTCCCCAATAACCACCCTCTACGACGGCCTACCTGTCAGTGACTCTACCACTGCCCCCGAAAAAACGCGCGCGAAAAGACGCCTTTAACGAGGCGCCCTCCCGCCTCGCTCTTACCCTTCCAAAACCTTCCCCCCAAAAATATTCCCAATCTCATCTAATCCACCTCCACCCTCGCCCCGTGTGCCGCCGCCGCCGCCGTCTCCGCCGCGGCAACCAAACCCTAGCTCGACCCCCGCGAGCCACCCTCAAAACCCCCACGATCTCGAGGGTTGGTCGGAGCAGCAGCCACAATGTTCTACTCGCACACGATTCTGGCGCGGAAGAGCCCTCTGGGCACGGTGTGGATCGCCGCCCACCTCGAGCGCAAGATCAAGAAGCCGCAGATCGACGGCATCGATATTCCCTCCTACGCCGGTCAGTCCCCAGCTCAAAGATGCGTTTTTTTGCTCCGTTTGCTGTCCACGGGTAGAAAGGCGCGGTCTTTCCGTGGCGGCTCGGTTCTCTCCGCGGGTTTTGGGGCGGCATCGAGGCGAAAGATGCAGTCTTTATCCTTCTGGGCAAATGGGGAGTGATTCCGGTGTGACCGGGATGTTTTTTCTTGGTTTTGCGGTGGAATCATGCGTTTGTACATTGCGCAAAGAAGAAGACTGAGTTCTCGGAAATAATTACGTGTGGAGATTTCTTTATCTGGTCGGGATTCACGATTCATCGGCAAGTATTCTCTCGTTGGTGGGAATTTTGTGGAAAGTTTTGTTCTTATACTAGGATTCATGCAAAAAAAAGCAAGAAAAAATTGGTTTTCTACTAATGGGCAATTCTGGTCATGTCAGGGTTAACAAACCAGTATCGAACTCGAATTACGCCGACCGGGCGGTAGCAAAAATCGCAAAAAACCGCTTGAATATCGTTGAAAACCGATCAGTTTGGAAAGTCAAATGTAGAAAAACTGGAAACAATTTGGGAAATTTTGCAAAAAAAAAGGTGTAAAATTTGTAAAAAGCTATTGAAGGCCCAAAAAATAGGAAAAATGTAAGAAATATACAAAAAAGTATGGAAAAACACGAAAACAATTCCAGCATGAACTTGCCTAAATATGGAAAAATTTCAACGTGACCTTTGCTATATTTTAGACAATTGCACGTTGTAAAGTTGGCATTTAATAATAATATGTCAACAAATAATCTTTCATTTCAATATTACTCACATATCAATCCAACAAGTGCAAAAATAGGCATTCACATATCAACACCATTTACATTTCAACACCTTCCATTTCTACTAAATATACTTCAACAAATATTGCTACTAAATATAGTTGAACAAATATTGGTACTAAATATACTTCAACAAATATTGCTACTAAATATAATTGAACAAATATTGCTACTAAATACACTTCAAGAAATGTTGCTACTTGACATAATTGAACATATATTGCTACGTGACATACTTCAACAAATATTGCTACTTGACATACTTGAACAAATATTGCTACTAAAATATGTTTAAGTAAATATTGCTACTTGACATACTTGAACAAATATTGCTACTTAAAATAATTGAACAAATATTGCTGCTAAAATATGTTGAAGTAAATATTGCTACTAAAAATACTTATAATTTCTTTTTTTTTGGATTTTCTAATTTCTACATTTTGAATGGCTCAAAAATGTCTCCAAACTTCATTTTTTCAAAAAATATTCACACCAGAGGTCATAAAGCTATTAATACTAATTTTAGGGAATTTTTGGGTAAATTTTTTCGAATTTGAATTTGAACTTGATTGGTAAACCGAGCGGTTTTGCTTTTCATACCGGAGCGGTACGGGAGAAAATCGTGGTTTTCGTGTGGTTCTCGTCGGTTTTTCCAACTCTGGGTCATGTACTATAGACTGAATTCTTAAGAGTGAATGCAAACAGTTCTTCTATTATAATCTGATATGTCGGCTACTAATTTAGTTTATCTTTTTGCATTGATGTTACAACTACCATCTTCAGATGCCGTCATAAAAATAAAAGTTAATTTTGAAACAAGGACATAGCATTTGTGCTATCTTCCATATTCGGGATTTACATGGATAACTATACATGTTTCATTGATCACATGCCAAATTTTTTACAAATAACATAATGTTGTTGATGTTTTAGTATTGTTTTGTTGCAAAGTGCTTCTTTATATATTGTATTAATTTGTAGTTGATTCTGTAATCGATGTTAATACATGAAGTTAATCTGGTAAAGTCAATAAATATGCATATGAGCTTTATGGCTGGGAAGAATTAGTGATGGAATTGAAAAATGGAAAATTCGTTGGTGTCCAGGGGAACCTGCGTCCCCTTTAGCGAAAAATACCCAATTCAGCATGATGCGATGTTTCAAAAATTCCAAAAAAAAAATCATGGATGTAGTACACATAAAGTTATGTGAACCTGCAAATTTCAATTTCAAATCGTTCCTAGTATCAAGAAACCAAAAAAACAAGCAGTACTTCTAGTGCATATGAACAATGCGTGACTGACTGCTTGTCTTTTTTGGGGGCAATTATTATCTGTTGATTTTTCCCCTCTACCTTGCACAAACTTGTTGATAATGGCATGTTGACTAGATAATTATTTTTCATGTTGTAGCAGTGGACAAATAAGCATGCCTTGTCTTCTAATGCATTTTTTTTCCTGCAGAGTGCATAATGTTCCCTGAGGTTCCAATTGCTCTTAGATTGTCGGGGCATCTTCTTCTAGGTCTAGTTCGCATTTATTCATGGAAGGTGAACTACCTCTTTCAAGATTGTAATCGAATGCTAACTACAATCAGAACCGCCTTCGCCTCTGTGCAAGTAGATCTGCCAATTGATGCAGACCGTGCTCCGTTTGAAGCCATCACATTGCCAGATACATTTAATCTTGACGACTTAAACCTGGATGATGCAATCTGTCAGATAGAGTGAGCATTTTTATTCTCCATGTCACCTGTTCATGTCATCCAACCTCAATGTAATTATGTTATTTGTTGAACTTTCTAACAGCACACCAGATAATCATCGGAAGACTCCTGATCAGATCACTCTGGCTGGTATGGGAAGCTCAATATAGTCAATGATCAGTATATTTATTGTTATTTTAATACCTGTGTTTGACTGTCTCATTGATATTGCAGAAGGAGAGTATGTGATGATCGATATTTATGAGGTATTCATTATTGTGCTGCCTTGCTTCTTTGGCATTCTAATTTACTTTTCATGATCACTTATTCTGTACTCGTACAATGGTGCAGGATGCTAGAGTAGAGCCATCAGCTCCTGGTCGATCCTCATGCATGAGGCCTGAATCAGCTGATGATGAGTATGTGTCTTGAATACTTTTTTTCTTTTCTGTTTTCATGGACTGATGCCTGAAGGTCTCCTTTGCAATCATGTCCAGGACATTGCCTCCATTTGACATTGGTTTCGAACCAAGTAATGATCTGTATGGCAAAAATTTTGTAGAACCTCCCATGGGTAATTTGTCAGAGAAACCAAGTTCTATAAATCAGAGAAATCAAGCACAAGATCCACCAGAAATAATGCGTAAAGCATCACCTGAGGGCCCTGAACTGAACTTGTCAGTTGGTGCAAACAGTGACCCCATGGAGGTCTCCCAGGATGGTTCACCCTTTGTGAAAAAGATTATCGCTTCTCCGACAATGGACCAAATTTTATCACCTGTTCGAGAATCTTTACATGGGACATGGGCACCCAATGTACCAGGAACTATCACAGATGATCCTTTTGAAGATGAACCAATACATATTGGTTAGTATCTTGCTTGTTAACTCATTATGTACCTAAATGATTTGTTTGTCTGTGTTCACTTGTATTATATGTTTAATATGATTAAAGTTGTTTTGAAATTCCACCAGCATGAGTTTTGTGGGATGCTAGAAGGTTGTGTAAGATGTATTTTTTCTTGATGATAAAAACACCTGATCCACCTTTCGTTTCTTTTCTTTTTGTGGTTTTAGAGGATCAGTTGCCTGAAATGAGGATTGTACCATCTCCACCTCAAGTACAAGACAAGAGAAAGAGAAGGACGAAAGTACAAGAGAAGAGAAAGAGAAGGACGAAATTTGATAATGAAATAGTTTTCTCCAATGCGTATGTTTGAATTGAACCATACTTTTAAAAAGATGAAATCTTACCTGTTTTTACTTAAGCAATGTTTATTTGCGGAAATAACTGAAAATAATAATTTGATTGCTCATCTGAACTTTGAAAGAAAGAAATTGCTTGTGATAATTTGAGGAATTGTGAAACAATGTATTGCATTAATGTGTTTGTTCAAAGTGTACTGAAATGCTGTGTCCTACGATGGCAAACTCAATAAAAAATTGTTCTCCCTCCTCCTGCCAATGATGCATGGATACTCCGGGTCCGGGAAGTCTCCATACTTGTCTCTAATATGTATTGGATGCCTGATACTTCCCGATAGGACAATGCACGTTATATGTGGTGAATTGAGGATTAGAAATCCCTATTGTTTTGTCTATGGTATATGAAGCATTTAGTTCTATATTTATGTTGTCTTATGGTCTGTTGAACATCTAATATTACACTTATTGTATCACTTGTGCTTGACTCTTGAATATATATGTAGCTGTATCGCCATACCAATGATTTTGGGAAAATTTCGTACCAGTGCTACACTGCTGGCCATTGAACACCAGATTAATGAACAGCTTATTCGCATTAATCCCATTCCCTTGTCATTTGATTAAATACTTCCTCTCTTGCAAAAATGTAATCCAGGCAACTTTTTCCATCATAATCCTGAATGTGATATGTGTAAATTATTATATCACAACAATATGATTTCTGGTGGTACTCTGCTCTGCTGTGTCAGTGACAAAATTTCATCTCTTGCACAGCTATATGAAGAAACAAATTGATGGTGATGAACTATGTAATCTGATCTGCAAGAGGAGGAAGCTACCTCAAACAGCTGTGGATATGTGGAAATTCAACAGGACTAGCCAAAAGGACAGGTTCTTGCTTGGACCTTTGGTGAATGGTAAGCTACTGTGCTATTCGATTCCATGGGTGTATAGTCCTTTCACTTCCTTTTATATCCCAAATTTGCTCCCTTTCAGGAATGTGCACTAACCTACATGAAATCTATGAGAGAAAATTCCCCCGTGTGAGTGACTCTGATGCTGTGTCTGCCTCTGATGAGCACACCGCCAGTGCAGCAAATGTTGGTGTTCGGGATACATTGCCTGAACGTCAGCTCAACCCAAACTCTCCAGGAAATGCAGATGCACCGCCTGAATTGCCTGCCCAAAAGTCTCCAGGAAATGCAGATGCACGATCTGAATGTCAGCTTACCCCAAAGTCTCCAGGAAATGCAGATGCAGCACAATACGAAGATATGGCTCCTGAGTTCCCTCGATTCTTCCCACAAGATATTCCATCTCCAATAAGAGATGATACTCCTTTCAAAACTCCTGGTGGAACTCCACAGTCTGGACTTGGAGGAACCGGTGCTACTGAAATACCACCAGCAGATGGGACTTATGTATCACCTGGGCAAATGACTTATGACTTTGATTCTAAGGCATCTCCGTTTCCATTCAATGATGAACTTGACGGAGATCTGCCAGAGATTCCTGGGCTAATAAGTACTCCTACAGTGATATCTAGTGCAGGTACTAGCGCCACAGGGTTAGGAAGCATGTCTACCAGGACAAGGTAATGAAATATGTTTCAAGAGATGGCTATGTTTTATTAAGTGCGTGTTGTAACTTGTATGTCATTGCATTGCAGGGCTGTGGCACAGTACTTCAAAGATCACATGCCTTCAACTACATCAGATGACGAACCAGGAAAATTCAGTTTGAACAGAATCTTGGAAGGAAGAGCAAGAAAGCAAGCTGCACGGATGTTTTTCGAAACATTGGTAATATTCAGAATCATAGCTATTGTTCTTTTTCTTGATATATAAATGCTAGTTACTTTTGTGCAGCTTCAGGTATTTTCTTTCTGGGTCGGATGTTGGACTTTTATTTTCATTATACTTCTCTTCCTGTAGGTCCTGAAGAGTTATGATTATATTGACGTACAGCAAGAAGAAGCATATGGTGACATTGCAGTTTCAGTTAAACCCTCACTCTCAGCAGCCAAACTTTGAATAAATTTGTTGACTAGAATCATAGAGAAAAGGATACCTCGTTTGATCTGTGAGGAGGATCATAGGTGGGATTTGCAGTGAGTACCCGAAAAACGGATGCCCTGATGTGGCGTGACTGTCGAGTCTACTGCAATTTTCTGCATACTACATAAGGTATTGTTATTTGGTTTTGTTTGAGGCTGCAGAAGACCCCAGTTGTGAAGTTGTAACAATGGTAAGGTATCGAATACAAACATTTTGTTCAGGTTAGACTTCAGATGGTTTCCCCAGCCTGTGCTTTGTCGACACCAAGCAAAAGTGAGATGACATGGTAGTGAAACTGTGAAAGGGATCAAATGAAGATAAATTTTTTTTACACTTTCACTATCGAATGACATGGTAATGGTAGCGATCTGTTAACTCTATCTGAGATGTTAACTTAGCTGAGTGTGTAAATACTAAATGGTACAATATCATATATTCCTTCTCTGCAGTGATTACATGTTGTCTGTTCAGAAATATTTCATAATAACCTGTATGCTTTACCCTCTATTTTTTTGGACAACTCCTTATTTGCCACCGTAAATTTTCATGATCCCAGATATGCCATCTCCTATCTTACTGACATGTAGGCCTGAGCTTCGCATGGCAGTGAACCGATAGTGTATTCAGGATTTGTGCATTTTGCAGTGGCATGCAATTTTTTGCTTTTCTTTTTGTCAATTCTGATCGGTTCAACTGAACCTAGAAAGGGTAGTGAGAGGACCTGAAGAGAGGCATTTGATCAAAGAGAATTACTCTCATTGCGCTCTTTTTGAACTGGTTTGCAAGCATAGCACAAATAGCTCTGAATACTTGCACACTGTCCCGTGAAGTACTGTCACCATTTCATCAATGTAGACCATTGGATTGTGCACCAATGGCCTAGATATCCCTATCTCTTCTCTTCGTGCCGACTTCTAGGGGTGCTAATGGATTGAAGCCTAGCACAAGCCTGATTTAAGGTCAAAGTTTTGTTTCTTTCATCTAATTTAGTCCAAGTCCAAAACTAAGAAGCCTATATCCAATCAAAGCCCAAATAAAGGCTTGGACCTTGATCCAAGACATTACATGCATGGCTAGCGACATTATCCAATCTAAGTAGAGCATCTATGCAATCTGTTGCTCTGTTTTTTAGGGCTTTCTGTCGTTCCGTTTACAAAACTAAACATCACTATTTATCATTCATGCACTTCTCTACCAGTGACGAACCAAAACAAAAACTTACGGTACCATTTTTTTACTTGGCTGGTATGCATGCATGCATGCATTTCCTTGCTTTGGCTGGCAAGGATGCACGCATTTGTGTGCTAGAATTAACAAATAGTTGTTCTTTGTACATAAAGAAAATAATCAAATGCAAGAAAAAAAAATCAGCTCGATTCAGAATGCTGTAACCTCATTATTCATGTGACCACTCAGCTAGTCTAATTACAATTACTCATCTGCTTTGAACAACTTCACATCTTCTCTCTTCTTGGCTTCCAAGTTTCAATCTGTATCTGAGAAAAACAAGATTACTTTTTAAGGCAACTAATTAAATAGCACTTAAGGCCAATAAAAGAATAAACATACAACTTAAATATTAAGAAAACTGCTACAACAAAATGCTTAAAGAGGAACAACATTAAGCCACTTTCTAGTGAACTCTTTAAGTGCACCATGCAGAAAATGGTCTTTGTAACCGTCGAAGCGATGGTCTTTCTATCTTATCTACTGTATAAGGAGAAAGTGGTAAACTGGTAATATTGATGGGGATTTCAGGATAAGGCACAAAAACGAAAGAAGCATTGGCAACTAAAGCAACCAGACCATACAGACAATGTGCATGTGCTCCGGTCCAAAATTGCAATAATCCTACGGCTACAACCAACTAATGTCATGCAAATATCAGGAAACCTTCCACCCCTTAAGATTGCTGACATCGTGAATCTCTTGCTCTATTAAAAAAAAGTATCGAATGGCTGGATTAGTGGTGAGCAATTTAGTAGAAAACCATGAGATGCAAGCCCACATCAGTCGTCTAATTTGATAATCAAGCCGTCTTGGCTCTATGGATGCCTCACCCTTGACCTTACGTCATGGACGTTTAAGATCGATAAACTTTTTAGGGAGTCCACTTTTGCAAGTGCCGTTGGTTTCTTTTATATAAGGTTTATCTTTTTTAAAAGATGATGCAAACAGCTGGCTAGTGCAATCATCTTAAGGTTCATAATTCATTAGTCACAAGTTCATATTTAGAAAATTATAGTGGAAAATCTATACAAATAACCCAACTAACCTGTGAATTGTGGGAATTGAGCTCTGGTAGTCAGCCAAAAGAGACAAGGTACCGCTAGACTTGTTCATGGCAGCCCGCTCCGATTTTTCTAGGCTCAGCCCTAGAATTTTGGCTTCTAGGCCCGAAAAAAAAGCCTAATGTAGGTATTAAAACAATAATGTTTATCACTGAAACAAATTAAATAATATTACTTTATTAAAAAAAAGAATTCTAAGCTTTTCTCGGGCTTCGGGCCAGGTTCTAGGACGAATTCTTTCTTTAATAATTTTTCATTTTTTTTCAAAAGTAGGCGTTTGGGTTTCAAAATTGCAGAAAAGGGCGCTTGTCGCCCGTACATGGGGCGCTCGCCCCATGTACGGGCGATCGGTGCCCGTGTGATGACCGAACGATCTATTGAAGGTAATCGCTTCAAAGATGGGGCGACCGCCTTTTTTTTTAATGTTAATTCTTAATTTCTTTTCCGAGAATAATCAATAGGAGAAAAAAACGAAAATGGTCATAGTACTGATGTACTTTAATATTTTATATCTTTAAATACTTGATACCTCTTAGTATTGACTAGAAATAAATTTTAATGAAAATGGCCATAAGTTACAAACACTGATCTTTAAATACGTGATACCTCTTAGTATTGATTTACTGTAATATTTTTTATGTATTGGCCAAAATATACCATAAGTTGAAAGCAATAATCTTTAAATTTCTGATACCTCTTAGTATCGAGTCACTTACATATTTCATATGTAAGCGAGTCGAAGTCGTGTCTTTCGCAGGAAGTCAAAAGCGAGCATTTATCTCGTCAGTCACACACACGCTACTGCCGCGCCCGATTACATCCGACGTGCACCACGCACCAATCCCTCACGCATGGTATATTAGGGCTATTAAAATATCGGGAACTACCGTTAAATGTCGCTTTGCATCACCAACAAAGCGATAGGGCGATGATTACTAGGAAGGTCCAACTAGAACAAGATAAATTTTAAAATATTAATTAATATATAAGGATTTGCATTATGTTGTGAAAAGTACTATGTGTCGTGCAAATTTAAATTGTATAAATCAATTTTACTTAAAGACCATTTAGTGTATTATGAACAAACTATACAAACCATGGCTCGAAAAATCCTGAAATAAATATGTCTTGTTGGTAGGGTGTTAGGTGTCCCATCTTTTCAAAGAAATTTAGGAATGAACTCAGTTGAATAAACCAAATGACTGTAAGTAGCCTCACTTGCATGACACACTTAAGTCTTTGCGGCAGCCCGTGAAATATCATTTTTAAATGTAATTTGTTGGGAGAACGGGCCAGATTTGCTCTTCGATATATGCACTACCATATGGTGGGAAAATATTTTATTTACACCTTGCTTTGCATATTAATTCTGCCAGTGCAATAACCCAAAGTATTATGGTCGAGGCCACAATGAAACGCTTAAGCCTTTTCGGCAGCCCGTGAAATATCATGTTCAAATGTAATTTGTAGGGAGAACGGGCCAGATTTGCTCTTCGATATATGTACTACCATATGGTGGGAAAATATTTTATTTATACCTTGCTTTGCATATTAATTCTGCCAGTGCAATAACCCAAAGTATTATGGTCGAGGCAACAATGAAACGCTTAAGCCTTTTCGGCAGCCCATGAAATATCATGTTCAAATGTAATTTGTAGGGAGAACGGGCCAGATTTGCTCTTCTATATATGTACTACCATATGGTGGGAAAATATTTTATTTACACCTTGCGTTGCATCCAAATTGTATTAGTGCAATGACCGTAAGTATTGCGGAACGAGGGTGAGAGGGAGGTTAGAGAGCGGTCGATTGACAAATCAGAAGTTACTGCGAAAAATAAGGTAGGCCACACTCTTTATTACGGCTTAAAACTGAAAGGAGTACCATGAACAAGGAAAATAATAGTTAAAACGAGACGTCTACTGAGTGCTTCGAGGCCACCTCCCATTCGCCCATGCCTCCGGTGGGGCTTCTCTAGCACGCCGCGCCCTCTCTCGTTTCCTCTCTCTCTCGACCTCCTTCTCCTCGGCTTTCTTCCTACATGCCTCCTCGCGTGTGGTATCGCGCTACTCTTAAAGCTGCCGCGTGAACTCCTCCTGCCGGTTGGCTTGATCAAGGAGCCTTTGGTCTTCGGGGTTGATCTCCGTATCAAACCACTGCTCAAATTCCTTGCTTCTTCCTTTGCCTTCCCCTTACCCTTTGCACTTGCGCCCGGCATTTTCGATTGATGCTCACCTCTATTCTTTCTCCCGCTATTCTTTGCGAGACCGCTTGTGAAGAACGATGTTATAAAGGGCGGATATCGCCGTATGGAGCGATCGCCTCATATTTGGGCGATCGCCTCACATTAGGCGATCGCCCTACTATAAGCGATAGGTGTACCAAACGCGTTGGTGTGTTGTCACGTCGTGTGGCATAGGCAAGCAATGCATAAATGATTTGAACAATTTATAGTGATAACGCATTTGTCATGTTACTAACTCGGGAGTTATACAATGTGTCGAACGTAAAGCCATTACAAAAATACATCCGTACAACAAGTCAATCACGGCCACGCTTCCTAATCGCCCGTGGGGTAGGTGAGTGGCGGCACGCGGACGGACGTCCCTCCTAGGCCTGCGGCGCAGCGTAGAGTAGTGCGCTTGTGCGGCGCAGGCCAAGTCGTGGCGGCGCACCGAGAGCCGAGAGGGTCGAGGTAGTCGGTCGAGGTACTCCTCCGGTCGAACTTCGTCGCCGAAAGGCTCGTCGAAACCACCTGGGTCTGGCTGGCGCGGGACGACGAGGAGCCTCGCGAGCCCTACTACCCCACCGCCTGCGTGGGAGCGTAGCGAGGAACCGAGGGTAGGCGGGAGCGAGAAGGAGCCTCCCGGCCCACTCGTCCCCACTGGCCGCGCGGAGCGTAGCGAGAACCGACGGGGTAGGGGCGAGACGCGAAAGGAGCCTCGTCGGCCCATCGCCCCCTGCGCACTGCGTGGGGCGTGGACGGGCACCGGGGGTAGGGCGAGGTGTCGAAGCGGACGTGGTGTGCTTTGCGTCCGCCGACGCGTCTCCGCGCCCTAAGCGAGTGGCTGCGAGCCAACCGCCTCATAAGCGAGGACCCGAGCCCAAGCCGCTCGGACTCGGCGGTGGTCACCAGTATGCCCCCTCTAGGCGCGCTCAACATGGACGGCCTCCACCTCAATCTCCGCCAAGAGCTGAGTGCATGTAACGTCAGTTGGTATTGCGTAAATTAGATGAAAAAGACGTGCCCATGTAGGTTCGATTGCGACACTTACGAGGCGTTGTCCCTCCGGGACATCGTGAAGGGTACGTGTCCGCTACCGATGCATGCCGTGCGACGCTCACGGTCTTGGTGTGTACCCCACCCGAGTCGAGTGCGCTGGGCGAACCACTCCATGTATCGATCAGACATGTCATGGTCGTGACTGGCGGGTCTCGTGACCCTCTCCGAGTGCGGCGCCCCATCTGCAGGGCCCATGGCTGCACGCGAATCCGGAGAGCCCACCGCAGCACCTATCCGGTCATCTGCAATGCAAAATAGTAAGTACACACCACATTAATTTCGCAAAGATGCGGAGTAGTAGGATCGTGGCAAGTACTGTGAGCGCCACGCGCGACAACGTGACGAGGCGGCAAAGGAAAGGATCGAACAGCCGAGGTTACAAAGACTCGGTGCGGGAGTACTCCCTCGACACAAAGGTCAAAGACGAGCACCTTACGGGTGAGCCAAAGGCCTCATCTCGCGTGCAAAGCACGGAGACCCCGTGAGGTGCTTTCGGGCGTGGACGTCGTGACTGCGGTGTATGGCGGCGCCCACCACACGTCCCTCGCGTGGAGGCGTCGAACTCGAACGAACTCCTCGATAGGACCTCCTCACTGCGGTCTTGCGAACCTCCGCCATGCGAGGAAATAAGAAATGGCGAAGGTTATTCAAGTGCGTTAGTGGGGAAAAGATACGAGGGAGCATACGTCGTGCCGGACCAGTAGTGGCCCATGGTGGGCCACCACCGGTCATCTCCGTAAAGCTCCTCGGGTAGTGCGGTGTCGTGTCAACAACAAACAGCTCGCTGACGGAGAAGCGCTCCCAAGACCACAATGGCCCGGAGGAGTAGGGACGCAACACGACATCGCCGCGCCGTGCTCGCCGAGAGACGGCGCCGCATGCACTCTCATGCGTCGCGCAAGCACCGAGGCCCACGACCACCGTGCATCACCGCTTACAAGGGGGAGTTAGGACGTGCTCGGCCGAGACGAGATTGAACCGAGTGTGTTACCTCATCCACCGGGTGTCGGCGATGTCGGCCGCGACTCGATCAGTGACGGTCCACCGTGTTCCGTGGGAGGACGGAACATCACCCAACCGAACAACAAAGGAGGTATGCCTCCAAGTGGCGGGCCACGCCCGCCTCCTCGCGTCGGTGGAGAATGAGCTGCAGCTGCGCAACAAACATTATCAAGAACTTGGCGCTTCTATTTTAATTCTCAAAGAAAGAGGTACTCACCGTGGAATCGGCAACCACGCCGCTTCGGTCCGTGGCGCTCGGCCTCCCTAAGGGGCTAGTAGGGCTGCCCGAAGTGCCCGCACTCGGCCAAAACGCTGGACAACTCGGCGTGCCACGTGACGAGGCGTCGGCGGCACGGCTGACCCGCACAGGAGGCCTAAGAGTACGACACGTCTGCGGCGTCGAGCCATCTTCTCCGCACGGAAGGTGGAACGTGTCGTCTCGGTGCCTCCACCGGTCCACGAGTGCCGGCCAGCGAGGACGGCTGCACCAATCACGGACCTCCTTGTTCGCTAACGGGCAGATCACCGCTCCACCATCCTACAAAGAGGAAGTAAGCCACCGCCAGAACCGCATGTAGTGCAATGCATCGTTAGAATTGCATTCACGGTAAGTACATGTACGTAAAGAGTGCAAGCGCTTGTTGGCCTACCGTGGAACCCCAGTGGGTCGATGCGAAAGCGACTGCGTTGGGCACCCGAGGTCGGAGTGTCCCTAGCTCTCGGTTCTCCTTGCGGAGTACCTAGACCGGTGGGTCGATCGACGGCCACGCCCAAAGCACTCAGGCAAGGTCGCGCCATCGTGGCTCGTTAGAAAGCAAATACAACAAATTTGTCGGTAATTACATGTGCACACAAAATGAAATGCGAAATAACTAATTGTACCATACTCATCAAACAATACAACCAAGTGCAGAGAGCCAAAAACTCATATTACAAACATACGAAAGACAACGACATGTTCGACGAGGCACACAACGCCGAGAATTACATTATCCTCATAGCTACTAAGCTGGAACATCGGAGAATTACATGATGCGAACAACAACTTACTAGTACATTGAAAATTACATCGAACATTACAACGTACATTACAACTTACGATCCATTGAAAAATACAAGATGGGAACAACATGGAAAGTTACATTATCCGCGTTGCGACGCCTCGGACTCGCCCATATCGTTCGAATCGCGCTTTGTCCTTCGACGCCCGACCTTCATCTTCAACATTCGGATGTCCGGTGCCCATCGATGGTCCGGAGAGGGCTGTGTGAACGATCCATCCACTCGGTACCGTACACCTCATGATGCCACGTGTTGAGAACGCCTCGCTTGTAGTAGTACGGGAGATGAACGGACGGATTGATGCGTCTCGGCGAGCGCAAGGCAATGGACGGCAAAGCACACAAGTGTAGCGAGCGTGGTTTCGGCAGGAGCACTCGCAATCACCGCTCGGGTATGCGCGATGGGAAGTCCTCTCCTGGCACCCTCGCGACCTCGGTCACCGCATGCACGTGGTATCTCCGCTCCACGCCACTCTCCGGTGTAACCCGATGTGTCTGCGCTTTCTTGTTTTCTTGGACATGTAGGTAGACACAACATTGAGTACGATAGTCGATTGTCCAAACATACATCTTTGTGGAGGTCTTGTATCGCTCAATGAAATATCTCTGTGTCCCTAATAAGACACCCTCAACTATACCCACCAATGGAAGGCATCCGGTGCCTTTCATTACCCATTGTAAATCTCCGCGTGTTCGTTGTCATGATCCCATAACGCGAGCCGCCGCGTGCGTATGGACCATTTATCCAAAGGCTCATGTCGTATCCAATCGGTGAAACTCTTTATCTTTGGTACCGCGCCACGCCGGATGTTTAGGGTCCGCTTGCAGCGCATATAAGGTCAGGTCCTCTCCTTGCTCATGGTACACCATCGGGTTCCTTGATGAACTAAGCGGTACCTCTCGGATCCATTGATTGCTTCTTCGTTAGTTCGCCCAACGCGTCTTCCAAAGCGCCGAACTTCCTCCGTTGGTTACTGTTTGCCAGGCGCTTGAACATGTTCATAAGCTCCTTGTTCCCGAATCGACGGAAAAAATTGGCACCCATGTGCCTCATGCACCACCGCTCTCGGATTCGCCACTTTGTCGCACCCACGACGGCGGACCCTTGTTGCATATCCACGATCGCCTTAGCAGCCCGCATGTCGGTCATGGATGACACAAACATCGTGCCACGAGAACAACCGCCACTTCACTCTTTCAAGGAACCGCATCAGCTCTCCATGTTTTCCTCCACGAATGCCAACGCAACCGTAGAACTGGTTGTTGGCATCCACCGCGATCGCAGCTAGAATCGCCCTTGTACTTCGTGAGGAATGTTCTCTCTCCACCTCCTCCCCTCGCCGCCCACCTCGCGCCCACCACTGCTCTCCGCCCCGATCCCTTTGCCACCGCCAGTCTCGTGCTCCTCGTCTCCGGGCTCCTCGCCACCTTCATCTTCGCATCCTTCTATATTTGACGTCCCCTCCCCCGTAATATCCACCCCGGCATCACGAACTTGCGACACCGATGGAGCTACCAGGTAGCACTGTACCAACAACATGATCGGCCAACCCCGCTCTACGGCAAAACCAACATAACTCCTCCATTTGATGTCGAGTTAATAGGAATCAACTCTCCGTAAAAACAGTCTTGCGTACAGCTTACTACTGCTCTGACCCGCAACCGAACAGTCTGGGCATCCAAATTGAACATTCGAGACATCCACTCCAATAAACCCCTGTATGTCCTATCGCTCGGTCTACATATACCCCGTACGACTCTTGAAAATGATGATATATCCACCCCATTCGCCCCCTGTGCTATCTCCCCATCTCCATAAAATATTTGGAAATACAATTTCTCCGACATGCTGCAACGTCCGACGAAAATATATTACTCTAAAATAAAATATACAAAATGTACATTGATCGTACTACAAAATTCGATTATAAATAAGTAATTCGACTTGCCTACCATACGACCTAATATTATATTTGTGCCACATTACATTAACCCTACCAAATTAAATTTGTAAATATTGCCTACTATTTTCACTGTATTAAATTTCTAGATATTGAATACTACATTCAATTTGTAACGTACTAAATACTACACAATCCTGAAATATCTAAAAACTAAATACTACATTAAAGTTCTAAATATTAACTGCGACATTAAATTTCTAAACACTACACAATCCGAAAAATTCTAAACGCTACAATAAATTTCTAAATATTAAATGCTACATTAAATTTCTAAATACCACACAGTTCCTAAAAAAATTTCTAAACACTAGACAATCCTAAAATTTCTAAATACTACACAATCCTAAAAAAATTCCTAAATTTACCTCCACAAAAACGAGTTCTTCTTCTTCTTCTTCTTCTTCTCTTCTATCGGCTGCCTCTGCTCCCTCGCCGAACTGGGCAGGCCTAAAGCCCACCCGTTGCTCCAGCAGGGGGCGATCGCGCCTGCTTCGGGCGATAGGTGGGTCCGGGGGCTAACGGCGTTAAATTGAGGCACTGATCGCTCGTATATGAGGGCGATCGCACCATATACGGGCGACCGACGCCTACTTTCGCAAATTCTAAATCATAACGCCTACTTTTGAAAAAAAGATTAAAAAAAAGATTAAAAAAAAATTCTTCCAGGCCTAGCCTATGTCAGGCATGGACGGGCTCAGGCCTACTCGTCAACGGCTGGGCTTTTTCCAGGTCCAACCTAAAGCCTGTCCCAGCACAAGTGTTGAACAGGTCTAGGTACAATACTGCCAGGCTATCCTACGGTTGGCCACTGGCTATTGTTTAGCTTGTACTCTCTCCAATAATAGATATATGTCTTTTTTATATAGATACGGTCCTCAAAATTAGGGATGGGTATAAATAAATCGAAACCGAAAAACCGAATCGAACTGAATTAACCGATTTTTTCAGTTTTTTGTTCGGTTTTTGTTTTAATACTATTCGGTGTTCGAGGTTCGGTTCAATTTCGGCTCCCAAAAACCGAAAACACGATAAAAACCGAAACACGATAAAAACCGAAATAGCCAACGAGCGAGCGACCTCTTCACTTCTTCAGCTCTCTTCGCCAGTCGCAAACGAGCGAGCGACGGCGGGAGCGGTGTGCGGGCCGGAAGCTGCGGTCGAGGCAATATCCGTGGGCGGCGTCGGAGCTGCGCGAGCTAGCGAGGCGTAGAAGATCCGCTTGAGTGCTTTTAGTTCGGTGAACCGAATAACCGAACTGATTTTTTTCGGTTAATTCAGTTCAGTTTTAAAATTTATTCGGTTTTCAAAAACTGAATTTTTTTAAAACCAAAAAAACCGTATTAACCGAATGCTCACCTCTACTCAAAATATAACTTTGATCACTAATACAATTACAATATTATAAAAGTACTTTTCGAGATAAATTTATACATATAATTATCATGTATCAGATCTAAATATTAAAAGGATATCGATAGATACAATTTTAAAAGTTTAACTGTATGTATTGCAAAATAACACACACACATATATATAGTGAAATCCAGTGTAAACCTTTTTACCGTGCAAACTCCATGAAACTCACATGTAGAAGTTTTAAAAAATTCTCAGACAATTACCATACGTAGGGGAGGTGAGCTTCTACAATACTGTAAAATTTGAATACTAAACTTAATCACATTTGAAAGATATGAAAAAGACAAACAGTGAAATGAATAGTGCTAAACAGTAAAAAAATCACTATTTAGGCTGAATTTGTCTTTTTCATATCATTCAAATGCGATTGAGTTTGGTCTTCAAATTTTACAAGATTGTAGAAGCTTACCTCCCCTACGTATGGTAATATTTTGAGAATTTTTTAAAACTTCTGCACGTAGATTTTACAGAGTTTTCACCGTAAAGGGGTTTACACACCGGATATCTCATATATATATATATATATATATATATATATATATATGTGTATGTATGTATATATATAAAGCCTCTTTTCTACTCTAGGTGTAGTCACTCCCACTGTATCTGCCGTCCATCTGTCTCAAAATACCACCTAGTTGATCGGGTTACTGGGTCGAATGATACCACTAACCGCTCCCAGGAAAAACTAGTACATACCACGCAACTGGTTAGTAGATTTCTAGGTTGTTGTATCTGCCGTGATTTTCTCTTTTGAAAAAGTAAATAAGGTAATTAGCCAACTTCTTACTTAATTATAGAGGTTGTTGGGGCCGGACATACCATTGATCGTGTACAAAAAGGTGTCGAGAGGGTTCGGGGCATTCACATCACATACTGCCTCTACCGTGCAAGCGATAGTTTCAACCTATAATTTTTTGTATGGAAAACAATATTTACCAAAAAAAACTAGTATAGTGCCTATGCTAACGTTACGACGGCAGTACACCCGCTTATCAATTAAATGAGAAGATAAGTATGAATACAACACTTAATAATAAAAGAGATATTTAGAATTTTAAATGAATTTAGAAAGAAAAACGGAACTAAATGGAGATCGAATGGGTGAAAACAGGCTCCCAAAAGATTTTAAATCAAGAAAGAGAAAGAAAAAAGAATTTTCTGATTTTACATTATTTTTTTTGCAGCTTCTCTACAGAGAGCACAACAGGTTATCCGGGCTTAGCCAACAAGGGGAGGAAGGCCGGGTGGCCTACGGTCTCAGTGGGTCAAGACTGGTGCGACGAGATCGCAAGACCGGCGCTCTGGGAGGAGTCACGATTATGTGAATTTCACGGGAAAATGACGGTGATGGCTTGGGTTACCTCCAAAATCCGCGATCTTTACAAGAGGGAGCACTGGGGATTTACGCAATGCGATGGGGTGGAGGAGAGCTCGTCGGCTTTTATAGTCCCGAAACAAGCATATTTATGGAAACCATAATTTGGGATCAAATCAGATTGGGAGGAAATTTTGGCAATAAAGCACGAAATTTGGGGAATTAACACCATAGATGGAAAAGAGGAGATTTGGTGCGGGATTGATGGAGCTTTGGAGCTTCTTTCTTGCTTTAATGGAGGGAGGGAAGAGAAGAAGCTTCTGCAGTCCAGGCCAGCAACTAGAAGAAGCTACAGGTGAGTTGCCTTCATTTTTTTTAAATATAGAAGGATTTTTGAAAAGATAGCACATTAGGTTAAAAAATTCTAGAAAAATTCTCAAAAAAACTTTCGATTATTTTGTACTTAACAAAATTATTTTTAAAAAAATTTAAATTGTAACTTTGCCGAGGCACGGCGGCCGCGAGGTCGGTGACCAGCAACCTCACCGCGTCGGCAAAGCCACCGATGGCGACCGTGGAGTCATTGCAGACCTGCGTTCTCCCGGCCGCGTTGCCCCATCTCCCAGTTTCCTTTTCCCAGCACGTAATGTATGGTCCTTTCCTTTTACAGGACGTTTGTTTCCTTTTCCTTGATTCAAAGATGTTTGTTTCCTTTTCCTTGTTGATGCTGGAGGTGAGGGAAGGTCTGTTGTGGGCTACAGGGATGATTTCAGAAAAATATGGAAAATAAATCGCGCGCGACGACCGGATCTGCAAGGAAAAAAGATAAAATTAAACAGTGGTTTCGTCACTACCGGTTCCATGAGAAAAATTGAAAAAATTAAGCAAGACTCACTGCACTGTTGGTTCCTTAGATAAAAAATAAAAACAAAAATTCAGCGCTCTCCGTGCACTGAAATTAGGCTCTATGGGGCTAGATCCGTAAAAAAGTCTCGAGAAAGGTCATATTCGGAAAAAAAATAGATCACAATGCCAGGACAATAAAAAATTCAAGTCTTGTTTCCTTGCATGCGGATCCTCCCTGTTTATTTTCTTGTTTGATTCACCCTCCTTCCGAATATGTAGTACGTACAATTTTGGCCAGTAAAAAATTCAAGTCTGGTTTCCTTGCATGCGGATCCTCCTTATTTATTTTCTTGTTTGGTTCGCTCTCCTTCCAAATATGTAGGTGGGGAGGTCTGCTAGGCCACAGGATGATTAGACACATTAAATAATGGCCATCGGATGTGGGTGAGTAAAACCGAGGAAAGATCTCGAGACGCTCATTTTGATGAATGCAAGTTTCGGGACGCTTTTCTTGGGTGCACGAACATTGGGCCATCTCTAATGAGGTGCATTATTTAGGGTGGACGTAGAAAAAATTGCTTAGGTGCATTATAAAAGGGTATAGATATCTGGCCGATGCAGCGTTGCTGCACTTCCTTGCGGCACTCTCAGGCTGCTGCAAGGACAGTGCAGTGCCCCGCACCGCTGCACTGCCCAAACAGCGCTTCCAGGACACTGCACCGGGCAGTGTAGCGCCTCCACACCGCTGCAAGCCTCTGCAGCGTCCCGGGTCAACGACAAGGCTACATAACAAGGTCATTTTTGCAAATCCAACTCAACAGAAGCTATTCTCGTCATAAATTTTTTCAAAGGAGCCAATACAGTAAAAAAAAGTCTAGTTAGGTAGCAAGCAAGTGTGAACCACTTGAAGTGACTTGCCATTGAACCCATCAGGGCTCACAATTTCGTTTCGCTCGCGAAAATTGCTCGAAAATTTCGTTTCGCTCGAAAATTGCTCGAAAATTTTGCGAAAAATCGCTCGAAAATCGCGAAAAACCGAACGGTTTACAAATTTAAAAATTTTGAAATTTGGTCGAACGAGATCGCGAAAACCGCGGTTTTTGACGAAAAACCGAGCGGTTTTTGAAGAAAATCGCAAAAACCGTCCGAGGTTGAAAAATTAGGGGGAAATAAAAAAAAATTGAGAAAAAATGCAATTTTTTTTTTGTAAAATTTGTAGAAATATAGGGAAGGCTAAAATTAAGTAAAAATGTAATAAATATATAAATAAGGTATGTGAAAACGTGAAAAAATTCCAGAATGATCTCTCCTAAATTTGAAAAAAATTCGACATGAACTTTGCTATATTTTACAGAATTAGAAGTTGTAAGTTATGTATTTAGCAATAATATGTCAATAAATAATCTTTCATTGCAATACTACAATCACACAAGTGCAAAAATCGGCATTTACATAACTACAAAACAAAATTATTCGCAATTTCACTACCATTTACTTATCAACACCATTTACATTATAATGCATTTAAATTGAAGTTGTGGAGTAGGCATAAGCATAGCTTCGTCACTCTTCCATTGTCGCAAAAATGACATGTTCGACCTACATGAACGGAACATCGAAAACTGATGACAGAAGGAAAAATGGTGAAAATATAAGAAAAAATTGTAATTTTTTTTAAAATGTAAAAGAAATCAAAATTAATCTATAAAACACCTAAGATAAATTTTTACAATTTTTTAAATCATTTATTTCTTCTAAAAAATCTAAAACAGAAATTAATGAAAAGGAACAAATACACTGTCAGATTTTTATAAATAGTAAAATGATTTATTATATTCTAAAATTTTAATGAAAATATAAATAGTTCCAAAGGATCATGTAATAAATTTTTCAGAAATATTAGACTTCATTTATTTCCCATATAAAATCAAAAACAGAAGAGCATATACAATGATAATAGCACTTTCAGATTTTTGTAAAAATACACATATCTGATCATCATCTCAAAATTTTACATAATCATTTTAATGATGTTATAACATCACAAAAATAGTTTAAGAAATATTAGAATTAATTTTGTGCCCCTAGAATATAAAAAACTGAAGAGCATATATTGTGACGGTATCACTGTCAGAATTTTTTAAAAATGTACATATCTGATAATAATTTGAAAATTTTATAGAATCATTAGGATTACGTCAGGAACTCACAAAAAAAATTTAAATTTTTTTGACACTTTTTGCTAAATTTCTTCAAATTTTTTAAATTTACTATTCATCTGGCCGGTTTTTCGAACGGTTTTAATTACCGAACCGGCTCGGTACGGGCGGTTTTCGCGAAAACCGACCGATTTTCGACTGTTTTTTGAACCCTGGAACCCATCCTTTGACCTCTGGAACCCATCCTTCTTTCTTCCCTATAAATACACAGTGACACTTCTACTTCACTACCTAACACCCAACTAGCTAGTAGTCTTTAACCACAAGATCATAAATCTCACGCACTCTGGAGGCACACACAAATTCGACGATGATCGGCGAAATGGATGTTGATAGGGTTATAGGATACTTCCGGGGCAAGGGCATCTTGATCACTGGTTCAACTGGGTTCCTAGGAAAAGGTACGTATGTGTTAATCAATACATTCAGTACTAGATCACTACTCTTTTCAGGGTGCGCACAATGGCATGATCAGCTCAGTGGGTTATTTGTTGGTGTATGATCTCTGTGTAGTGCTTGTGGAGAAGATACTAAGGGTTCAGCCTGCTGTCAAGAAGCTCTTTCTCCTTGTTCGAGCCACCGATGTCGAGTCTGCAAAGCATCGGATTCAGACTGAGGTAAAATATTTCTAGCCTTCTTCAACCACACTTGTAGTTCTGTCTAGTCTGAACTTTCTTACCTGATGCGAATGTGTCCTTGACAATATATTCTTTCTTGTTTTTTGAACTTCACTCACCTGCAAGAATAGAGGGAACAAGTACAAATTTCATGCAGAGTGCAAATTTGCTGTCGTCTATCCATCTCTCTCTCTCTCTCTCTGCGCGCGCTGTGCATATATGATTGTCATATTTCATATTGCAGGCAACTCATGTACCACGCATGCAATCTGTCTTGCTCACTTAAGATTGATGGGAATTCACAAGGGACATGTAAAAGTTACTGAGCATTTGGTTTAAATTACATAAAAATTAAATTCTTCACCTTAGAAAAAAAGAAGACTGTTAAACGATTTTTCTAATATTTGTTCAGTATCACAGATCATTTGTTCGGTAGCTACATCTATCAATTCGTTTACTCTTATCACGCATTCACCAAAATTTTCCTCTATATACATAGCAGGATTTTTCTTCAAAGAAAATAATACATAATAGGATTCTCCCTTACTGTTACTTCAATATATTTCTTTGCCTCTAATTCAACATAAATGTGCTCTGTTCTCCACCAAGAGAAGTAATTATGCAGTTGCACAGAGTATTGATCATGAATCACACGATGACAAGAAGTTTACGATTGATGAGATGTTTCTGTTGAGCAATTCTGAAGTGGAAGCTGCAGGGATCCTTTGAATAGATAAAGACAGTGACAAGCAGGGTTTACATTACCAAATGAAATTTAAAGTCAAACTTTTTGAACTTGGCGGTCAAATAGCGGCTGAAGTAAATCGAAAATCGACCACCGATTTTCGACCAATTTTTACCGATTTTTCATCAATTTTTACCAATTTTTGACCAGTTTATATCGAAAATAGGCACACTCAGTGGAAATTGACAAAAATTGTAGAAAATACTGGATATTCAAGTAAAAGTAACGTGAGAACTCAAAACAATGACCTCTTATACTAAAGCTCTGTTTTGTGATGACATGATAAAAAGTTATGGCATTTGTAGGACAATCAAGGATATTCGATGAATGATTAGCACTACTGGGAAAACAACTAACAATGACACGAGATGTAGTTATTAAAAGTCACTAACAACCACAAAATTATAGTTGTTAGCCATCATTAAAGGTTCCACAGTTAATAGTATTAACAACAATGAACAACTTTTTTGAACAGCAGGATAGTGTGATATAATTAATTATGAAGAAACATTGACCACTTTTCTAGTATTAATAACCACTTTTTGGTCACAGCTCTGCTTGATATTGTTAAGTATTAACGACCACTTTATAGTATTAATAACAACCGATTCTTTCATCACACCCAGTACCACATTTATATTAAAAAATTGCCCAGCTATTTTATCCCCGATCATTTCTTAGAAACAAAGACATAATTCCGATTCCGTAAAAACATCCCAGATCAATACTATGAACTAAAAATTATATCATTGCATCTGAAATGTACAATTAGAATGTATACTTATCCATATACATGAAAGTTTTTCTTTTTTTCTTTTCTATTATCTACATTCGGATTTGCTCAAAAACGTCTCCCAAATTCGGTTTTTCAAAAAAAATCATGGCTGATGTCAAAAAGCTATTAAGACTAATTTTAGGGAAATTTTGGATAATTTTTTCCAATTTTTTTGAATTTGAATTTGAATTAGACCGGTTTACCTACCGGTTCCAAATCTCGAGCCACAATGATATGGTCGAAAATCACGATTTTTGAGTGATTTTCGTCAATTTTTCAAAGCCTGGTGACAAGTAGGAAGTAGTGGGCGGTCACCGAAAATACTATAGGAAATGAATATTAGCAGAGCACAAATAAGCGAGTAAGTGATGTTATAGGTAGAATCTGTACACGGTAGCGCTCTTCCAAATAGTAGCTGAGGTGCATCCAATGCTATATACAAGTAAACTGAAAAAGTGAATGGAAACTTGCACTGTGCCAACTCTGCAGGTTTTCTGAATTCAGCAAGTCGCCTATTGGATTAGCAGCATCCATTCTGAGAAATACTTCCTCCTAAGAAAATAATTTGCAGGTTCATATCTCCTAGTGCAGTAATAGTAACATGTATTAAAGTGATGTATAACAGTTCAACAAGTAAAATATACATGGAACAGTTTATTCTGATAAATACTTCCTCCTAAGAAAATAATTTACACATCCATATCTCATAGCACAGTAATAGTGTATTAAAGTGATGTATAACAGTTCAGCAAGTAAACAATACATTGAACAGTTTATATCGCACTAATAGGATCCGTGTTAAGGTAATCTTTCTCTGCAAACACTGTTTCGGTATCTTGAGGTGACAGGGAGGGAGATCTTTCAAGTTTTGAAAGAAAAGCATGGTAGGGGATTTGAAAATTTCATCGAAGAAAAGGTCTGTCCTTTTGCAGGAGACATCATATATGAGAACTTGGGACAAGACATTGCCAAGCTGAGAGAATTGTCGAAGGACATAGACATCATCGTCAATGTTGCTGCGACGACAAATTTCTATGAAAGGTTGCCTTTGAGGAGTTTTCTGATCACAGATTTACTGAGATAACATACATGCTATTGAAATAATCGGTCAAAATGTATTGGCTTTACAGGTATGATGTGGCTTTCGACGCAAATGTCTTGGGAGCCAAGCACATTTGTGCATTTGCAAAGAAGTGTACTGAACTCAAGATGCTGCTTCATGTTTCAACTGGTGCGAAGCAATACGACTATGCCATATGCATTGTAGTGCCGTACCATTCTGAATTCTAATAAGTGATTACATGACTTGAACAGCCTATGTAGCTGGTGAACAAGAGGGACTAATACTAGAGAAACCATTCCGGATGGGTGAAACACTAAGGGAAGGCACATACTTGGACATCGACTCCGAGCTAAATCTGATCAAAGAGAACTGAAGGCTAACTGTTCTTCAGAAAAGGCGGAGAAGAGAACCATGAAGGAGCTTGGACGCAAGAGGTCAGACGACTCATCAGAGGGGGCAGCAGCATACATATACATGTGTCTTACTCCTGCACCTTTCTGCCGCTAGTAACACTACAAACCTGACATATTTTTTATCTGCATGCACAAATGAATGAAGGTGTAGGCAGTTTGGGTGGCCAAACACCTATGTTTTCACCAAGGCAATGGGGGAGATGCTGTTGGGGCACATGCGAGGAGACCTTCCGGTGGTCATAGTCCGGCCGAGCATCATAACCAGCATCCTGAAGGAACCATTGCCTGGATGGATGGAAGGAATCAGGTGAGCAAACTCGAAACATCCATTTCTTGTTTATTTAGGACAGTGTACAACATACAGAACCCCTGATCACTGAACAATTTCGTCTTTCGCAGGACAATCGACTCGGTGATCATCGGTTACGCCAAGCAGGACTTGTCATGCTTCTTAGTAGACCTCGATTTAATAATGGACGTGGTGGGTTTACAAATTCACTAGCAATTTTTTTTAAAAAAAAGAGAGAAAGGGGAAAAACTTGATCAAACTAAACAACCGTGGCAATGTGGCATGGTGTGCATTCGACAGATTCCTGGGGACATGGTGGTGAACGCTATGATGGTGGCCATGGCAGCGCACTCGGAGGAGAGAGAGCGCAGACCATTTACCACGTGACTTCGTCGCTGAGCAACCTGGCGCCCTTCGTGAACCTCACGGAGTCGTTCCAACGATACTTCTTCCACAACCCACCGCGCACGGGAAAGAACGGGGAGCCCGTTCGGCTGAGCAAGATGCGCTTCTTCAGCACCGTTGCCGGGTTCCGCTGGTACACGGCCATCAAGTACAAGCTTCCCCTCGAGGTTAGTTTGTTCTCAATTTTCAATTGTAGCTAACCATTTCAACTGGGAAATACTACCTCCGTTCTTTGTTAGCTGAGGTTCCACATGTAATTTTGTTAGTATGTAATAAGATAAGGTCATGTCTCGAAAATCATAAAAAATAACATAGCTTAAAAAAGAACGGAGCGGTAGTTATATTGATATTGGAAAATTAGATTGATCTGTGCTTCTCCGGCGATTGGACAGATCCTTCGCCTGGTGAACATTGCGCTCTGCGGTGTCTTCTCGCGGCGCTACGATGCGCTCAGCAGAAAGTACAGATACTTCATGCAGCTGGTCGACCTCTACGCTCCATACACCTTATTCAAAGGGTGGTAAGCAACTTATCAAGCGCATCAAAATGTAATATTTTTGCATTTCGAATGCCGTTAACGTTCTTTTGACTTGGTTTCGTCGATCTTGAAGCTTCGATGACATGAACACGGAGAGGCTAAGGATGGCGATGAACAAGGAGCACAATGACGATGGAAAACATCGCTTTGATTTCAACCCTAGGTCGATCGACTGGGACGACTATTTCTACAGGGTTCACGTCCCCGGTGTGCTCAAGTATCTGTGTGATTGAGTCAAATTAATCAGAACGAGAAAATGCATATCCACAGTTTTAATTGTTTCTTGGGTTAGTTATTATTATGAGAAATTTTACAATGTATTATACTGGTAGTATATAGTGGGTAGTAGAAATTAGATCTAGCCGTTGATTTGTTAAATGTATTTCTGCTGCTGTACAACCAGAGTAGGTATAAATAAATTCTAGCTAATCTAATCTATTAGATCGAAAGGAATGAACATTATCACACTTCCTTTGGTGTGTCGACAGAGAGATCATGACAAAACCTTTACAAAGCTCTGCCTTAACCCAGTACTATCCGCTAAGATTTGAACACTGGTGAGACTAGTTACCACATCTAGAGCCTCCCTCTTGCGTCATGTGAGTTGATCCGTGAACCCGGGACTCTCATCGCCATTGGTAGTACCAAAGCTAAAACATTGCTAATTAATCAGCTGGGCTGTCCCATACAAGACATGTGGTTGCATGATTGACTCAGGTCAAAGACTTACAACATTAAGTCCTTGAGATGACTAGGGCAACACTTCCACATACCCTCTGTCCTTCGGGCCCACCTTGATGCACTGCCCCTTACAACTTGCCCCAATCTAAATGATTACCACCCTAGTTGATTATCAAGCACCACGTGACATCAATAATTCAACATCATTGCGTGACATCCCTCATCACAACTACTCAATCTCATCGTGTGACAACACCTAACACACCAATTCATAGTCATGTTCCATATTCCATTAGTCAAGATTAAACATTTGATGATTCAAGTACATGTGATGACGTGGTATGGCTAAGCAATCTAACACGGTCTAACTATCCCATGTTGATTTTAATATTAACCAACTATAATGAACCATTCTAAGGTTTCAATAGATCGTGGCATACAAATGACAAGGTAAGGTTTAGACCAATAGGCAGATTAATTAAGTCCCAATTTATTTTGAAACAGTTGTGTACATGAAATAATATACAATAATGTAAGAACAAAGTAGCAATTTTGTAAATATGGGTTCAACATGATCAAATCACAAATTATCTTAGAAAAGCCATTATTATTGCTCTGGACCTTGGTCATGAGTTGACGAATCATCCTCGGATACTTCGCACAACTCAACATCTACACAAAACGAGAGAGAAAGTAAAATAAACACAAAAATAGAGACAACAAGCTCCAAAAATCAAATAAAAATCTAATTAAATAGATCTCAATTTTAAAATTTTTCAGAAATTTGAATGACCTCAATCGGAGCTCGTATGAGGGAGAACGGATCGTAGAAGATTTTAAAAAAAATCTAAAAATCAGAAAATTGAAATTAAAACAGTAAACCAAATTAGTTTTATATTGAAAAGGGAATTATTGCGTCACTGTGACGTCACGATGAAATCATCCCTGGCTCGGGACATGCAGAACCGCCACGTGGCCTCGGTCCATGGACTGAGTCCACAGAATCGTATTGGTTCACCGTTGTCGGGACCCGAATATGCAAATCCGGACCCTCTGTGTATACTGCACTAGTCCAGGATCACGCTAGTGCACACAGGCTCAACATAAGTAAATATCACAATCATACATATCGAAAATATTATGAAAGACATCATATGATACATACTATTGGTTGAATGACCTTATGGTCCACTTACATGACTATACCTCGCAAGGTCAATAATATATTAAACCTGCAAATGAATGGAAACGTAGGTAACCCTCAAGATACCACAGTAACCGACAAGGCTTGTGCCCTAAACATTCGCCTCTCCTCGGAATCTTTCCAAAGATTGGTGTAGACTCTTCAACTGGTGATGTTATTGTTGGCAAGGTGAGTACTTAAAGCACTCAACAAGTTGTGCATGAAATGCAATTCTATGTAATTATATGCAAGGCTTATTCCAAAGGATAGGCTATCATGGCTATTTTGCAACAGAGCAAAGATTTACTTAACAAATACAATAAATAATTGTAAAGACTAAAACAAATAACAATAATGATAGATTCACTTTTCTCAAGTAAACCAAGTTTCCAATCTTAAGTCAAATTCCATCTTCCATATGGCATTCTCGCCATCCCAACCAAGTTGTTCATTTTAATTAAGCTAACCCTTAATCAGAATTCCGAGCATTGCTCAATACCATGAGCACGGCTATCCGAATAGTTTCACACTCTGCAGAGGTTATGCACTTTACCCACACGGCATGATATTCTCTTTATGCGCTGCCATTAGCACACTTCCTTTGGTGTGCCGGCAGAGAAATCATGACAGAGCCTTTACAATGCTCGACTTAATTCAAGATTACCGTTAAGGTTTCAACACTCATGGTCCGAAAACCACAACCAGGGCCCTCTTGCGCCATGTGAATTACACCATAACTCGGGAACTCACACCACCAATGATAGTACCAGTTAAGGCATTACAAATTAATCACCTAGGTCATCCCATTACAACATGTGGTTGCATGATTGACTCAGTCAAAGGCTTGCAAGGTTAAGTCCTTAGTGTGATCAAGGCAAGACATCCACATACCCTCTCCCATTGGGCCCACCTTGGCATACTCGCCTTGTCACTTGCCCCAATCTAAGTTATTATCACCCGCTTGAATACCAAGCACCACGTGCCATCAACAATTCAACATCGCTATGACATGACTCGCCACAACAACTCAATCTCATCGTGTGATTCCACATGACACACAAGTTCTTAACATTGTTCCATATTCCATTAATCAAGATTAATTATCAATGATTCTGACACATGTGATGACGTGGCATGGCTAAGCAACTAATACGGTCTAAACCTCCAATGTTGATTATAATTATTAACCAACTATATTTAACCAATCTAGGGTGACAATGGATCATGGCATACAATGACAAGGTAGGGTATAAATCAATCTGGTATATTAGCTAAACCCAATCTAATTTGAAACAATTGTATATTTGAAATATATGCAATAGGGTAAAATAAACATAGCAATTTTATAAACATGGGTTCAACATGATCAAAGCACAACTTGCCTTGGAATAGGTCCTGATCTGGTTCTGGAACTTGCTCTTGAGTTGTTGGATCTTCGTCCGAAGTGTCGCACAATTCAACGTCTACGCGTACCGAAGAAGAAAAGCAAATAAATACCAAAACAGAGAGCAAATGAACTCCAAAAATCAAATAAAATTCACCATTAAATAGATCTCAATTTTACAAATTTTTAGAAACAGGAATCACTCAAATCCGAGTTACGATGCAAAAGATATAGCCTTTTGAAGTTTGAAATAAATACTGAAATTACAAAAATTAGAAATTCAGAATTAACAGATTTATTTTTATTCTGAAAAAGCGATTTATGACGTCAGCATGAGGTAACGCTGATGTCATGCCCGACCCGACCAATCGGAGCTCGCCACGTGTCCCGCGCAAGATAGACAGTTCCACCGCGGGCTCGACCACGGTGAACCCGGCCCACGACGCCGGTGCTTGCGCCACACACGGCCGCCTGCGTGATTGGTTGCGGCGACGGCGCCATCCGATGCGCGCTCAGATCCGATCGAACGGCCACCGATCACTCACGACGCGGCATCACGCAGCGCCGGATTTCGATCTAACGGCCTAGAGCTTCGGATCTAGCGATGGAGATGCGACGGCGAACTCTCACCGACCAAGACGAAGACCACGGCGGCGGCGTTTGGCGCGACTCCGCGACGAGACGCTGCGGTTCTCACGGCGCGTGGTTCGCTGAACGCGAAGATATTCTCAATGGCGGCGAGACCCAACGGCGGCGATTTAAACCGAGCGAAACCGAGGCGCCTCGCGCTTTCAACTCCGGCGAGCTCTCGCTCTCACCCCGACGCTTCGCCAAATGACTCCGATAAAAGTGTGCGGTGGCGACGAGGAACCTCGGCGACGATCACGGCTTTTATAGAGCATCGGGCGTGCGTGCTCAAGGCGAGTCCTTTGCGAACATGGAACGGCGCGGCGGAGGAGTCCCTACGGACACAACGAAGACGGCAATCCGCCATCCACGTGTCGCAACGGACGGCCACCGTGGCGCTCAACGCGGAGGAATCCGAGGCGCATACCTAAATAGACGCCAGATTCATTAGGTTTCGACACGCCTCTACCCTCCGATCACGATCCTACGGTCCACGCTGCTCTCTAGAACGTGGCCAACGGGCCGCGACGCTGGTTACTGGTCATACTAAATGGTTCTAAGCGCCGCAAGACTTGGGCTTCGCCCAAGATCGCTGCAAAGGATTTTACAACTTTATTATTTTAAATAATTCCGAAAATTCATTTAATTGGTTTTAGGCAATTAAATTATTAGGAAAATCCAAGAAAAATCTCAAAAATACTTTGAGACATCCTGGACTCAAATAAAATATTTTTGGCAAAACTTTATTTTAACTTTGTATAAATTTAAATAAATTTGAATAAGAGGCAATAAACTTGATTTAAAATAAATTCCAATAAATCCAGAAAAATTCCAAATAAATTCCAGAAAATCATAAATGCACAAATAAGAAATAAAACTTAATTAAGCCAAATTTTGGGGTGTTACAAACCTTCCCCTTAATGTAATCTCGACCCGAGATTCTGTGGCTAACTAGAGAATAGGTTCTAAATTCGACTTCAAATCTTCTTCTCGCTCCCAAGTGGCTTCGCTTTGAATGATTGCTCCATCGAACTCTGCAAAGCGAATAGACTTGTTTCGGTCTTGCGCCTATAACATCCAAAATTCGACCGCTTGCTCTTTGTAAGTCAAATCTTCTTGCACTCTATTGCATCCAACTGGTTTGCTCATGGCACTATGAGACACTTCTTAAGTCGCAACACATGGAATACATCATGCACTCCTACCAAGGACAGAGGCAACTCCAATCGATTCGCTACCTCTCCTCGACGGCCGTAATCTTGAACGGACCAACATATCTTGGTGCAAGCTTCCTTTAACGTGAAATCTTTAATGCCCTTAAGAGGGTAACCCCGAGATACACATGATCTTCGTTCAAACTCAAATCTCGAGACGGTTATCTGCGTAACTCTTCCGTCTTGACTGGCTATCTTCAACCTCTCTCGATCATTGCGACTTGACTTTCTGGCTTCCTCGAGAATATCCGCCCAAAAACCAAACGCTTCTCTGTCCTCGCTCCAATTTAATGGGTACGACAAGCACGCCCATACAACGCCTCAAACGGTGACATCTGCAGCTAGCTTGATAGCATTATTGTAATCAATTCGCATATGGCAAACTTTTATCCCATGACGTAGCATAAGCTAAAGCACAAGCTCTTAATATATCCTCTAAAATCTGATTTACTCTTTCACCGACCATCCGTCTGCGGGTGATATGTCAGATCAAATTCGCATAAGTCCCCATTGCTTCATGCAACTTGTTCCAACACCTTGAGGTGAATTGGGTACCTCGTCTGACACAATCTTCTTGGGCACTCCATGCAAGCATACAATCCTTGACCTGCATAACTCCGCTAAACGATCTCCCAAGTAAGTGGGCTTTATCGGGCTAAAACAAGCGACCTTGGTTAGACGATCCACAATAACCCAACCGAATCGTAATCTTTCCGAGTCTTAGGTAAACCGTGATAAAGTCCATTCCGATTTCCTCCCACTTCTATTCCGAATTTTCAACGATCGCAATAAACCAAATGGGTCTTTGATGCATGGCTTTACTCTCGACATACGTCGATAAAGCAACATGCTCACTACTTCACGCTTCATGTTAGACCACCAAAATCTCTCTTTCAAATCTCGTACATCTTAGCACTTTTGGATGAATTGAGTACTTGGAATCGTGAGCTTCCTTAAGAATCAATTGTTTCAGCCTTTTATCCCAAGACGCAAATTCGGCCTTTGAAAAACATGGTTCCTTGTTCATCCAGAGTGAAGTCTACGGCTAGGCCTTCTTCCTTTTTAGCCTTGATCTTAGAAATTTTATTGTCATCTTTCTGGCCTTCACTAATCTGATCCTCCAGTGGTGGCCTCACTTCCAGTGCAGCTACCATTCCTTACGGAACGACTTCCAACCTTAGCTTCTGAAATTCTTTGCATAGCTCTGGTTGATCCTCCCTTGACAGCGTATTTGCACTATGGCTCTTCCGACTCAGAGTATCTGCTACCACATTGGCTTTTCTGGGATGATAAGGAATTCCCACATTATAATCCTTAATTAGCTCTAGCCCCTTCATTGCCTCATATTCAGATCTGCTTGAGTGAATATGTATTTCGTGCTCTTATGGTCTCAGATATATCTCACATCTATTTCCTATGAGATAATGACGCCATATCTTCAAAGCATGCACTACGGTAGCTACCTCCAAATCATGCGTTGGATAATTCACTTCATGCGGTCTTAATCGTCTCGATGCATAAGCAACGACTTTGCCTTCTTGCATTAACACGCATCCCAAGCCTTGCTTTGAAGCATCGCAATAAATATCAAATCCATTCTGCACATCTGGCAACACTAACACGGGGACGTCGTCAAACGCTTCCTTAATCACGTAAAACTGCTTTTGGACCGCGCGGCCCATTCAAACTTCTTCTCCTAATTGCCTAAGCGGTCTCTGCTGTTCCCCGTAACATCGCTTTTGGTTGGATCCACGATAACTCCTTTGGCAGTCATCTCATGACAAGAAATTTAACTTTCTCCTCCCAAAAGTCACATTTGCTAAGCTTAGCATACAGCCATGGGTCTAGCAACCTTTCCAATACTAATCCCAACTGTTCTGCATACTTTCCTTTTGACTTGAAGCAACAAAGACATCCCACCTATACACCATAACAGCTTGACCAATTTCCCATGGAACTCCGTCATCATGTCCATAAATTCAGAATGGCATTGATCATTCTAGCGCATACATCAGAACCTCATACTATCCATACTGCGTGAGAAAACTCGACCTAAGAACATTCTCTCACAAAGTACGAATCGATGATAACTCGATCGAAGATCTATTCTTGAGGACACTCCAGCTCCTTTTTGACTGACCAAACAAATTACGATCCTGGGCAGCGAATACTTACCCTTTTAATCATCACTTCATTAAATGCTCGACGGTTGATACACCTCCCTAAGCTCCCATTTTTAAATAGAACAGGCGCTCCCTATAGTGACAAATTGGTTCTAGCGAACCACCTTTCTAGCAACTCTTCGGTCTGCTTCTTCATCTCAACTAGCTCATCAATAGGCATTCGATGAGGTCTCTTTACTTTTGGCGCTGTACCAGGGACTAACTCCATCACACACTTGATCTCTCGATCCGTGGGATTCTTCGAAACACATCTTGATACTCTAACAACCGACCTCAACAAAGCTGAAAATTTCACACTATCGACCTTTAGTCGACCAACACGAATCGCAATCATTTGCAATTCTATTTTCCCGCTGTGGCTTTTAGTTGACACAATTCTTTGACCAAACTCCGTGATGTACTTTATGTCCGACGACCACTTTCATTTCGTGAGTAGCATCTCGGTCCGATATCCCATATCGCTCGCTAAAAACGTTTCTCCAACTTAACTCCATCACATTCTAGGTTAGATCAAGCAATCACTGCATTTCTCGCCAATGATAATTCCTCGGCCGACAAGCTTTACAAACACCATCGAATCGATCATCGCTGCACACACAACATCTTCAGTGAACCGTCAACATAGGGGAATACTCGTAAACCTCCTTTATCATTAATGCTTTTATTCCAACACTTCACATATCCACCTCTCAACCATCTTTACTTTATTTATTTAGGCACTAAAATCTTTACATGGAATTCACCTCTAGTCACTTTTCTTTTACAAACGAGGGTATGACACTTGCATAGGATAAAATCATCGATCTAAACTTCCTCGATTGGCATTGGCGCCAAGTTTTGATCGAACAAAATTGAGATTGGCTTGCATTGGTGCGATCACTTTCTTATGAGGGCAATTGTTAGCAAAATGCCCAGCTTGTTGCGGTATAACAAAGCTTAGGTCCACCTCTCTTCCTTGAGCATTCGTCGACTAAGGCAAAGGTGTCTTCATTCGACGCCTCTTCTTCAACCGATTCTCCGCATAAACTTCTCTTGCGACTTTCTTCGCTCACTCTTGGCGTTATGAACTTGACCGAGGTAACTTCGAACATCCATGGTCGTAGACATTGATTGTCTTCTCTGTGGGCATTGATTAGCATAATGGCCTTCCTTGTGGCGCTTGTAACACACTCGTGTTCGCCAGCAGCCACTCTGTACATTATTGTCTTCTTGTCGTCAAAACTGGTTGCTTCATAAGGCATTTTCTAGACCAATGGCCTTCTTCATCACACAGAAACATGTCACAGGATCGCCAATTACTTCTTTTTGATAAGGGTCAACAGGATTAAGGTGTTGTGTCTTTAGCTCTTCATGCGCACCACTTTTGTCGATGATGTTCCGCTTCTTCTTGACCACTCTTGAGCAACTATGGCTCAAGATTCTTTTGCCGATGCCAATTACAAGTGGTAACTATTGGATCCAGAGGACATTGAGTTGGACCATGATCTCGGCCTTCACAAAGGTAACATGTGATGTCACTCATAGGACATTCTCCAAGAGAATGACTTCCTTCACAACCGGAGCAATTAATCGCATGCTCGCTGCAGGTATGTCCTATCTCTCCACAAATAATGCACGCACGATCTTCCGATTTGTTTGGTTGATGACGACTTCGAGAGCAACTCTTAGATGTTGAACAAGGTGCAAGAATAGTATTCGCTCTCGTATTTATCGTGACCATACTGCCTCTAGGTGAAGCGAAGAGATTACTAAAAGCAACAACAAATTCATTCCAAGTGATACTCATGGGCTTCATGAATAAAGACAATATTTCTTCCACCATTCAAGAATGATTCCTTGTAATCGATAAGAAGCATACAAGACTTTCTCATCGCCTTCACATGAACAATGAGCGGCTTCCTCTCAATGGTCTTGAGCCAATCATCTACTTCGAGGGTATCTTATTTCGAAACGTCACGGACGAGTCCTTATGAATTCGATAACCTTAAGTAGGAACGGAAATCATTGGTAGCAACTTGGGACACTTGGTTGACATTAGTGGTCAATCATATTCAGATCCGCTTCATCATTGCATGCATCAACCGAAGTCCGGCGCAACAAGAACTCTCAAACTCGCATATCCATCTCAGATCGACGGTTGAAGAACTACTCCACTATTGAGATTCTCCTTGGATTGATTTTCACGCCATCGATTATGTTGTTTCCATGAATCAACCTCTCGCTTGATTGCTTCACGTGGAATAGGAAGAGGAAATAGCATAGGTAAGAAGCAGGAATCCTAAAGCAGGGGAGATAGGTTTAACCCAATAACTAAAGCAAACAATATTACTAACTTGGTATTGTTGCTTATATAAGCCTAAAAGCTTTGCAACACATACTGCACACTTAGCAATCAAGGAAGAACCAATTCAACCTATACACACAAAGCTACCGTCTACAAGGGTAACACTTCTATCTTAAGCAGACGCGACTCCCACACATGAGTCTCAACTGGCTATTCGAAGCATAGGTCATTTAACTTCTGGAACACTTCACCGATCTACTCCTTCCTTGAGCTTGATGATTCCCTCCTTCTTGATCTTCAGGGTTGACAGCGAACATTTGATGCTTTCTTCTATGATGTGGCACGTCAACTACCAAGACAACTCAGATAAGGTTTTTAACTCGATCCAGCAAGGGAGAGAAAAAGAAATTCAGCAGGGGAAAAGAGAGAAATTTTGACGAGGAAAGGAATAGAAGAATAAGATAAGTCAAAACATATTATTCTTCCAAGTTAATTATTTTCTTTAGAAAATAATTTTGAAGTTCCTATAGAGACGACTGCACTATCTAGGGTCAAGGCCTACAACAAGATGGCTCGATACCACTTCATCGGGACCCGAATATGCAAATCCGACCCTCTGTGTATATTGCACTAGTCCAGATCACGCTAGTGCACAAAGGCTCAACATAAGTAAATATCACAATCATACATAGCGAAAATATTATGAAAGACATCATATGATACATACTATTGGTTGAATGACCTTATGGTCCACTTACATGACTATACCTGCAAGGTCAATAATATATTAAACCGCAATGAATGGAAACGTAGGTAACCCTCAAGATACCACAGTAATCGACAAGGCTTGCGCCCTAAACATTCGTCTCCTCCCGAATCTTTCCTCCAAAGATTGGTGTAGACTCTTCAACTAGTGATGTTATTGTTGGCAAGGGTGAGTACTTAAAGCACTCAACAAGTTGTGCATGTAATGCAATTCTATGTAATTATATGCAAGGCTTATTCCAAAGGATAGGCTATCATGGCTATTTTGCAACAGAGCAAAGATTTACTGAACAAATACAATAAATAGATTGTAAAGACGGTAAAACAAATAACAATAATGATAGATTCAGCTTTTCTCAAGTAAACCAAGTTTCCAATCTTAAGTCAAATTCCATCTTCCATATGGCATTCGCCATCCCATCCAAGTTGTTCATTTTAATTAAGCTAACCCTTAATCAGTAATTCCCTAGCATTGCTCAATACTGCGAAGCACGGCTATCCGAATAGTTTCACACTGCAGAGGTTATGCACTTTACCCACACTAGCATGATATTCTCTTTGCGCTGCCATTAGCACACTTCCTTTGGTGTGCCTAGAGAAATCATGACAGAGCCTTTACAATGCTCGACTTAATTCAAGATTACCCGTTAACGTTTCAACACCGTGGGTCCGAAACCACAACCAGGGCCCCCTCTTGCGCCATGTGAATTACACCATAACTCGAACTCACACCACCAATGATAGTACCAGTTAAGGCATTACAAATTAATCACTAGGTCAGTCCCATTACAACATGTGGTTGCATGATTGACTCAGTCAAAGGCTTGCAAGGTTAAGTCCTTAGTGTGATCAAGGCAAGACATCCACATACCTCTCGCCCATTGGGCCCACCTTGGCATACTCGCCTTGTCACTTGCCCCAATCTAAGTTATTATCACCCGCTTGAATACCAAGCACCACGTACATCAACAATTCAACATCGCTATGACATGACTCGCCACAACAACTCAATCTCATCGTGTGATTCCACATGACACACAAGTTCTTAACATTGTTCCATATTCCATTAATCAAGATTAATTATCAATGATTCGACACATGTGATGACGTGGCATGGCTAAGCAACTAATACTGGTCTAAACCTCCAATGTTGATTATAATTATTAACCAACTATATTTAACCAATCTAGGGTGACAATGGATCATGGCATACAATGACAAGGTAGGGTATAAATCAATCTGTATATTAGCTAAACCCAATCTAATTTGAAACAATTGTATATTTGAAATATATGCAATAGGGTAAAATAAACATAGCAATTTTATAAACATGGGTTCAACATGATCAAAGCACAACTTGCATTGGAATAGGTCCTGATCTGGTTCTGGAACTTGCTCTTGAGTTGTTGGATCTTCGTCCAAGTGTCGCACAATTCAACGCTCACGCTGCATCAAGAAGAAAAGCAAATAAATACCAAAACAGAGAGCAAATGAACTCCAAAATCAAATAAAATTCACCATTAAATAGATCTCAATTTTACAAATTTTTAGAAACAGGAATCACTCAAATCCGAGTTACGATGCAAAAGATATAGCCTTTTGAAGTTTGAAATAAATACTAAATTACAAAAATTAGAAATTCAGAATTAATGATTTATTTTTATTCGAAAAGCGATTTATGACGTCAAGCATGAGGTAACGCTGATGTCATGCCCGACCGACCAATCGGAGCTCGCCACGTGTCCCGCCAAGATAGACAGGTTCCACCGCGTGGCTCGACCACGCGTGAACCCGGCCCACGACGCCGGTGCTTGCGCCGACATGCGGCTGCCGTGATTGGTTGCGGCGACGGCGCCATCCGATGCGCCGGATCGATCGAACGGCCACCGATCACTCACGACGCGCATCACGCTGCTACCGGATTTCGATCTAACGGCCTAGAGCTTCGGATCTAGCGATGGAGATGCGACGGCGAACTCTCACCGGACCAAGACGAAGACCACGGCGGCGGCGTTTTGGCGCGACTCCGCGACGAGCCGCCGGTTCTCAAGGGGCGTGGTTCGGCGAACGCGAAGATGGCCCTCAAGCACGGCGGAGACCCAACGGCGGCGATTTAAACCGAAGCGAAACCGAGGCGCCTCAAGCGCTTAACTCCGGCGAGCTCCTCCGCTCACCCCGACGCTTCGCCAAACGACTCGATAAAAGTGTGCGGTGCCGACGAGGAACCTCGGCGACGATCACGGCTTTATAGAGCATCGGAAGGCGTGCTCAAGGCGAGTCCTTTGCGAACATGGAAACGGCGCGGCGGAGGAGTCCCTCGGACACGACGAAGACGGCAATCCGCCATCCACGTGTCGCAACGGACGGCCACCGCGCGCTAACGCGGAGGAATCCGAGGCGCATACGAAATAGACGCCAGATTCATTAGGGTTTCGACACGCCTCTACCTCCGATCACGATCCTACGGCCCACGCTGCTCTCTAGAACGTGGGCCAAACGGGCCGGCGACGCTGGCGCTGGTCATACCGAAATGGGTTCTAAGCGCACAAAGATTTGGCTTGACCAAGATCACAGTAAAGGATTTTTACAACTTTATTATTTCAAATAATTCCAGAAATTCATTTAATTGGTTTTAGGCAATTAAACTATTAGGAAAAATCCAAGAAAAATCTCAAAAATACTTTGAGACATCCTGGACTCAAATAAAATATTTTTGGCAAAACTTTATTTTAACTTTGTATAAATTTAAATAGATTTGAATAAGAGGCAATAAACTTGATTTAAAATAAATTCCAATAAATCCAGAAAAATTCCAAATAAATTCCAGAAAATCATAAATGCACAAATAAGAAATAAAAACTTAATTAAGCCAAATTTTGGGATGTTACAACCGTGGACTCGGTCCACGGCGCTTGGGCTTAGTGCGCCACGCGGCACCGCCTGATTGGCTGACCCAGCGGTGCGATCTAGGCCCTCCATTCCGATTTGACAGCTCTAAACCAAGAATGCCCTCGGACACGTGTCTTACAGAGACACACTCCATGCGGCGAAATCTACGCGCTCGATCTGGAAACCAACGGCCACAATTGATCACAAGGCTTGACGGCGAGATCAGAGACGCGGTCACCGGAGGCAAGGAAGAAGACCATAGATGAGGCGCTCCGGTGGGCTTTTGGCAACGAAAATGCACGGTCTTGAAGCAACTTGATGCGCACAACTCGGAGATGCCATCTACCACATCGGTGTTCAAGTGATAGTGCCAGAAATCGTCGAAAACTACGGCGGCGCAAGAGACCAACTTCAGTGAGCAAGATCTTCTCCACAGCTACACCTCAACCGACAATATTTAGGGCCAAAGACAAGGCACAGGACGCGATCCTTGGCTCCTACCCACTCCTTTTATAGCACCGAGAATCGTGCACTTCACGGCGACCTAGTCGAACACGGAGACGGCGGCGCAACGAACTCGAAAACTTCCGGCGACACGGAAACGAAACAATCCTGCCGCACACGTGTCTGCCATCCAATGGTCAACACTATGCAGTGACGTTGTAAAATCAAAGCCGTTCCCTGAACCAATCCGACAGTCGCAGCGGCTAAAGTCTCAACTGACCGGTTCAATCTGATACACACAACTTTAATCCTACGGTCCACATCGCTCAAGGCTTTCTGTTGAAAATGGCCGTCCGATCGAACCTTAACGGTGATGGATCTAGGGTTTTAAGTACCTGGGCCAAATAGGCCAGCCGTGCATAGCACTGGCTTCCGGTCCAAATACTATTACACTGTTTTTCCGATTTTTCTTTTTAAAACAATTCCACTAATTCATTTAATTAGTTTTAAGCAATAAAAGTACGAAGAAAAATCTCAAAAATAATTTGAAACATTTTGAACTCAAATAAAATATTTTTAGCTAAACCTTATTTATATTTTATCTATAATTAATTAGTTTTTCACAAAATGCCAATATACTTAATTTAAAATAAATTCAAATAAATTCCAAGAAAATCCAATAAATTCAGAAAAATCACAAAATGCACAAATAACAATCAAATAATATTTTAATGCAAATTTTGGGATGTTACAAACCTTCCCTCTTAACAGAATCCCGACCCTGAGATTTAGTGCTAACTAGAGAATAGGTTTGGAAATTGTAACTTCAGATCCTCATCATGCTCCTAGGTAGCTTCACTATTTTAATGGTTGCTCCATTGAACCTTGTAAAAGCGAACAGACTTGTTCCTGGTCTTGCACTCTATCACATCCAGAATCTTGATCAGCTGCTCCTTGTTGGTCAAATCCTCCTGCAATTCAATTGCTTCTAATGGCGCCTGCTCTGTTGGCACTCTGAGGCACTTCTTAAGCTGTGACACATGAAATACGTTATGCACTCCTGCCAACGACTGTAGCAATTCCAACTGAAACACAGTCTCTCCTCGACAGCTCAAGATCTTGAACGGACTAATGTATTTTGGCGCAAGCTTCCCTTTAGCGTGAAACCTCTTTACACCTTTAAGATGGGAAACTTTGAGATACACAAAATCATCTAGCTCAAAGCTCAATTCATGATGATGATTATCAACGTAGTTCTTTTGCCTTGACTGCGCTATCTTTAATCTCTCTCTGATCATAGCGATTTGATCTTCAACTTCCTTGAGAATATCAGGCCCGAACATCAAACGCTTTCCCGTCTCATTCTAATTCAACAGAGTACGACAGGCACGATCATACAAAGCCTCAAATGGTGACATTTGCAAACTAGCCTGATAATTGTTATTATAGCTGAACTCTGCATACGGCAAACACTTATCCCACGAAGTAGCATAAGCTAATGCACAAACTCTCAGTATATCCTCCAGAATTTGATTAACTCTTTCAGTCTGACCATCTGTTCGCGGATGATACGCTGCAATGAAATTCAAACAAGTTCCCATTTCTTCATGCAGCTTACCCCAAAACCAAGAGGTAAATTGGGTGCCTCTATCTGACACCATCTTTTTTGACACACCATGCAAACACACAATCCTTGACATATACAACTCTGCTAAGCGATCTCCTGAATAGGTAGTCTTCACTGGTATGAAGTGAGCAACTATGGTCAAACAATCTTCGATGACCCATATGGAATCATAACCACTCTGAGTTCTAAGCAATCCAGTAATAAAATCAATACTAATTTCCTCCCACTTCCACTTAGAAATCTTTAACAACCGTAAGGAACCAATAGGTCTCTAGTGCATAGCCTTCACTCTTTGACACACCACATAGGGCATCTTATCTAATAGCTTCACACTTCATCTTAGGCCACCAAAACCTTTCCCTAAGATCATGATACATTTTAGCGCCTTCTAGATGAATCGAATACTTGGAATCATGAACTTCCTCCGGAATCAACTGTTTAAGCTCCTTCTTGTTCAGTACACAAATTCATCCTTTAAACCACATAGTGCCCTGATCGTCCAAAATTTACTCCTTGGCAAAGCCTTCATCTTCCTTAGACTTGATTATGTCAATCTTTTCATCACCTCCTGACCATCTCTGATCTGTTCTTCTGGAGTTGGATTCACTTTCCCAAAGTAGCAAGAAATCCTTATAGCATAACTTCCAGCTTCAAATTCTAAAATTCCTTACACAACTCTGGTTGATCATTTGATACCATCATATTAGTGCTATGGCTCTTACGACTCAAGGCATCAGCTACCACATTAGCCTTACCAGGATGATAATGGATTCCAATATTATAATCCTTGATCAACTCCAACCATCTCCTCTGTCTCATATTGAGACCTGACTGCATAAAGATATACTTCAAACCCTTGTGATTTGTATATATCTCACATCTATTTTCAATGAGACAATGATGTCACAACTTCATAGCATGCACTACGGCAGTTAACTTCAAATCATGCGTTGGATAATTCTTCTCATGTGGCCTCTACTGTCTCGTCGTATAAGCAACCACCTTGCAATTTTGCATCAATACACATCCAAAAACTTGTCTGGAGGAATCATAGTATATATCGAAACTTTTCAGCACATCTGGCAACATTAACACAGGCACTGTCGTTAGACGCTTTTTCAATTCCAAAAAACACTTGTCGCACTCTGGCGTCCATGCAAACTTCTTCGCCTTTTTCAACAATTGCGTAAGAGGTCTAGTAGTCGTCGAAAATCCTTCTATAATGTGCCGGTAATATTCTGCTATACCCAAAAAAACTACAAATTTGGGTAACAGACTTTGGTTGTTCCCAATGCAATACTGCCTTCACTTTACTCGGATCAACGACAACTCCTTTAGCAGTCATCACATGACCAAGAAACTCCACCTTTTATTTTCAAAAGTCACACTTACTAAACTTAGCATACAGTTGTTGCTCTCACAGCCTTTCCAAAACCAATCTCAAATGTTTCGCAAGCTCTTCTTCCGACTTGGAGTAAACATGAATGTCATCAATAAGCGTGACAACAAACTTGTCCAAATATTCCATTAAAAACTTATTCATTAGGTTCATGAAATATGCAGGAGCACTGGCCTATCCAAAAGACATGACCGTAAACTCGTAATATCCATATCGCGTAGAGAACACAGTCTTAAGGACATCCTCAGTACGAATCTTCAATTGATGATATCCTGATCAAAGATCTATTTTGGAGAAACCTCCAGCTCATCTCTTAACTGATCAAACAAATCATCGATCATAGGTAGCGGATACTTATTCTTGATCGTCACCTCATTAAGAGCATGATAATCAATACATATTCTTAAGCTTTTGTCCTTTTTCTGACGAACTAAAATGGTGCTCTCCATGGAGAAGAACTAGGTCGAATAAAACCTTTCTCGAGCAACTCCTCGATCTGCTTCTTGATCTCAACTGACTCATCTGTTGGTATCTAATACGGTCTCTTCGCTATTGGTGTTGTACCAGGCATTAATTTAATAACAAATTCAATATCCCAGTCTGGCAGCATACCATGCAAATCCTCAGGAAAAACATCCGGATATTCTCCAATAACTAGAACATCCTCCATAATAGCAACTTTCACACTGTTAACCATTAACTGACCATCGTGAACTGCAGTAGCTTGAAATTCCACTTTCTCGTCATTAGGGCTTTCAACTGGCACAACTCTTCTATCAAAATCCAATACAGCCTTATGTTTGGACAATCAATCCATTCCAAGGATGGCATCTAGGGTCTGAGTACCCAACACAATATGATTCATTTGGAACTCTACACCATCAATAAGCAACTGTACTTCCAAAAATCCTAGGTTAGGTTGAGCAATACCGAATACTTTTTGGCAATGGCAACCTTCTGGACTGACAAGCTTCACACTGAATACTATCGAACTGACCATCATTGCGCATGCATCATCTTTGGGTGAACCATCAACACAGGTGAATACTCATGGAAACATCTGATCCTTCATTCACCATCAATGCTTTTATTCCAACATTTCACATACTAGCATATCAACCATCCTTACTTTATTACTTTAAATAAGGAAATCTTTACATTAGATTCATCACTATTCTCTTTCCTTTGTTGGTAAGGTTACGACATTGCACCGAGTAAAATGATTGCTCCAAACTTCCTTGATTTAGCGTTGATGCTGGGGTTTCGACAAGGGTGGAGCTGAGATTGAAATGAACCGACGTGGTCGCATTCTTCTGAGGGCAGTTGTTGCATAATGCCCAGGCTTATGACAGTTGTAACAGAGTTTAGGTAAACTCTCTTCCTTGAGCATTTGTTGACCGGTAGTGTCTTTACCTAAACGCCTTCCCTTCAACCAGTTTTCTGGGCAAATCTCTCTTGCAACTTTACCACTCACTATTGGCATTATGTACTTAACTGAGGTAACTTCTAGAATGATCATGACTGTAGGAGATGCTCGTCTTCTCCGTGGGCATTAATTAGAATAATGTCCTTTCTCGTGATATCTGTAGCACATACATACCCCCTGTTATGCTTTGTTGGGTGTAGTTGTATGCTCATCATTGTCCTCCTTGTAGTTCAGAGTTGGTTGCTTCAGAGGGCATTCTTTAGACCAATGACCTTCATCACACAAGAAACATGCTGTTGGTGATGGCCATTTACTGCTTTCCTGATGAGGACTGACAGGATCAAAGTGCTGTGTCTCTAGATCTTCAATTGAATTAGTATATACAACTGATCTTCCATATCCTTTTGATAGCTTTGGAGAAACTACGGTTCGTAGATTCTCTTGCTGATGTTGGGTCACAGCGGTAACTATCGGATCCAAGGGACATTAAGCTGGACATTGATCTCGACCTTCACATAGGTAACATATGATGTTGCTCATAGGACACTCTCCAAGAGAATGACTTCCTTTACAGCTAGAGCAATTAATTGTATGCTCATCAGTAGTATGTCCTATTTCTCCACACTGAATGCACGCACGATCTTCTGACTTATTTGGTTGACAACACTTCAAAGAACATTGTCTAGATACCGAACCAGGTGCAGGGGTGGCATTCTTCTCTGAATTCACTCTGATCACACTGTCATCGAGCGAGGTAAAGAGATGACAAAATGCAGCAACAAACTCATCCCAAAAGATATTCTGTGGGGTTTCATGGACAATACAGTATTTCTTCCACCATTCAACGACAATTCCTTCCAACAGATATGAAGCATACAAGACCTTCTCATCACCCTTACACTGAACATCGCGTAACTTCCTCTCAATGGTTTTAAGCCAATCTTCTACTTTCAAAGGTGAAACATTTCCAGAAAACGTTGGTGGATGAGTCCTTATGAATTCTAACAACCTATAGTAAGAATAGAGATTGGTAGTAGTCCGAGACGCTTTATTGACGTTAGCTTGATTGGTTATATTCTGTAGTTGCTTCGTCATTGCATGTATCAACTGAGTCTGAATAGCCAAGAACGTTCCAAAACTCTGCATGTCTATCTATTGTGGCGGTTGGAAGGCTGATCCATCTTTGAGACTCTCACTAAGTTGGAAGGCTGATCCATCTTTGAGACTCTCACTGAGTTGATTACCACTCTTGCTGACTCTATTGCTTCCATGAGTCTAAACCATATGCTTGGTTGATTCATAGTGTTAGGGGAGAGAGACATAGCATAGATAAGAAGTAGGTATCCTAATATAGGGGAGATAGGTTTAACCCAACAACTTAAGCTGGCAATATCAATACTTGGTATGGTTACTTACAAAAGCCTAAGGGCCATGCAACACATACTGCACACTCAAAGAATCAAAAAGAACCAATTCAACCTAAACACACAAAACTACCGCCTAAATGGGCGACACTCCTATCTTAGCAGATGTGACTCCCACACATGAGTCTCAACCGACTACTCAAAGCACTGGGCCTTCTAGCTTCTGAAACACTTCATTGATCCATTCTTCCTTGAGCTCGACGATTCTTTTTTCATGATCTTTAGGGTTGATAGCAAGCGCTCGATGCCTTCTCCTAAGGTGTGGTATATCATCAACTACAAAAACAACTCAGGTAAGATTTTAACTTGTTCCAGCAAGGAAAAGAGAGAAATTTCGACAGGGGAAAAAAATAGAAGGATGAGGTAAGTCAAGAACATATTATTCTTTTAGGTTGTCTTAATTAAGAAAATAATTTTGAAGGTTCTAAAGAGATGACCAAATTATCTAGGGCCAAGGCCTACAGTCTATATGGCTCTGATACTACCTCTATCGGGATCCAAATATGCAAATTCGGACCCTATGTGTATACTGCACTAGTCCAGGATCATGCTAGTGCACACTGGCTCAACATCGATAAATATCACAATCATACACAACAGAAACATTATGAAAGACATCATATATTAAATAATACTAGTTGAATGACCTTAAGGTCGAATTTACATGAGTATACTTTACAAGGCTAAACTGAGAATAACAGATTAAACTGTAGAGGAATAAAAACGTAGATAAACCCCTCAGTATACCATAGGCAACTGACAAGGCTCGCAACCTAAACATTCGCCTCCTTCTGGTACTTCTCCTCCAGCACTGATGTAGGCTCCTCATCTGGTGATTTATTGGTGGCAAGGGTGAGTACTTAAAGCACTCAACAAGCTGTGCACAGAATGCAACTCTAACATAACTATATGCAAGGCTTATTCCAAAGGAATGGCTAACATGGCTATTTGAAGTAAAGCAGCATTTGTAAACGAATACAGTAAATAGATTGAAAGATAGTAAAATAAATAACAGTAATAGATAGATTCAACATCTCTTAAGTAAACCAAGTTTCCAGTCCTAAGTCAAGTTTCCAACCTTCCATATGGCAACTTGCCATCCCAACCAAGTTTCCATTTAATTAAACTAACCTTTGACTGTAATTCCTAGGCTATGCTCAATACCGTGAGCACGGTTATTTGAATAGATTTACACTCTGCAGTTATGCACTTTACCCACACGACATGATCATCTCTTGTTATCATGCAATGAACACACTTCCTTTGGTGTGTGGGCGGAGAGATTAGGACAAAGCCTTTACAATGCTCTGCCTTAAGCCAGTACTACCCGCTAAGGTTTCAACACTAGTGGGACTGGTTACTACATCTAGGGCCCCCTCTTGTGTTATGTGAGTTGATCCGTGAACCCAGGACTCACACCACCATTGGTAGTACCAAAGCTAAACATTGCTAATTAATTAGCTAAGCTGTCTCATACCAGACATGTGGTTGCATGATTGACTCAGGTCAAAGGCTTGCAAGGTTAAGTCCTTAAGATGACTAGGGCAAGACTTTCACATACCCTCTGTCTTTCGGGCCACCTTGGCGCACTACCCCTTGCCACTTTCCCCAATCTAAATGATTACCACCCCAGTTGATTAAAAAGCACCATGTGCCATTAAATTTTCAACATCGTTGCGTGACATCCCTCGCCACAACAACTCAATCTCATCGTGTGACAACACCTAACACACAAATTCATAGTCATGTTCCATATTCCATTAGTCAAGATTAAACATTTGATGATTCAAGTACATGTGATGACGTGGCATGGCTAAGCAATTTAACACGGTTTAACCATCCCATATTGATTTCAGTATTAACCAACTATAGTGAACCAATCTATGGTGACAATATATCGTGGCATACAAATGACAAGGTAGGGTTTAGACCAAAAGGTAGATTAATTAAGTCCTAGTTTATGTTGAAACAGTTGTATACATGAAATAATATGCAATAATGTAAAAACAAAGTAGCAATTTTGTAAACATGAATTCAACATGATTAAAGAACAACTTACCTTAGAAAAGCCCTTATTATTGCTCTAGACCTTGGTCTTGAGTCAACGGATCTTCCTCGGATATTTCGCACAACTCAACGTCTACGCGAAATGAGAGAAAGTTAAATAAACACAAAAATAGAGAGAAAACAAGCTCCAAAAATCAAATAAAAATCCACATTAAATAGATCTCAATTTTACAATTTTTTATAAATTTGAATCACCTCAATGGGAGCTCGTATGAGTGAGTACGGGCTCGTAGAAGATTCAAAAATCTATAAATCAAAAAATTGAAATTAAAATAGTAAAGATTTATTTTTGTATTAAAAAATGTAATTATTGCGTCACTATGATGTCATGATGACGTCATCCCTGGCTCGGGCCAATGCAGAACCGCCACGTGGCCTTGGTCCATGGACTGAGTCCTCCACAGAACCGTATTGGTCCACCGTGGACTTGGTCCATGATGCTTGTATCTGTTTGCCACGCGGCATCACATGATTGGCTCAACTAGCGGTGCGATCTGGACCCTCCGTTTTTATCTGACGGCTCTAAACCAAGAATGCCCTTAGACACGTGTCTTACCGACACACACTCCACGCGGCGAAACCTACACGCTTGATTTGGAAACCAATAGCCACAGTTGTTCGCGAGGCTTGACGGCGAGCTCAACGACGCGATCACCGGAGGCGAGGAAGAATACCACAGATGAGGCACTCTGGTGGGCTTTTGGTGAAGAAAATGCACGGTCTTGAAGCAGCTTGATGTGCACAACTCGGAGATGCCCTCGACCACGTTGGTGTTCAAGCGACAGTGCCAGAAATCATCGAAAACTGTAGTGACGCAAGAGATCAACTTCGGCGAGCAAGATCTTCTCGACGGCTACACCTCAACCGACGATATCTTGGGCTAAATATGTGGCATAGGACAGCAATCCTCATGGGCTACCTGCTCCTTTTACAGCACTGAGAATCGTGCACTTCACGGAGACCTAGCAGAACATGGTGGCGACGGCGTAACGAACTCGTAAACCTCCGGCAACACGAAAATGAAACAATCCTGCCGCACATGTGTCTGCCATCCGACGGTTAACACTATGCGGTGACATGGCGAAATCCAAACCGTTACCTGAACCAATCCGACGATCGCAGCAGCTAAAGTCTCAACTGACCGGTTCAATCTCGTACACACAACCTTAATCCTATGGTCCACATCGCTCAAGTCTTTCCGTTGAAAATGGTCGTCCGATCGAACCTTAACAATGATGGATCTAGGGTTTTAAGGACCTGGGCCAAATGGGCCAACCGTGCACAGCACTGGGCTTTCGGCCCAAATACACAATTTTTTCCAGTTTTTCTTTTTAAAACAATTTAGTAATTCATTTAATTAGTTTTAAGCAATAAAAACACCAATAAAAGTCCAAGAAAAATCTTAAAAATAATCTGAGACATTTTGAACTGAAATAAAATATTTTTAGCTAAACTTTATTTATATTTTATCTATAAGTAATTAGTTTCACAAAAGGCCAATATACTTAATTAAAAATAAATTCCAAAAAAATCACCAAATGCACAAATAACAATAAAATAATATTTTAATTAAAATATTAGGATGTTACATGTTGATTTGTGTGAGTTTATTTCAGTTTAGAAAACTAAATTTGCAATTTTTTGTTGCGATCAGCCCTTCCAATGATCTTGAGTGATGCATTTAATTAGGAATTTATACTAATATTAATTGCATGCATGTTGCATATTATGTTGAGCAATGTTATGTGATATTTTGCTTGTCTGTGATGGTTGAAGAACTTTAGAGCAATGTCATGGTGAAGCGAAGGATACCGGACTAGGATAAGAGAGCTGAGGTTCAGACAGTCAAGGTGACATCGAAATATGACTAAGGCTAGGGAATTGCTGCAAGTCGGGATGACAAGTGGATGATGAGGTGCTAACTTAAGCTATACTCAAGCGAAAGAGGATCGTTGGATTATGGTTTCGCAGGTGGAGTAGTGGTTAAGTTAGTGTTAAATGGTTAAAACCCGTTAGGTTGTTGAGTTATGGGTTAGCCCATGTATGAGCTAGGGACTGAATCTCAACCCTTGATGAGGTTTCTTGAGGGCCAAGAAGGTCACCTAAGGGTGGAATTGCTCCAACCATGTATGAGTGAGAGAGTGAATCTCAACGCTTGATGAGGTTTCTTGAGGGCCAACAAGGTCATCCAAGGGTGGACGTTACTCTAGTGCGCTATAAATAGAGGGGTGGAGGGATGTCTCTATGCCAAGTCTTAGAGAAGGATTTTTGGTTTTCTTATGCTCCTTTGAGTATCGCCCACCTAGAAGTGTGGCTTTGTAAACTATTCCTCTCTAAGCAATGTAAGATTCAAGTTCATCTATGTTATGAATTTTTTTTTTTGCATTTTTGTTTGGTTCTTTCTTGCAACTTATGCTTTGCTTCCTCTTCTTCTACTTGCTGTATTTTTGTTGGATCTAGAATGTATAAGAGGTTGAAGACTTCATTTAAAATATGTTCCAACCCAGCAAGATCCATTAGAAATCATTCTTGCTAAAGTTATCCTTCCAACATCATGTTCTTGAGTTCAAATCGCTGTTTTTGGTGCAGCTTAAACTATTTGCATGAAAGTTTGAGACTTTAGGCTTATCCTTACAATTCCTTTTGGAATCATAGTCCTGAGGTCATTTCCTAGTCATGGTTGAAGTTTTATCAAGTTTGGTTGGATAGTTCTAAAGTTATTGAGGTTTCTTTGCGGACAAAGTTTCTGAAATCTCTATTTTTGTGCAACATAAATTTTAAGCTAGATAGGTCACACATTTGTGATTTATTTTGAAATTACTTTTGGAATCATGACCTTGGGGACCTTATCTTGCTATGTTTCAAATTTCATCAACTTTTGATGAGTAGATCAATAGTTATTGAGGTTTCTTTGCGGCCAAGTTTGATATTTTTGCTTATCCGAGTTGCTAAAATTCCTGCTTCGTTCATTCTGATTTGTGTGTTCTTGAACCTAGTATTTGCTCCATAGCAGTAGTGTTTTAGAAAAGATTTTTGAGGGAAAAAAATTTAGTTAGCTCCTATGCACCGCCCTCTAGTTGCTGGTTTCGGTCCTTCAATGGGCAAAATATTTGGTAACATGCTTATGTGTAGATGATTGGTGTTGATTTGATTCTAGGATTTATGTACTATTATATGCCTGCTCGGACATTTTATTCGATAGAGTTTTACAAGTGTGCATTAGAACTAAGAGTTGAGAAGTTTATCTTTGTGGATGAAATTATAAATGATCACACTGAATTTCTATTAACTAGCATATAGGGTGATCGCACTTAGAGTATAGGGTAATTAAAAAGAAGGGTTGATGTGAATTGTCATCAGTTGTCATGTCCCAGTTATAGCAATCATTTATGCTTAATTGATGTCTGATTCTGACTTGTGGTTCTTGGAGCAATTAGATGAGTAGTGAGACTAATGTCATTGCAAGTAGCATCCCTTTGCATATGTTTTGTGTCGTCTCTCGTGTCTACTAGTAGGTGTACAATAGTATCGAGGAAACTTTTACAAACCTGAATAGACCTCCACATGGCCTTAGCAAAGCTTACATCATGTGTAAGAAATTCCAAAAACAACAAATATACCTATAAAAAGATGTTGAATCCCTGCCACATTCTAAAGATACATAAGCAGCAATCGAAAATACTTTGTGCAACATCACAAATAACCTATTACAATGCCATAAAAATGTTCCACAAAATAATTACTGTATTGCAAAAAAACTACCGTGCAATAAATCTCCTAACTGCAATAAGATTATATTTTGCTACTAGATATAAGAAAGAGGCAATGCAACCAAAATAATTTTTGCAACAATGGAAGAAGCAAGCTGCAACAAATCAAGAAAAAACCCGCAACAAACCTACCAAAAAGATGGCGCATGGGCGATTGCGAGTAGAAGAGCTCGATGAAGGAGTTTGTGGTGGCACTGGCGAGGATCCCACGGTGACGGAGCTCTGCTCATCATGACAAGGCTTGAGGGGTGGTAGGCTGCTACTTGTGCATCGAGTCCATGTGGGAGAGAGATCACGTGAGGTTGGTGGCGGTGACAATTTTCAGTGAGAGATCCTAAGAAAGAGAGCAATCGAGAGGGGAGGAAGAAATGAAGTTAGATACACATGTGAGACAATAGGGATGCTAATGTGCTTGGACCGGTCCAGGATTTTGGATTAGGCCGGCAAAAAACTGCAAATGGATTGAACTCATTTGGATCCATAGCTATTTGGACTAGATCTATGCCAGATTGAGCCAAGCTTGGATCTCATGTTTTTCTATTAAATCTCTTACCACCAGCCAAGTAAAACAATTGATGTTGCCTTTGGTACTAATGCTTTATTTTTTGTTTTACATGCTTTAGCAGCATATTTTAAGTTCTAACTTTCAACCTTATTTTCTAGTAAGTGAGATATTAATCAAGACCCAAGCTTTCATTTGGGTCTAGACCAATCTTGGACCTCACTTATTTTAGATTAGACTAAATAAAGATATGTAAAAAACATTAGAGTTAAATCAGATCTGTGCTGAGCTTGGCTCAATAGCATCCTGGTGAGATGATGACTTTATGAGAGAGAGAGAGCGCAATTGAAATACGTGGCAAGTGTTGGAGGTGAAAGAGAGCCACTACGGTAGTGAAAACGTATGCGTGGCAGCTACACCTAGAGGTGTTTATAAATGCTGCTTTACTGTAAAATAGCCATGTTAGCTTTTTCTTTTGGAATAAGCCTTGCATATAGTTATGTTAGAATTGCATTCTGTGCACAACTTGTTGAGTGCTTTAAGTACTCACCGTTGCCAACAACAACATCACCAGTGAGGAGTCTACACCATCTTTGGAGGAGGTGTTCTAGGAGGAGACGAATATTTAGGGGCAAACTTTGTCAATTGCCTGTGGTATACTAAAGGGTTGATCTACGTTTTCATTCCGCTATAGTTTAATTTGGTATTTAGCCTTGCGAGGCATAATCATGTAAGTTTGACCATAAGGTCAGTCAACAGTTTAATATTTAATACATGATGTCTTTTATTATGTTTCCGCTATGTATGATTGTGATATTCATCTATGTTGAGCCTGTGTGCACTAGCGTGATCCTGGACTAGTGCAGTATATATAGAGGGTCCAGATTTGCAGGAAGATTCGTCGACTCAAGACCAAGGTCCAGAGCAAGTATACCTTATTCTCCTCCATTAGTGAAAGTTGGCAAGTCACAGACCATGAGCAAACCTACTGTGCACTCAATTCCTGTAAGTTATATTAACATTTTAGATACCCTAGCTAAGTGTTGGCCATTGTTCTATTTAATTATTCACTTTTGGATTGAGGGAAAAGAGAAATCTGAGATAATATTTGAATAATATGTTGTTGTTGTGCTTTAAACCTTGAAATTAAAGGATAATCAAGAGTTTATTTGGGGAGCCAATCAGCAGAAAGCTTTTGAGAGCATCAAGGAATATTTTTCTAAACCTCCAGTTTTAGCCGCGCCCCGAAAAGGTATACCATTTAAATTATATATATCGGCTAAAGAGGTGACAATTGGAGCTTTTTTGGCACAAGAAATTGATGGAAAAGAGCGGGTTATTTTCTACTAGCCGATGATTAATTGATGCAGAAACTAGGTATCCTTTTTGCAGAAAAGCTTCGCTTATCATTATATTTTTCCTGCACGAAATTAAGGCATTATATTTTAGCATCGGCTTGTAAAGTTATTTGTAAAACCAATGTTATTAAATATATGTTTTCTGCTCCAATTTTGCGAGGTCGACTTGATAAATGAGCATATACGCTTATCGAGTTCGATTTGACATATGAATCGGCTAAAGCTGTTAAGAGTCAAGTGTGCCAATTTTATAACAGGACATGAAACTGATTTGAATGCCGATCAAATATCTATCACCCCTTGGTAACTATTTTTTGATGGATCGGTGTGTTGAGAAAGCGATGGTATTGGAATAGTATTGATTTTGCCAAAAGGATATAGTTTTGAATTCGCATTTAGACTGAGATGCAAATGTTCTAATAATCAAGCTGAATATGAAGCATTACTTAAAGGCCTACAACTACTCAATAATATCGGAGTTGATTCTGTTGAGGCTTATGGCGATTCTTTGTTGGTGGTCCAGCAGATTAGGGGAGAATATACCTGCTATGATGAAATTTTGATCAAGTATTTGGAGCAGTGTCTCACTATAATCGGCTCATTTACTTCTTTTTTCTAGTTGTCATATTCCTCGTGAGTTAAATGGCAGTGCCAACTTGTTAGCTCAACAAGCATCGGACTATAAAGTTTTTGGCCGATTAGAGGAATTCGAGCCGATAGAGGAAATGGTTATGTGTGTTACCACTAATGATTGGAGAACAAAAATAATAGAGTATTTAGTCGATCCCTCAAAACCTACTGAATAGATAATCAAGCGACAAGCTCTAAAGCATGTATTTTTAGATGATGTACTCTATTATCGGACATTAGAGGGTTTGTTGCTGAGATATCTTGAAGTCGAGGAAGCAAAAGTGGCTATGGGAGAAGTGCACGAAGGAATTTGCGGATCCCATCAATCGGCTCACAAGATAAAATGGTTGTTAAGGAGAACTAGGTATTTTTGACCGATAATCTTGGAAGATTGTTTCAAATATTATAAAAAATACCAGACTTGTCAGAAATTTGGCAATGTACAATTAGCTCTAGCATCGGCTTTGCACCCAATTATCAATCCTTGGCTATTTAGAGGATGGGTATAGATATAATCAGGCAAATATTCCCTGCATCAAGCAAAGGCCATAAGTTCATATTATTCGCAACCGATTACTTTCTAAGTAGGTTGAGGCAATACCGCTTAAAAAGTTAGTAGTGTTGAAACTATCGATTTGTTACAGAACATATTATCCATCGGTTTGGAATACTGCAGACTATTACGACCGATCAGTGCACTATGTTTATGTTCAATGAGTTTCAAGGTTTCATCAGGAGTTTGGGTATAAAGTTGTTAAATTCATCATCGTATTATTTTTAGGCTAATGGTCAAGCCGAGTTGTACAATAAAACATTGATTAAGTTAATCAAAAGGAAGATTAAGGAAAAACCAAGGAATTGGCACGTAGCTTTATCAAAGTCATTATGGGCTTATCGAATTGCATACCATGGCACAACAAAATTATCGCCTTATTAATTAGTCTATGGACAAGAGGCCATGTTGCCCTTAGAGATTAATATCGATTCAGTACGAACTTCTAGACAAAATGGTTTGTCAGCTTAAGATTATAAGGAGTTGATGATTGACGATTTGGATGACTTAGTGGAATTACATTTGCACACACTGGATCGGCTTAAAAATAACAAGGCAAGAGTTGCAAAGGCTTACAATAGAAAGGTTATGCCTAAATCTTTTTGTGAAGCCAATTTGGTTTGGAAAACTATTTTGTCTATCAGCTCTAGGGATAATCGCTTTGGCAAATGGTCTCCAACCTGGGAAGGACCATATAAGATTCATCGGCTGGTAGACATAAATTCTTATATTTTGGAAACACTAGAAATGATGGTATTTTCTAAGGCGATTAATGGCAAGTACTTGAGAAAATATCGTCCAAGTGTTTGGATTGGATCATGATCGGCTAAAAGCTAATTATCGATCATGAAAGGCCAAATGAACTCATTGTAGTTAATTCTGGCCAACTAATGTGTAAAAAAGTGGGCTAAAGCCGATTACAAACATCACACTTTGGCAGAAGATTAAGAAAAACATAAATAATAATCGGTTAAACAGCTGATTATGAGTATCTTATAGGGTATTAAAATATTGTTTTACAAACATTCATCATAGTTGATTACATAAAATGCAGTGAAAGCCGATAAGTCTACCTTTGGCGTATCAAATATCTTGACCAAGTCCAAACAGGGAAGCTATCGCCTTGGCAATAGTGCCTTGAATGACGTCCAAGATCTCTTGATCAGCTTTGTCACTCCCAGGCACTTGGATGACTTTAGCCGACTGCTTCTTCATTGCAGCCACGGCTAGCCCAAGTTCAAGCTTTTAAGCCTTTAGAGCTGATGCGCCATCTTTTAATTGTTTTTGGGCCTTAACGAGCTCGGCTTTCACCTTAACTAGCTCCTCATCCAAAGACTTTTTGGCCGACTCCAGATTGGCGTGGGACTGTTTAATGTCCTTCAGATCTTTCACCTCTGCATTGTATTTTGCTTTTAAAGTTTTTGTGTCGGTCACCAGCCTATCCAGGAGCTTCTTGTCTTCCCTTTGAGCCGATCGGAGTTGCATCCTAGACTCTGCAGCTTTTACTACTTCTTTCTTATCGTCTATAAAGCAGACGTCCATCAAGGCTATAGTAGCCCTGCTGGCAGCTCGGTCTTGACTACGTTCATCGCATCACATATCAGCTGGGAGTTTTCTAGCAGTGATGCTGATGGACTATGGAGCAGTTTGAACAGAATGTCTCAGTTTTTCCTTTGTGTTCGGAGCCGATGTAATCGCAGTCGATGTGTCCTTCAATGTGGCAATGATATTTTGAATTGTTTTTGGGAAGGATTCGGTGCCGATTTCTAGTTTGTCCAAATCCAACAAGTCAAAACCAAGCATGCTTGTGACCGATTCAGCTGGTTTGTCAATCGGCTTAATAGTGGGAGTAGAAATTGGTGCAGCTTTAGAAATTATGACTGTTGGCGTCGGCTGTGATGAGGGAGGAGGTAAGTCCGTCTTTGCTGAGAGGTCAGCCAAAACATTGGCAATTTGTGCGGTAGGAAAAAGCAGAGGCTGCAAGATAATCCAAAAAATGAGTTGAGCCGATTTATTTAGATAGTTGATAAATCAAAATTGATGAAGAAGGCAATTTACCTCGCCTATAGCCGATGCATGTGGAGAAATCTCACTTGATTGCTCTTGAGGTTTGTTACCTCTACTAGCCAAGACCTTTTTATTGGGTATGCAACGTTTTTTCTTTGATAAATTATCGGCTAAAGAATTAGTAAATGAGGAAGATGGTGGAAATGTGAAATAAAGCCGTGTTGGCGTCAAAAACTTGAAGTAGGGTTTCGACAAAGAAGACACCGCATTTAACACTGTTCAGAGCATGCGGTCGATTTGACTCAGAATCGACAAGGTAAAAATATAAAATTCACCCAAAGCCGATCGTAACGATCAATCGGCTTAGACTCAATCAGCTTGAAGCCGATTAAGATCAAAGTAACAAGGTAAGCCTAACTAGCCGATTAATGAAGATCAATCGGCTTAGATTCAATCAGCTCAAAGCCGACTAAATCGAGAAAAAAGGGTAAATCTAACTAGCCGATTAGGGCTAATCAGAGTAGAGGATAAAGGCAGATCGATTTTGAAGAAGGCGATGCGCAACAAGATCAGAATAAATCAAACCTGGGGTGTAACTTGAAGAAGATCAACAATCGGCGATGCGCAACTTTATTGATCAAGATCGAATTACAAAGACTAAATTACAAGAACTACTCCTAGTCGACGGAAAAGTAGATGAAAAGTAGACGCGAATTGGTTGGTTGGCTCGCGCGACTTTCTTATCACCTCTAGACCTCTTTTATACCCGTTGGCCGATAGAGTCCTAGTACAACACGTTAGGAGTAGAATCCGTATCGGCCTCTATTTGGATGGTGCTTTCCTTAACAACCTATTCCGTTTCCAAATATCTTCAATCTGTATCCTGGTCGTATCTTGTTGCTCTTGGACTGCCGATTCTGATTCTATCTGCCAAATTTTAGTGCAAACATATGCCCCCCATTTTCCAGAGATAACATGTTATCTTCCAAAAAATTTCATCATAGGCTTAAAGATATATTTTCTTATCATAACCAAAATTTTAACTGCATCGAGTTAATTTGGCTTTCAGGTTGATAATTGGCCAACTTGTATATTTGTAGTTGAGTTTTAGCCAATCAAGATCCATCCAGTTCCTTAGACAAACCGATACACACTATACGATCCCACGTTGATCGCTTACCAAATCGGCTATCTTTCGAGCCGACGGGTGGTATGGTTTTCCAGACTAGATCTGCTTTGTCGAACAAAAATCATCGGCTGAATCTGGTTTTTTCTACCTCCACTCTTTTCTCACAATCTTAATCGGATGAAGCTCATTAAAAGTTTTATCCCATTGTTTTTCTTATTCAGCTTCTCTCATCTCTTGGGTCCTTAGCCGCTGAAGCCTTCTTCTTTGTGATCGGCTTAAACCTGGAGGACACCATCTCGGCTTTGGTTCGATCAAATTATATATTTTTCCTACCAGATTCATACTAGCCGTCGAGCTAGACCCTTCATCCTGGTTTTGTTTATGACTTATGATCGGCTTAGAAATCTTTTGTTGAACCGATCTTAAACCAGACTCGTCTTGATCTTGTTCCTGACTTATGGTCGGTTTATAAATTCTATTTTTAGCCGACCATCGCTGCCTGTCACCTTGATATGGGTAATGCCGCATCGGACATGTGTTTGGTGTCGGCAAAGCTAATCCCCTCTCCCAGCAAAATTGCCAAAAAGGGCACCATTGGTGAGCTCTTTCAGGGCCACCTGGCCGATATTCATTAATTGGCCAATGTGGAGGACTTTGTCGTGGCCTTTCATTCCTCCTTTCATATTTTGCTAGTAGTTGGGAAAAAGTGAGCTTCGACTTCTGTATCGGCTTACATAGTGGCAATGCTCTTTCAGCCTGATAACCCTTTGATGTGATTGTTTTAAAAATTTTCCCTTCACGGTTGGCTTTTATTTGTATAGAGCCAACAGTAATCATGAGTGTCCTATTGCCATCAGAATTTGATTGTACATCGGCTTGACGCGTCATTTTTATAGCCGATGATATATGAATTTGATCCTTAGGCTCTGCATCTTGTGTCGGCTTTGTCTTCTTTTTAGAGCAATGGACCACGTTAATTGGAAAAGGATCAGCGTCCAGCTGCATCGTCGGCTCTTCTGCAAATTTTAGTTGGTCATCATCTATAGCCGATTGTATCTTGTCTTTGTTATTCTTCAATTTATCTTTGAAGTCGTTATCATCGGAGAAACGGCTTTCTTGAGCCGATACTCGCTGTAGGAGATGACTTAAATTGGTGAATTCCTGCCCGCCGAATTTTTCTCTTAATGGGGGTATCAGCCCCTAGAAAGCTAAATCAGCCAACTGATTATCAGGCAGGGTAACACTAAAACACCTATTTCTCACTTCCCTGAATCTCTTAACATAATCATTTACCGATTCCTCGGTCTTCTATTGGATAGAACTTAGATCTGAAATCCTGAGTTCCAGACTGCCGGAGAAGAAGTACTCATGGAATCGGCTTTCCAAATCGTTCCAAAAATGAACCGAATTTGGAGATAAACTAGTAAACCAAGTGAAAGCAGCTCCCGATAAAGACAAGAGGAATAATCTAATTTTCAGCCCGTCGGACTGAGCTGCCTCGCCACACTGAGCGACAAAGCGTCCGACGTGCTCTAAGGTCGTGACCGAATCATTCCCAGAAAATTTGGCAAAATCAGAAACTTTAAAATTATGTGGATATTGCATGCGATCTATATAATCCGGATACGACTTTCTATAGTCGATGACTCTACCCTTTGGTTGTAAGCCGAATTGATCTCTCAACACGGCAGAAATCTGGTCGGCCCAATTAATGTTGTTAGCCGATAAGGTATCGGGGCTCTGCCAATGATCATGACTAGTATTTTGCCCCCCGAGTGCAAACTTCTCGTATAGGGACAAAGGGCTCTGCATAGGTTATGACCTTATGAGGGAACGGATTCCTAGGCAGAATCGGCTCTTGGTACTGGACGTGCCTAATTTGTTCAATCGGCTGCGAGACCGATTGTGGGAAAATATTAAATGGAGCTGACGGTGGCAAAATAGCCGACACGTTATGTCTAGCAGCATCAGTGTACGCCTGGTAATGTGTGACCCCGCTAGGGCGTGAGTTTCGCGATAATACGATGGTAGGTTGAGTCAGCACCATGGTTGGGGGTGAAGTTATAGCCGATGGTTTAGGATCGGCTGACGTACTCTGCGTATTTTGCGCTATTGAAAAAGCAGGATAGCTTGGCAGAGCTTGCATCGGGTCAAGCAGACTCCCAGATGATGCTAATTCTTGAGCGATTGTCTTCACACTATTCATAATCATCGGCTTTAGCGTTGTAACAATAACCGATGATTGGTTTACCAGCGCGTGATGTATAGATTGATTAATCATAGCCAATAATTCGGCTTGAGGTGGTAGGTATGAACTTACCGGACCATCTGTGACGTCTGCATTGCCAAGGGCATTGATCGTCGGCAAAGTAGTCTTTTGAGTGACGCCACGTCTAGTCTTTTGATAGCAATTCAGCATCATCTCTTCTAGAGCAGCTTTCCGATCTTCGATTTCTCTACGTTGTTCTGGCGTTAAATCGTCCAATGTGGGGACGATTATTGCCTTGGTGTTGAGATCTGACGGCGGAATTGATTTGCTTGATGATGCCATCTGGTCCCACTGGGCGTGCCAAGAGTGTGTTGGCGTCAAAAACTTGAAGTAGGGTTTCGACAAGAAGACACCGCATGAACACTGTTCAGAGCGTGCGGTCGATTTGACTCATGAATCGACAAGGTAAAAATATAAAATTCACCCAAAGCCGGTCGTAACGATCAATCGGCTTAGACTCAATCAGCTAGAAGCCGATTAAGATCAAAGTAACAAGGTAAGCCTAACTAGCCGATTAATGAAGATCAATCGGCTTAGATTCAATCAGCTCAAAGCCAACTAAATCGAGAAAAAAAGGGTAAATCTAACTAGCCGATTAGGGCTAATCAGAGTAGAGGATAAAGGCAGATCGATTCTGAAGAAGGCGATGCGCAACAAGATCAGAATAAATCAAACCTGGGGTGTAACTTGAAGAAGATCAACAATCGGCGATGCACAACTTTATTGATCAAGATCGAATTACAAAGACTAAATTACAAGAACTACTCCTAGTCGACGGAAAAGTAGATGAAAAGTAGACGCGAATTGGTTGGTTGGCTCTGGGCAGCTTTTCTTATCACCTCTAGACCTCTTTTATACCTGTTGGCCGATAGAGTCCTAGTACAACACGTTAGGAGTAGAATCCGTATCGGCCTCTATTTGGATGGTGCTTTCCTTAACAACCTATTCCGTTTCCAAATATCTTCAATATGTATCCTGGTCGTATCTTGTTGCTCTTGGACTGCCGATTCTGATTCTATCTGCCAAATTTTAGTGCAAACAAGCCAATAGATACTTACTAGGTTGTTGTTTCTCCATATCTGATAGAGAAAACGATTGGATGCCTACAGAAGTCGATGAGTAGCCGGCGACGCCTACTCCGATATTAGGACGAGGGCGTTTATTTGAGCGCCGGGGCCTAGTGGATCGCTCACAACCTTCCGGCTTGCTTGGCCTGAAAAATAGAAGGAAGAAGTCGGTTAGTGAAGTTCAACAAATATTCGAAAAAATACCGACGAAAAGTATCTACCTTAGCTGATATATCCCCCGTTATGTTGTAAAAACTAGAGTTAGTATAGCCTGAACTGGTACTACTGCTAGAGCTGCTACTACTATCAGAGTTAGTAAGCTATATCGGCTCGGACGCAAGATTTGGGAAGAAGTTAGATACAAGAGCTGATATTGTGCGTTCCAATGGGTATAAAGCTGTCTGGATAGTTGACCACCTTGTAATGAAGCCGCCGTGTAAGATCGAGGATGCCGACTAGAGGGGGGTGAATAGGCGGCTTTAAAAATTCTTCTATGATTAATTAAGATCTTGCATAAGTATCCTTATGTAAAAACCTAAATGATAATAGATGTGGAAGCGATAAACTAAGGTTTTGATAATTAAAGCCAAGTCAACTAGGCTCACTAAGTGCACTAGCTTATTATGTCTCTAATAAGAATATGCAATCCTAAAGACATTCAAGCAATTTAATTCTAGGAATGTAAATTGCAACAATATAAATAAGAATTGCAAGCAAACACAAAAGAGACACACCGATGTTTTACCGTGGTGTTCGGAGACTTGCTGGTCTCCCCTAGTCCACGTTGAGGCAAGCCCAAACCACTTTGGATCGGCTCCATGAATTGAGCACCCGCATCTATTCCACTAGTAGTAGCTCTTTCCCCCTCTGGGTAGGTGAGATCCGACCTTCACAACTTTGCTGGGCCATCTCACAATCTCCTTAAGAAGATCACCACGCACGATGCATCCACACACCATCTAGGTGTCGACAAACACCAAGAGTAATAAGTTAAGCCCTCTAGCTTGAGCTCCACCAAGTACAACACATGTACAATGGTGATCACCGAGTGCAACACATGCACAAGGCTCCCTCAAGTGCAACACAAGCACAAGAGGCTCTCAATCCTCTCCTAATTACAAAACATGCAATTAGAGCTCACTCTTAGCTCAAAAACCAAATTGGAGAGTGCAACACATGCACAACTCAACTACAAAGAGCAATGGACTCTCGAAAACCCCAACAACCACAAAATGCCAGCCCTCAAGGCTCCTTTTATAGCTTCCACAAGAAAAACTAGCCGTTGGGGGGTCAAAATAGGCAAAAATACCGAGAAAACCCGGTCATACCGCCCTAGGGCCGGTATGACTGCTCCCTATAGGCCAACGGCTAAAAACTAGCCGTTACTCAGAAATTCCGGTCATACTGGAGAGGGTCCGGTCATACCAGGCCTAAAATTTGCCTCTTCGGCCAAAATATCTCTTCACTGGAAAAAACAAGCCGAAATGACCCCGATCGTACCGGAGGCTGGTATGACTGGAATACCGGACCTTGGAGCGGTATGACCGGACTAGGGGCGGTCATACCACTCCTTTAGTCACTAAAACGCCCATAACTTTTTACTCCGAACTCTGATTTAGGTGATCTTGGGCTCTATGCGAAGCTTATCAAGAGGGCTACAATCTTCACCAATTTTCAAGATTTAAGCAACCATAGATATTTTTAAATATCACAAAAACAAAACTCTAATCTAGTCATTCAAGTCTAAAATCTGATTTTTCGAAATCCCTCACAAAGACTTGATCAAGGGCATGACTACAAGCTAGCAAGAGTCAATAAGATCAAATATTGAGCCATGTGATAATCAACTCATGATCAAAACAATTTTGCAAAACACATTTGCAAAATCTAATCACATGCTCTAATATCAAATACATGAACACCAATATTTTGCAAAACACGTTTGCAAATATAAATCTTGTAAACAAGAGCAATCAAGATCATATCTTTGAGCCTTGTGATGATCAACACATGATCAAACCAATTTGCAAACACATTTGCAAACCCTATTCACATGCTCCAAGATAAGATTCAATTAAACCATATTTTGCAAAACTCATTTTGCAAACACAAAGCATAAACCTATCTTAGCCTTTGTGATGACCAACACATTATCAAATCACAAGCTAAGACTCCAATGCATGAGCTCTCTATTTGCAACACATGCAAATATCTAGCTCCATACAAACAACCACTTAAACCAACTTGCATAAGGTATCTCCCTTTTGCAACACATGCAAATCCATAGCTCTATGCAAAAACAAAATTAAGATTCAATAAGAAGCAAGCATGAGCTCTCTTATTTGCAACACATACAAATGCTTAGCTCATGCAAGAACCAACCAAGAGAGTGAGCTAGAGTAAACCGGATTGAGTTCATCAACACATGATAAAGCTCAAGCTATAAGACTCGACCCCTCTTAATAGTACAGTAACCTATACTAGTAACCCGGTCTCCCATCCAAACACGGGACCAGTAAAAGACTAGAAACACATCCTTAGCCCTAGCTAGTTATACCTTTGCCTTTAGCACATCCACTTGAAGCTTTTATGATTTCCATCTTCTCCTCTCCAAGCCGGGTCCTTTCTTTTTGTTCACCAACATATGATGAACCTTCTCTAGCTTCACTTTCACTTCGGGATTCATCCCTGAAGCTTATCAACACATGATGACATCTTCTTCCCGATTCTTTATTTTCTTGGACTAAACCTACTTCACAACTTATGGAAGATTGTTAGTCCAACAAATACGGTTGTCTCAATCATCAATTGCACTCCATTAACACATAATGGATGCCCCCACGATCGATTGAGCACAACCCTAATCAATTTGAATGATTTAAAGGTGTCTTAAGTACTTTGATGCAACTAATGCTTTATTATACTCAAGAACTTTCGATTGTCCTAGAATCAACAAAGTGAACCAGCAACACATGATTAGTTCTTTGTTGATTGAATTGCAACCGAACACAATTTAAATTGAATTTAAATTGTCATGAGTATATATTAACTACACAAGTTTCATATACTCAATTCGATGGAATATAAAAGTAGTGATCCAATTTATATGGAGTGGTGGAAAAGGATCAATACTTTTAAGACCATTAATTATAGAATAAACTCTATTAAATATGTGCATATAAATAATTGAACTTGGTATCAATATGCACATAATCAATCTTAGATAGCATTTGAGTTTATCTATATTAACATGAGTATACTACAACTACACAAGTTACATATACTCAAAATATTGTTTCAAAGTCTTGATCCTATATGTTGTTTGGCAAGAGGACATGGATCGATACTATTGAAACATTAAGGTAAAGTATGAACTCCCCCTAAATGTGTGCATTCATGTATATATAGAATTGAAACATTAATGCACATCTTGAGGTCTAAATAATGGTAAAGTTCATCCTTTAACTTGAATCCAGAATATGCATTAAGATATCATAAAATGAATACGAGTGCATACCTTGGGTTTTCCATTTTTCAATGAGATGAAACTTTGATATTTCCATATTTTTCATCAAAAAGAGACTAATAAGAGTTAGTCTCAACAAAAGAGTTAGTCTCATAAAAAGATTTGTCATTAATTAACAATTGAGACTAATCAATATTATGATTATCAAAAAGGTTAGTCGCAATATTAGATTTGTCATTAACACCAAAACCAAATTGATGGAGCTTGAACTTTCACGCCGGCCGATTGAGTTTGCAACATGAAGTGAGGCAAGGCTTGAATCCGAAGATCGCCGGCTATGTGAAGAACAATCTCAGCTGTAGAAGCCGAAGTACCCGATCTCTTGGCCTAAGCTGATCCAAAAGCTGAAAGCTTGGTGGTACTTGTGCAAATTCTAAACCGAAGGATGATAGAATTCATAAGATGGTTGGAATGTTGTGCCCTTAGGATGCAAGCCGACTAACAAGACACTTGGTGAAATAAAGATCTTGAATAGCTCAAGTGTCTCTTCAGGCATGTCATTGCAATCAGCTGTCAGATGCAAAAAGGAAGGCTAGGGAAAAGCATCGGCTACTTTGTAACTAAAGAAGTCACGCTGACAGAAGTCATCTTGATTGAGCTGGAAGAAGAATGCCAAATATTTTCTTGCTTCGATGGGTGTGATTTTTGTTTCGCTTCCGGAACACAAAATGTATCTCTCGTCGTATGATCGGCTATTTCTGTGCTCGATTTCCTGAGATTCCAGGGTATCTTCGCATGGAAAAGGAGTGGTGGTGGCTGCATTGATTTCAAATGATCGGCTAAACATGTTATAAAGCCAAACTTGAATAAACCAAAGAGGCCCACCAACATTACTCACAGCAAACTGGCCCAAACCGGTAAATAGCCGAAAGCGAACTATGTGCATCATTTAGTATACTGCTCCCAAGAAAAGTTTTCCAAGAGCAAGCCGATGACCCTTTACAAGTTGTTCGGCTATGATTTGATAGGTTTGAGTGGGACCTAAGGCAGCTGCCACAGAAGATATATCTGTCAAGCCACATATTCAAGAAAGCGATGTGTTCTTTGTCCAATACTAGCCCGATTTCTTTGTTATTCTCAATGTACTTTCTCGAACCTTCGCCTTTGGTTGAGACTAGATTATACTTTGGCTTGGCGCTAAAGGTCGATATTTTGTCCCTATCGGGTCTAAGGCAACAAAGTTGTGCCACATCTAAAAGAGTCGGGCTGATGGGACTTGTCCTGATAACAATCGATGTGGAGGAAAAAGGCAATAGCCGAATACAAAGTAGAAAAAGGGAGTGAGATCTTGACTTTCTATTATCATACAACATAGAAGTATTTGATCAAATCAAAAAGAGCCCTAGGATTTGACCAAAACGGCATAATTAAAAGCTCTCGTCTCAGTCGCTTGCCTAAGAAAAGGTACCGGGTTGCTCCGTGATGATGAATAAGCAACCCAGCCCAATCCTTGATTTCATAGAAAAAGGTGAATTTACTCGAATATTCGTTCAATGACTCAATATTGAGTAATCAAATCATGCATTCAAGCAATTCGACCAAAAACAGCAGGCCATAGCTACCAAGGACTCATTGAGCTTTGGATCGGCTAGAGAATGGGGAAGGCACTCTGCAATACCCATATACTCCCATTGAGGCATTTTTTAGGTGGCTATCTGATTGAACCAATCTCTCTAGCCCTTCAATACCGTCGGCCATGCTTTAAAGCTTTTGCGTTATCATGGATATTATACTCATGGGCATGCAAGGGAATTCTAGGAACGTCCTTTTCTATTATAGCCTATGGATCTGGGTCACCTAAGGGCCTAAGTAATATCTATCTTCGCAATCAGGTATAGGGATAAGTACTTGGTTCCGGTCCATGGTCCTTGAGCTGATGAGGTGAGAAGCAGAAGTCTTGATGAACAAAGAAATGAGGGATCAAGCCGATGGTGAAGGGTGCAAGAGCTTGAGCATGTGAGGAATGATGGAGAATAAGGCCCATATTTAAAGGGGTAAAAGGAACAGTAAAAGATGAAAAATTTCCCGAAGTGGTGGCTACAGTTATGGTAAAAATGGTGCGCTTTAAAGATTGCGGCATAATAAGTGGAGCGGTTACCAAAGACGATGGTGGAAATCATAGTCAAGCCGATGAAGAAGATTTCTGGAAGATAATCTATTATCTCCCAAAAATGGAGGGCATGTGTTTGCACCCAAATTTGGTAAGGCATTGTTTATTTGTCAGGCTAAAAGATAAAATTGATATTTTTGGCTGATGTCGGTTTAAAAAGGAAAACTTGTGTTAAGGTTATGATTATGGCCGATATTGATTCAAAGATGGGATATATATATATATATATATATATATATATATATATATATACATATACATATATACATATATATATACATATACATATATACATATATACATATATATATATATACAAGGCCGATACATATCATGATTGGCAACACATCAGAGAAAGATACGATTGACCGATGCACCATAAAAAAGGATCAAGAGAAAGCAAAAGGAAAAACACAGTCAATCAAACAACTCATATCTACTTTTTATTATTTTCCTATCAGCTAGGAGTAGCTTTGTAATTTAGAATCCCTCTTGTAATCCAATTTTGATCAATAAATTTGCGCATCACCGATTGTTGATCTTCATCGATTATGCTAGGTTTGATTTTCTTCAATCTTGTTATGCATCACTTTTTTCAAATTTTTTTACCTTTTATCATCTAATCAGCCCTAATTGGCTTTTTAGACTTATCGTTACCCTTGATTTGATTGGCTATTGATAAATGTTTAGATCTTTACCGATTGTTACATTATATCGGCTCCAATCGTATATTTTTCAATCTATCTTGCCGATTGCAAGATCAAATCGGCTGGCACGTCATAAACCAACTTGAATATGGCGTTCTCATGTGTTTGGGTTGATAAATCCATCAGCACATTTTTTTACGCCAACATATTCAAAGAATGTGAATCAGATACTCGATCATTCAAAGAAAAAACGATGAAATATTACTCTAGGGATACTTCTCTACTCAACTGTCTAGGATGGGATGCAGGCAATAGCAAGGCTCTAAATTTCGTTTTCGGTTTACATCTCATCACCATCCGAAATCCAAAAGTTCGGCGAAATCTTGTTATTTTAGACGAAATCCAAAAAGCAAAATTCAAATCCGTTTTTTTACCGAGATTTTCGAGATCTCGCAGAGATCTTTTTTATTTTTAACCGAACGAAAATTGGTCCAAAACATGTTAAAATTTTTTTGATTTTTTTTGTATGGTCCTAACGCATCACTAATGTTCCCATAAAAATTTGAGAGGATTATCAAGCTTGAGAATTTTTCAAAAATTCTAATAGTGCAAAGTACTATAAAATAGTCTCCGGGGCTTGAAAAAAATGGGAAAAAATCAGTACATACTATAATCACAAATGATAAATAACATGGTTTTCCTTCTTTTCCAGTGTCAAGCTACATACGAAGATGCTTTGGGAACATGGTTTCCTTCTTTTCGAATTAACGGGAGCTCTTACTTATCGATCATTCAAGTCCATTTACTTTGATGCTTTGGGAGCCACTGTAGCCCATAAATTCCATTGATGGCCTCATTCAAGTTGTGGAGAATTAGTCTAATTCAGCCAAACTGCTTCGAAACAATCAACCAAATGATGCAGAGTAGCACCAAGTTTGTAATCCATGGGTTCCAAGCCGATTTACCTAATCGACCCCATATTCACCTGCTATCACGGGGACGGGTCGGGTCGGCGTCACGGGCGAGCCAAGCATCATCATCCCGATGCATCATCGTCAGCTCGGCCGGGGAACGAACAAATGGATGCATCATCGTCGACGCTATTTTTTTTTGTGTGTTTTTGGAGTATGGCAGCTATGTAAAAAAATGCGCTAAAATTCGTGTGTTTAAATCTCACTGTCATCTTTTTTTTTAGTATGAATGCTATGCAAAAAAATATGCTAAACTTTGTTAGAAGTAGGACTCAAACCCAGCTCTCTCGAGAGCTAGCCAGCCTAACCAACCGGATATCACATCCACTATGAAAATCCGATCCAAAAATCTTAAGTCTAGTCCAAATACTACAAATTTCGGGCTAACAGAGTGAAATCTCGACGAAATTGGATGAAATTTCACCGAGATTTCCGAAATCACGGTAACAATTTGAATTTTTAATTTTGTTTAGTCCACCGGGATTATGAATATTAGAAGAAGACAAAATTCAAATTCACTGAATTTCGCCGGGATTTTGATCCATAGGCAACAGTCGTACTCCATACATCCATATCCTCGATAAAAAGGAAAGGGAGAAAGGGATGCACGAGCGCTAGCAAAGCCGAAAAGGAAGGGAGGATTGAATGAGTGATAGTGCTCTCGCTGGTCACGCGTTACTTATGCCTATTTTTTTAAAGTACAAATGTGGATGCACATAATCGCAACGGACATGACAAGTCTAAGTAGGTCTAGGTCCCTGTCTCGTCTGCCCCAACGACTCGGTTCTGTGGAGCCTTGTCTACCTCGGTGGTTTCGTACCTTTTGTCTCCAAAACACGGTGCAAGTAGTCATGAAAAAAAATCCTGAAACAAATCAATAGCATTGACACAAAACAATCTATCATGCCACAAATTTTTAAATGTAAATTCAATCTACACATTGAGAAGAAAAAAATCTTCGGAAAAGGAAATCAGCAAAGATGAAAAGATAAAGCTACTATTCGATACAAATTGTCATTTTTTCTCCTAGTTTGAACCACATTTAGTTGTTTTTTGTGAGAACGTTTAGCCGTGGGAAGCAGCAGGACAGGGACGAGGTCCTATGGCCTTGGGCGGTGCCGTGATGGCCGCACGTTGTCCAGTGGAGCTTGAAAGGAAGAACGAAAAAAAAAAAGGGAGCGTTTTACCTTACCTGTTTTGGTTTTTTTTTTCAGCTTAAGGGTAATCCACAAATTTTTTTCTACCGGTTTATAGTTACACCCGTACTTCTGGGCACAACGAGACACATGTGTAATCATTTCCGGTTGTAAATATATAATATTATGTTTAGGTATGAAACTAAATTACAGAAGATATGAGCAAGCTTTTCTAGTACATGACTAGCTAGATATGAGCAGAAACACATGTGTAATCAATATTCTGTTTTCTTGGAAGTCAGATGAAAATGAGCAGGTGATGGGCTGCATGTTGCCGATGAGGTCCTTGCGCACGATGGCGATGTTGACGCCGGACGGGCCGACGTTCTTCTGCTCGCCGGCGTAGATGACGCCAAACCGGGAGACGTCGATCGGCTTGGAGCAGAAATTGGAGGACATGTCGGTGACTAAGATGCCGCATTAGTTCTTGGGCTCTGAGTAGTCCTTGAACTCAACGTCGTGGATGGTTTCATTGGAGCAGATGTGGAGGAACCTGGCCTCCGTGTTCTGCACGATCGCGAATGGCGGGAGGGAGGTGTACTTGCCGTCATTGCTGGACTAGGAGACGGAGGCGGCGGAGAACTTCTTAGCCGCCTTGAAGGCCTTGTCGCTCTAGGAGCCCAAGACGACGAAGTCGGTAGGGTCGGAGGGGCAGGCACAGAGGTTGAACGGGACGGCGGAGAACTAGGTGGTGGCGTTGCCCTAGATGAAGAGGACAACGTGGGTGTCGGGCACGGCGAGGAGCGCGTGGAGGTCAGCCTCAACCTTCTTGATGGCGGCGTCGAACTACTTCCCGCAGTGGCTCATCTCCATGATGCTCATGCCGGAGCTGCGGTAGTCGACGAGCTCCGCCTGCGCCTTAAATGTCAGAAAGAAAAATGTTGCCTCCTCAGCCGAGGAAATGTTTCTGCCCATGTTGGCCCAAACCGGGAGTAAAGTTATTGGATTAGTGGCCCACCTAAGCAGAATTTTAAGGTCTAGCCCAGAAAAATTCCCGGGCTTGGGCCTAAAATGATGCTTTCAAGCAGACCCTAAAAGTTAAAGCTAAAATAAAGGAGTGTCTTTTTAATTGGACGTTTTCAAAAGCCATGTGCCTCCATATAAGCAAAAACCATGGGAGAGGTATTTGTTTGGCTTACTGAGGGTTTGTTTTATGTTAATGAAGTTAGGATAAAATTATGTACCTCTACCATGCATAAAAGTGACCAGTTTTAAGCTGCTTAAGGGCCTGTTTGGATCCATTAGCACTAATAGTTAGCTGCTAAAATTAGTAGCTATGGATCCAAACAGGCCTGCTAATAGACCTATTAATTATTAGCAGTCTACCCTGCTAACAATTAGTTCATTAGCGGGTTGTACGCTACTAAAAGCTACTAATAGATAGCCAATTGACACTTTTGCCCTCCCTACAATCCTATCCACTTATGCAAAAGGGCATTATGATCATTTCTCCTTAATTGGATGATTTTGTGGACTTTATTAGCAGGTGGATCCAAATAGTCCCTGCTAATAATTAGCCAGCTAATAGTTAGCTAACTATTAGCTATTAGCCATCTAACTATTAGCACTAATAAATCTAAACAGGGCCTAAGTTAAAAGCTAGCTTTAAGCTATAAACCAAAAGACCTAACCGTAAATAAACAGGGCCTTAATCTTTGCATGCTTTCTTAGATTGATGCGGCAGCCCTTGTAATACGAGCCTACCGAGCTAACAGCATGCTCGAATGCAACTAACAGGATATCTTTGCTAATGCAATCCCTTCCCTTTGAAGTACATGCAAAATCTTTGAGTAACTCCAAGCAACAAACTGATAACCCTCCGGAGAATTAGTGTGCCGCGTCCGACACCCCCGCCGTTGCGGCTGGCGCCGTGCGCCGCTCATAATCCCCATATGACATGAGCGGAAAGCGTAACGATATGACCAATCCAAAGCACAAACGAACAACAAGAATGGAAAAGGCATCACACGGAAGGCGTCTGTCAGATGGTTTGTATTGCCGCACATTTCTTTTTAATTTCAGGTGCATCTATGGTAGTGAAGCAGCCGAGTCCCTAATTTCATGTTTTTGTTGTTAGTGTAACTGGATCATTGGGACAAACACGTTTATTGAGATTGGTTAAGGTTTAGGTCATTGATACAATGTCCCATGTGCAAAAGCTTTCAAGGTAAAGATATAATAAAAGGATAAGGACTTTATAAAGAGTTGCAATGAGACAATTTGCTAGGCTGGTTTTATTTTTCTTCAGCTGTACTCTTAAGAAGGTCATGTTGTATATTCGTGGTCGCGTTACCGACGAAGGAAGTTCTCGACTAACAAATAATAATTAAGAAGTAGACAAAAACATAGGATGTAGTCCCAGTCTTCTCTCTTTATTGAAATTTTCTGCTTGTAGGGTTTTGTCGGGGATCGGTCATCCTGACACGTGTCCAGGCCCCTTCCGGGCTTTAGAGCGTTTTCCCCGAGCTCGGAGGACTATCCCCGAGCTCGGGCAAAGATATCCCCGAGCTTGGAGGACTGATCCCGAGCTTGGGCAAGGGTGTCCATGGGTCCGTGCCGGCCCCGCAAGTTCCTCGACCTCGGCGCCTTCAGTACGGCCTCCAGCATAGTATTCCCTTTCCCTGCGTGACCCCTCTCCCCTGTGTGGGAATTGGGGCAACCAACTCCTGTCAGATCCCCTGCGTGGGAACTAGGGCCCAACGGCTCCTGTCTAAATCCCCTGCGTGGGAACTAGGGCCCAGCGACCCCTGCCAAGTCCTCTGCGTGGGAACTAGAGTTAACTGCTCCCGTCAACTCGTAGACATCGCCCGACGTCAGCACTCGAGATGAACGCCCAGAGGTCTATAAAAGCGCCAGGACTACCCCGATCAAAAGAGAGCGAGAGATAGACCGAAAAGAGAGCACAAACACAAGGAGGCAGCACCAAGACACACTCATATGTCAGACCGCCTCACCGAGCTCCCCCTCGGCCACCACTTCCGAGTGGCCCCGAGGTCGAGCTCCCTGCTCATCCTCCCCCGAGGAGCCTATTAGTCATCTTTCGCCACGGCAAGACTGAGTAGAGCTATTACCCGTCCTAGGGGCTCGAACCAAGATAAACCCCGTGTCTCCCTGCTCGCTTGCCCTTCTTCCTCGAAATGTGCCCGCGACGCCCTCTTTCCCGGACGAGCACGACTTGGGGTCTCACCCCTTTACACGATCCTTCCTCCCTCTTTGCGGTTGGCGATCCCGATCGTCGACAGCTGGCGCCCACCGTGGGGCCTGAAGTTTCGTTCGTCCGAAGCTCATCGTCTCAGAATCGTCAGCACCTCCGGCTTCACCGACAACATGTCGCGATCAGCAAGCTCGGGCTCGAGCGCGGCCCCTGAGTACCAAGGCTCCACCTCCATGCTCTCACCCTCGCTGCCGCCTCGCGAACGCCGGGTCTTCATGGCCGGCAGTCACGAGGTGACTCCGGGGGTGGATGATGGCGGCTCGGAGACTCCGCAGGAGGCGCGTCACCTCGCTCAGGTCGCCATCAACTAAGCCACCATTCGGCGAGAGGAGCACGCAATGGCCCACTCTCCATCCGGACAGCTCAGTCCCTCCCGCCCAGACGAGCCTGTCCGGGAGCGCCCTGGGCCATCGCCCGGGTCATGGCTGACCCCGCTCGGACCGGCTCAGCCCTCTTCCGACGATCCCTCACCGAAGAGCTCAACAGAGCAACCGACGATGTTGCGCCTTTGCGTCCAGTGCGGCGCCTGGACTCCGAGTCTCGCCCCTTTGCGAGCGGTGGTGATTCACCGCGAGATCGCCGGCCGTTCCGCCAACAGACTCCTTACCCGCGGGCGCGTACCTGTCACCGTCCCTTCTGCCTCGCCAGGGGGAGGACGTGGCGCGCGGGCACACCCGCCGGCAGCAGAGCAACATTGATGCTCGCTCGAGCAGTAACGCTTCCGGAGGCCTTTCCCCGGACTTTTCGCCCAGGTGCCAAAAGGTTCGCAACCGCCCGCGCCACCGTCCCAATGACGTTCTTGCTGACCGACGCGGCCGGCGCGGGGTGCACCGTCGGCTCGAGTTTCCCCTACCGGCGGACGACGATTCCAACGCCAACAGCGGCGGCAGCGACCTCCCGGCCTACGGCTGCCCGACGTACTCAGACGACTTCCGTCGAGTGCGCTGGCCGGCCCGGTTTAAGCCAGCAATAATAGAGTGGTTTGACGGACCAAGAACCCCGCAGAGTTCCTCTCCATATACTCCACCGCCATCTTGGCGACCGGCGGGGATGAGACCGCAATGGCCAACTATCTCTCTACCATCCTGGACAGAGCCGCCCGCACCTAGCTCTTCAACTAGGCGCCCGACGCCTTCCGGTCATGGCACCAGTTGCGGAGCGCCCTCCACTCCAACTTCCAGAGCTGCTACGAGCGGTCTGGACGAGAAAGGGACCTGGACCGTGTCATCCAGGGGAAGGGCGAGCCCCTCCGAGAATTCATGCGCCGTTTTACCCGCGCACAGAACTCGATTCCCAACATCTCCGATGAGACTGTCATCAAGGCCTTCAAGTTCGGCGTCCGCGACAGACGTCTCACGGAGGACCTCGAGATCACTACAAAGCTTACCGTCAACAAGCTGTTTCGCATGGCGGAGCGCTACGCAGATGTGGACGACGCCGTCTACTGGAAGTACGACTACGACCGAGGCAAGCTCGGCCTCGCCTTTGGCGAGGCAGGGCCCTCTGGTGCCAAGGAAGGAGGTCCAGCCCCGCGCGACAAGAAGCGGGGGAAAGACCACGGCGCTGGAGGCGACCAGCTCCGGGTGGTCGCCGCAATCGACAACAGGCGCGATGGGGCCCAAGCGCGCCAGCCCGACCGCCGAGGGCCTCGGCCCCAGCAGAATCGCCCATGGCCTCAGCAAGCACCGCGCCGGCCCCAGCATGGACAAGGTCGGGCCGGGCTCCCTCGGGCAGACGACCGACCTTGGGGCAACGAGGAACAGCTCCGCCTCGACGCCGACAAATTCTGCCCGTTCCGTCAAATCCATGGCCACGACCTACGAAGTTGCAGAACGTGGCTGTGCAAGCTGGATGCCTTTTATAGAGGGCACGGAGAGATGCCCACGCTCCCGAGGGGCAACGAGCGGCCCGGCAAAAGCGACGCCGACGAGGACCAAGCAGGCCCCGGCCTGGAGTTCCAGCAGGGCGACCGCCGTGTGGATGTCATCTTTGGTGGCTCTTCAGCATATTGGTCCCGACGCGAGTTGAAGGACGCCGCACGCACCGTATACCAAGCCACCGTCTGGAGGTCCACCGACCAACCCTGCAGGTGGGACGGTGTGCCCATCACCTTCTCCCGAGACGATGCTCCCTCGGGGATGTCCGAGACTTCAAGACTGCCCTGGTCGTCGCCCCGACCATAAGCAACGCCGTCGTCGGCCGAGTCATGGTTAACGAGGGAAGCTCTCTCAACCTGCTCTTGGCAAGCGCGCTGGACCGGATGCAGATACCCCAGGCGAAAATCAAGAATATAGTGGTCCCTTTCTTCAGCATCGTGCCAGGAAGCTCGACCACTTCGCTCGGGCAGGTGGTTCTGCCTGTCACCTTTGGCGACTCGGCGAACTTCCGCACCAAGCTGATCACCTTCGAGGTCGTAGATGGCGACCTCCCCTACAACGCCATCCTCGGGCGGCCGGCCCTGATCAAATTCATGGCCGCAAATCACTACGGGCACCAGTGTATGAAGCTCCCGGGGCCCGACGGCATCATAACGGTCCGCGGGGACCTCAAGGCGACGCACGACTGCGAGGAAAAGGCCCTGGCGCTCGCCGGCATGCTGCCTCAGCAAGGCCCCGAGGTGACCCGGAAGAGCGCCCGTCGAAAGGCGGCCATCCAGCCCAGTGGCCCTACCAAGACCGTGCAACTCGAGGCGGGGAGCTCGGGCAAGTGCGCCTGCGTTTTCGCTCAGCTCGACCCAAAATAGGAAGACGAGCTCGTCACCTTCCTCCGAGATAATAAAAGCATTTTTGCATGGGAACCCGTGGACATGCCGAGGGTCCCACGGGAGGTGGTTGAGCACAAACTGCAAATAAAGCCTGACTGCAGGCCCGTGCGCTAGAAACTGCGGCGCTTCTCCCTTGAGAAGGCAGCCATAATCACAGAGCATGTTGATAAGCTCCTGAAGGTTGGCTTCGTTCGTGAGGTCAATTACTCCGAATGGCTGGCCAACCCTGTAATTGTACAAAAGAAAGATGAGAAATAGAGGATGTGCATCGATCACACGGGCTTAAACACCGCGTGCCCCAAAGACAACTTCCCTCTTCCACGTATAGTCCAGATTGTGGACTCCACTGCCAACGCCAAAATATTGAGTTTCCTCGACGCCTACTCCGGCTACCACCAGATCAAGCTCGCCATAGAAGACGAGAACAAAACCGCCTTCATCACGCCGTTTGGAACCTTCTGCTACACAACCATGTCGTTCGGTCTCCGCACCGTGGGCGCAACGTTCTAGCGGCTGATGGTCAAGACCTTCGACCTGTAGATCGGCCGAAACCTTGAGGTCTACATCGACGACATCATCGTCAAAAGCTCCTCCGAGGCCGACCACGTCAACGACCTAGCCGAGACCTTCGCCAGTCTAAACAAGTTCGGCGTCAAGCTTAATCCCGAGAAGTGCGTCTTCAGCACGACCTCCAAAAAGGTGCTCGGCTACATGGTCAGGGGCTCGGGCGTGGGCCCGAACCTAGAGAAAATCGAGGCAATCGAGCGGATGGCTGCTCCGACGTCGGTAAAGCAAGTCCAGAGTCTCACCGGCCGCGTCATTGCCCTCAGCCGCTTTATCTCTCGGCTCGACGAACGAGGGCTGCCCTTCTTCAGGATCCTGTGCAGGCATGGGGGCTTCGAGTGGACCCCCGGAGCCTAGCGGTCCTTCGACGAGCTCAAGGCAACCTCTCAAGTCCACCTCTGCTGATGACTCTGCAACAGGGCGAAGTGCTGTTGCTCTACATCGCGGCCACGACCCAGCCGTTAGCGCGGTCCTGGTAGCCGAGCGGGCCGGGCGACAGCACCCGATCCACTACATCAGCGAGGTGCTTCACGGGCCAAAAGAGCGCTACCCTCTGGTCCAGAAGCTCCTCTATGCCCTCTTCATGGCCTCGCGCAAGCTTCGACACTACTTCCAGGCGCATGCGGTGGTTGTCCCGAGCGGGCTCCGCTCGGGGAGATTCTCAGGAACCCGGAGGCCGAAGGTCGCATCGCCAAGTGGGCCATGGAGCTGGTCGAGTTTGACCTCCGCTTCGTGGCCCGCGCAGCCATCAAATCGCAGACGTTGGCCGACTTCGTGGTCGAGCAAACGACCGAGCCTGCCCCCGAACCCGAGGTCGAGGTCGAAGACCCTTGGACCATGTTTTTTGACGGGTCAAGGTCGTTTGAGCGCTCAGGGGCTGGCGTCCTCATCGTCACCCCTCAGGGTGACCATCTAAGGTATGTGGTCCGCTTTGGCTTTCCCGCAACCAATAACGCGGCGGAATATGAAGCCCTCTTGGCTGGCCTGCGAGCTTGCAAGTCCCTAGGCATCCACCGCCTGGTTGTTAAGGGGGACTCCCAGCTCGTCGTCAATCAGTGCAACAAAGACTATCAATGTTCGGACCCGCTAATGGCCAAGTATCTCGCCGAAGTGTGCAAGATGGAAAGATGGTTCCTGAACGTGAAGATCCAACACGTGCCAAGGAAGGACAACTCCACCGCCGACCTCCTGTCTAGGCTCGGATCGTCCGGCGATGAGCTCCCGCTAGACATCATCCTCGAGACCTTGGCCACGCCATCCGTCACCGACAAGGAAGACCCGGTGGCCCTCCTCGAGAGTGTCCCCTCGTGGATGGACCCGATCGTCAAGTTCCTCGACCGCGGGGAGCTCCCTGCTACTCCGGCCGAGAGGAGCAGGATCCGACGCTGCGCTAGCTCGTACAGGCTCATCGGCGGGCAGCTTTACCGTCGAGGAGCCCTGGGCATTTTGTCAAAATGCATCACTCCCGAGGAGGGTAAGTACTTGCTCAGCGACATACATTCTGGCCTATGCAGCGCTCACTCTTCTTTCAGGACAATGGTCGGGAAGGCGTTCCGAATGGGATTTTATTGGCCGACAGCGCTCGAGGATGCTCAAGACATTGTCCGCGCTTGCCAGGCCTGCCAGTTCCATGCTCGGAAGGCCCGACAGCCGGCCTATGCCTTGCAGACCATTCCCCTCTCCTTGTGTCGCGCCCGGAATTTGAATTCCAAACACCTTGTGTGAGACACCAGTCCAGGATCACGCTAGTGCTCACAGATACAACAGAGATTAATACCATCACACATACACAGCGGAAAAATAACGATAATGTATTAAATTCAAATTAAACTATTAAGACCTTAAGGTCAGCCTTACAATATTAAGCCACGCAGGGCTAAGTTCAGAGTAAATAAATGATAGTAGCGGAATTATAAAATTATTCGTGGCGCCTCAGTTTGCCACAGGCAACTGACTGGGCCTTCCCCCTAGTTAGCCGGGTCATCATTCTTCTCCTCCTCATACGCTTGCGGTGCTTCATCTTCTGATATTGTGATTATGGAGGGGTGAGTACATTGGTACTCAACAAGCTATGCACAGAATGCAACCTAATATGCTACATGCCAGGCTTATTCCAATGGAATGGCTTAAAGGGTAATTTGCAATAAACAGCATTTAACAAGTAACATAGGTAGATTCAAAAGCAGTAAAAAAAACAAGTAGAATTAACAATAATTTTTCTAGAAGTTACGTAAAAGCATTTCCACATCCTAATCCATACTTCCATCAACTTTATCTTTTAACCCAACCAAATTTTTAATAAAGTCTAACCCTTGACCGTAATCCCCGAGCAATGTCCAATACCGTGGACACGGCTATTCGAATAGTTTGTACACTCTGCAGAGGTTATACACTTTACCCACACGATATAGTTAAACACCACACAGGCGAGTAACCATAACAAAGTCTTTCCGAAACTTCTATCCTCGCATGCGTACCTCCCGGTATAGTCCCCACTGTCCCTTCCCTTTTGCGGAGCGGAAGTACAGGGCTAACGTATACCGTTGAAGAGATGTAAGACCGATCCGGTAAACACTACACCCTTCTTTCCACATTGAAGGACCGAGATGGCGAACAGAGGGGGGGTGAATGGTCGCAAATAAAAATTCCCCCAAGATACTCCAACAAAAACCTCGACAAGATCGCTCAAAAGGAATTGTGAAAAACCCGAAAAACTAGACAACTATGTGTACCCCAAGCTTGCATGGATAAGTACCATAAAATATGTGGGGATTTTTGAGTCACAATCCTGGTTGTCTAGTTTCCAAGATAAAGAGGAATCAATTCAAACTCTTGCTTTTAGAAAGGACATCAATTCAAATCACAAAAGTCACTTTCAGAAAAGCAAAAACAGAATTTCCAGAACTTGTCCTCAATTTGCACAGGAGGTTGGTGGGTTTCTGTAGGTCACAAAATTTTGAGAATTTTTCTCCCAATGAGCATCAGAGTCGTGAAGAACGCCACCAAATTTCGCCTCAAAAATCCTTACAGAAAAAACAGGAAAAATCTAAGAACACAGTATGCTCAAGAACTTCGAGCAGAAAGTTTGGGGCTCGGTTTTCACCTCATGGCGCCCAAACGGTGCAACAAGTGAACTCCAAAATTTTTCTACAGGTGTATATCAGAGTCCCGCACCTCCTCCAACAATAATCACTCAAAAAGGATTTTTCTATACTTTTACAAAAATCAAACACTGACTGCTGCGCGAAGAACAAGTTCTGAACAAAGTTGGAACTTGAAAGAAAAGATGTTCTCTACTCAATCCAAGAGTGCAAAAGAGATGTAAAACCATATGAACACAGTCAAAACATCCAAGATCAGCAGCATTTAGAAGGAGGGGAGGCAAATCCAAATTACTTGAAAGTAAATTGCGGAATGTAATTATGGAAAGTAAATGCTGAATTTAAATTGCGTAAAGTAAAGACATAATATAAATGCGCAAAATAAATTCAGAGGTGGATGAATAAAACTTTCATTTCTGGAAGGGGAGGTTACAAAGCCTCACATTCTTGAGGGCAAAGCTCAAATGAGCATCAAAAACCTCAACACCTTCAAGGGAAGGAGGCTACCCCTCCACCCCTATTTATACTACTCTTGGGCCACCTACCACCCTTGGATGAGTCCCTCAACCCTAGAGCACTCATCTAAGGCTAGGATTAACCCACACACACAGCCATGCAAGGGCTAACCCAAAACCCACACACATACCGGGTTTTCTTGCACGGTTTTCAAAGCATACTACCTAGACCCGCTAACCTATCAACTAGACCTCAATCCGACGGCCCTCATTGATCCACGCGCATCTAGCTAGCATCAACTCCTTTCCTTGTCTTCTTGACTTGCCCGGACTCGCCTCCGATCATCTTCCGCGATCTCCCAACCGTCTCGACCTCCGACGCTCTCGCCTAGTCCCGGCCATCCTTCGCCTCACCATGACCTAGCACCGCCGCCTGCAACCATCAAAGACAAGGAAACTCCTCACATAGCAATGCCCACAAAGATGTGCAATAAACCATCCAACTCATCACTACTGCGGCCCATACGACCAGATCGCCACTCTGGCAGAGACAACTCAAATTGCTTCATTTTGAAAATCAATCCAAATCAAACTCAAACTTGAGCACACCTTGCTCAAATAAAGTCAAATACTCATCACAAACATGGATGGACCTCCACATGGTCCTTCAATCTCCCCTTGATGAGTATATTGACAAACCACACAAAAGGCATAAATTTGAGTTTGAAGAAAATGAAGAAGAAAGCAATTTTTAGTTGCAAAGTCAAACTTGGTCCAAAGATAGAAATTAGAACCATGACCAAGTTGATTTAAGAGGAATTCAGATTTTAGAAGTTTTCAACAAAACTCTAAAATCAAACTAAACATGTCAAATGTGATTATGAGATTATGATCCAAAAGTAGTAGCATAGTTTTACAAAGATCATAATAACCAAATAAGCATTCACATTTTTATCATTTTAGTGATGCCTTTTCTACGCTTTCTCCCCTTTGGCAATATAGGCATCAATTTTTTATGTATGCATGAAATGCAATCGAAAGAGCTTTGAAGATTATCCAATTGATCAAAATGGAAGGATATTACACCAAGCTTGTCAATTTCGAAGATGACTAAACTAAGACATGTCCAAGTGCAAATACGAGCTTAGTTTTGAATATTTCATTTTAGCAAGATTAGACAAGTGCAACACTTAGCTTTAGTTTCAAAAATAGAAGAATAGCCACTCTAAGGATCAAAAGGAAAACCTAGAGTTCAACCTACTCAACACTTTGGGAATCTAGAAGAGCATACAAGGTCCTTCGGCTCATTTATCACTTAATGCAAATTTTGATTTATCATCATACAAGACATAGCGGGTGCAAATGTTTGACATTATTTGCATTCTTTACCCACATATGTCTTTGTTTTTAATTTATTTGCATTTTCTTTTGACAACCAATTGACTCAAGCCGTGTGCGACCATCTCAAGATGAACTCTTAAGAGGATGGTCTAGGTCAAACACGATGTATTCCAAGTTCATCCCAAGTGCAATGGGAAGCGGTCTTGTGAATGCAAGGTGTTGAGTCATATGTGCACAAGAAGAGTCAATTTTGTTTAATTTTCATTTTTTTGCACAATGATTCATGAGCAATTGAAGGACTCTAGCATGGATCAAACTAGTTTCACCTAAGTTGCTATAGGGACTCTAGAGAACTCCTAAATTTCTCAAATTATGGCACAAACCTCTAGAGAAGAAACCTAGCAAGTAAAAGCAACAAGTTTCATCAAGTTTTTCATTTAAGGCTTATTTCATTTTTAAGCTTAGCAAGTTAAATGAACTTGGACATACCTAAGCTAGTGATTTTCTTCAAATGATGTAGCATGGTGTATAGCATGAAGAAGAAATCAATTGCATAATAGACAAAGCTCATAAAACAAAAATGCAATTTAAATGCAATGCATGAACAGATTCCCAAACTCCCCTCAACAAATGAATCAATTTTAAGCTCAAATCTGGTTAAAGTTGAGTTATTATCAAGATTAGGCATAAAGAAAACCGAATGAACTCAATAACAACCAAAAAGCAGAATGAGGAGAAGAAGCGAGAAACTGCAAAACTGGATGGCTATTGAGCATAGATAAGATAGAAGAGACTCACTACGGCTTAGACTCGCCTTATCTTCCCAGTGGATCGACATAGGGAAGCGACTCTAGATCCCAACTAAGGAGTGCACATGCACTGTCTACCCAGGAGGCCCAATACCGCTAGACTTATAAGACCGTGAGGGAACTCAACCTAGAGAGAAGAGAGAACAACTAATCACGCATGATAGCAACCTAAAGCACAAGATAAGAGGTCCATGTAAGGCATGCTGAAGTCTAAGTGAGTGAACTCAACTCAAGAAAACAAGCCCAAAGTCACCCAAAAGAAACACAAAGAAAAGAAAAGCTGTCGAAGAAAACATATTACATAATATACAAACCAGCTCCCCTCACGAAAGGCCGTAAGGGCTCACGACTCCAAGCTCACTCCTCAAGGCAACAAATCTGGAGCTATCCAAAGGCTTGGTGAAGATATCGCTAATCAAGGTCACTCTCTCGAATCGAAGCACGATATCTCCTTCTCCACATGGTCTCTAAGGAAGTGATATCTAATATCAATGTGCTTGGTCCGGAATGTTGTACTGGGTTTTTAGCAATGCAAATAGCTGAAGTGTTGTCACGAAAAGTGGCACACTCTCTATCTCTAACCCATAGTCCCGTAAGGTCGATCTCATCCAGAGCACTGCTACAAAGAATCGCAAAGAACATACTCGGCCTCGGTGGATCTGGCAACCCTGATCGCTTCCTAGATGACCAAGAAACAAGAGAAGTGCCAATGAATTGGCAAGTGCCGGCGTTCTTCCTATCTATCCTACACCACAGAAAGTCGGCATCGGAAAAGGCTCTAAGAGATAGACAAGAAGACGAAGAGTACCAAATACCATAATCGCAGGTAGCACGAAGGTACTGAAGATGCGCTTGATCGCGGGCGGTGAGAGGCGCGAGGAGAAGCTTGAAATCGAGCGCACGGACACACAAAGAAAATGTATGTCCGCCTCAAGCGTTGAGGTACAAGAGGAGCCGATCATGTTCAAACTCCTTTTGATCAGCAGCTCACCATCCTCATCGGGCTCGAGGACGTAGTGGTGGCCATAGGAGTCATCACCGCTTCCCATCGACATGTCGGCGCCTCAGAGGTCACGGGTATATTTGCCTTGATGCAAGAAAGTACCTCCCGAGTCCGCTTGATTTGGAAGCCAAGAAAGTAGCTCAACTCGCCCATCATACTCATCTCAAACTCAGTGCTCATCACCTCGTAAAACTGAGACACAAGCGAATGAGACGAGCCACCAAAAATGATATCGTCCACATAAATCTGGACAAGAAGAAAATGAGACTCATGGTGTCTGATGAATAAAGTTTTGTCTACTATACCCATTTTGAAGTCATGGCTGAGAAGATAAGACTTGAGCCTCTCATACCATGATCTAGGGGCCTGCTTGAGTCCATACAAAGCTTTGGAGAGCTTGTATACATGACTCGAAACTTGGGGTTCTCGAACTCGGAGGTTGTTTGACATAAACCTCTTCCTCAATATAGCCATTGAGGAATGCACTCTTGACATCCATTTGATAGAGCTTGAAACCCTGGGATGCAGAGAATGCAAGTAGGATCCTAATAGCCTCTAGTCTAGCTACAGGGGCAAAGGTCTCCTCAAAGTCAAGACCCTCAACCTGAGAAAAGCCCTGTGCAACTAGCCTAGCCTTGTTACGAATGACAACCCCATCCTCACTCTGCTTATTTTTGAACACCCACTTGGTCCCAATGACATTATGACCAGATGGGGCTCGACAAGTCGCCATACCTTGTTCCTCTCAAAGTTCTCAAGTTCTCATGCATAGCATTAATCCACGATTCATCTGATAATGCATGAGAAACATCCTTCGCTCAAAGGAGGCAACAAAGGCAGAGTGGAGGCAGAATCGACAAACCTGATTTTGAGCGAGTGACCGCTCAAACAGATCACCAATGATCCGATCGGTGGATGAGCTTTCGGATATGACGGGAGGACCAGGGTAGTGGCCTCTACCTCATGCACGTAAGAGGTAGGAGCAGAGCCACTCACCAAGGAGAGTCGGAAGGCAAGGTGGTCTCCCGAGGTGCGTAAATGGAAACAGGAGGCACCTCGTGTAGAGGGACTGGATCCGGTGGAACACCATCATCTCCATCATCCTCATCTTCTACAAAGATGGTCTCGAGGGATAAGAAGAGCTCAAACATCGTGTCTAGCTCTGGCTAGCCTCATCAAAGGTCACATCACAGTCTCTATGATCCTATGCGCATCAACGCTCCGCATCTTATAGCTACGAGAAGAAGTCGAGTAACCTAGAAAGATACCATCGTAAGAGCGAGACTCAAACTTATCTAGGTTACTGACTTCAAGATAAAACACTTGCAACCAAAACGCTAAATGAGACACACCGGGCTTTCGCCATACCTCAACTCATAAGAAGTGCGATGCAAATGTGCTCTCAAAACACGCGATTAGAAACATGGCAAGCGGTAGCTATAGCCTCACCCAAAACTTCCTAGGAGTATCAGACTGCCTAGCATCGTCCCGCCATCTCAACTGTGGTCCTGTTCTTCCTTTCCACTACGCCATTCTCACCGAGGGGCGAGGAGAAGAGAACCGATGCTCTAAACCAAACTCCACACAAAAACTCTCAAAGTAGGAATTCTTGAACTCCGTGCCATTATCACTACGTATAGCTCAGAATGCACAGGGAGCTCAATAGACAACCCATCGATCAAACCCTCAAGCGAGAAAAGGTCTCATCCTTCGAGGCCATGAAGAATACCCAAGAGTATCTAGAAAATCATCAACGATGACAAGAACATACCACTTCCTCCCCGCCGATCGCACTCTAGCCGACCAACAAAGGTCCATATGTAAAAGCTGTCTGTGCATCACCATCACTACGGGATCGGAGGATGAGAAGCGAAGAACCATCTTGCCATGTCGGCAAGGAGAGCAAACTAAGTCTTTGACCATCTTGAGTTTGGGCAAACCCCGAATGAGATCGTGGTCGCTAACTCGGGTCAAATGATCAAAACCAATGTGACCAAGTCTCCTATGCCGAAGGAGAGATCACGGACTCGAAGCAATCAAACATCAAGAGAGTCTCCGTAAGAAGCGTAAAAATCAGCACGAAAGACTCTCCCAAATCTAGAAATCCCAAGAACTAACCCTCCCGATGAATCAAGGATTCTACAGCATTACTCTTGAAACTTACCTCGAAAGAGTCATCGATAAGTCGAGAAACAGAGAGCGATTGTATTGCGACTTACTTACTAAGGCAACATCTTTAAGAATGAAATTTTGTTAATGCAGATGGTACCTTTAGCAATGACTCTACTGAAGATGCATCCCCAAAAGTGATTAACTCATCACCGGGGCTCGGACTAGGAAGAGAACCAACGAGAATCTCCGCCATATGACGAGAACAACCGAGTCAACAATCCAAACAACGCCCTTCCCATCCGGATTTAACCCGATCAAGACACAAGAGAGAAAGATGACTAAGATCGATAGAGTGAAGACTTAGGAACCCAATCATCAACCATACGACACCTCGTAATACCACCACGTAAGAAGATCGACTCGAGTGTCTCTCCGACGCCAACTCTCACACGATCAGAGCAACTCGTAGATAATCTAGGAGTCAAAATCGGGTTGGCACGCCGTGGTGCAAAAGCCGACCATCCCAAGAAGGTCGCTCGATCTCCTACCGGAAAACACCTCACGCCGCTGATATCTACCTCGATGGGAAAGACGAGGAATATCAAGAAGACGACGGAAAGACTGACTACGAACAGCTCCAGGGCTAAAACTCAAAGAACTAGCATGAAAACCGAGTCCCGACGCCCAAACACAAAGCGACTCTCTAACCTGTCTAGATGAAGTGTGTGTCTTAGGAGCACTCAAAGTCTAGGGATGACCCTGAATACCCCTAAGAGCAGCAACACGCTCACACCGAGTGATCTTGGCGCGCCTGAAGCAGAAATCTACTAGGTGACCATCCTTCTTACCGATGGTGCATGTGTACTTCTCCTTGCTAGAGGCAGAAGCAATAGGAGTAACACCCTTCTGGTCAGAAGTCCTATGGACAACCCCAGCAGACCTAAACTTGGTGGTGCTCACTCTGAGAGCTACCACAATCTCACCACTCTTGGAGCCGCGCACAATGGTGGGAGGATGCGCCCGAGCGTGCTCCAAGGGATCAAATCCTAGACCTTGATTGAATCTACTAATCTTGGATTGGTCTAGAATAAGATTGAGCTTCTTCTTGCCTCCAACAAACTTCTCGAGAGTGCTCATAAGATACTGGCAATCTCGGAAGAAAGAAGCACAAGAACAACAGGGGGAAGGAGAGGAAGAAGAAGAACCAGAAAGAGAAGATCTCTCAGCACGTGCTTTTTGTTCCCTTAGCACGGCTGCCTCAATCTTGAGGGCCTCACAAGAAACGCAAGAGCATCTCTAATCCTAAGGTTTTGGTCTTTTAACTTCTTCTTAAGCTCGACATGGATTTGATCCACATCATCCTTAACCCCAATACACAGCAAGCAACCAGTTTGTGACTTAACTAGTAAATCCTTAGCAAGTTGATCACACTTGACATTCAAAGCATTATTGTCAAGTTTTAGTTGCTTACAGCCCTCACATGAGCCGATCGGGTCCTTAGAAGCATGCAATTCAAGTTCATCATTTCTAGCGTAAAGCTTTCTAAGGTGTTCGCCATGGCATCAATTTCGACAAGCAATTTAGGCAATTAGCACATGATGGAGTGGAGTGAGCATGAAGAAAACTAGCCTCAACAGAATAGCATCAATAGAACTAGTGCTAGCATTCTTCAACCTAAGACCATCAAGTTCAACAAGCACACTATCATGTATGGTCCTTAGGTTCTCCAACTCCACAAGAATAGCATCACACAAAGAGCAATCATCGCGACTCGGGAGGAGAAGATCTAAGTGAAGCTAACTCCGAGTCAAGGTACCTACTTCCTTCTCAAGTCTCAGTACACCTAGCTCTAGCTCTAGCATGAAATTTTCCTAATTTGCGTAAAGCTTCGTTGAGCTGGTCATAGGAGGGTACCTCATCCGAGTCAGAGAGCTCTGAGTCGCTGATGTCGCTGGTGTCGGCCATGAAGCACATGCCGAGAAGTCATCGCCGCCTTCTTCTCTTGTGGATCATCCTCGCCTCGCCGCTCCATGTCTCCGTGTCGAAGAGGTTGATGTCGCAAGCGCGGCGAGGACGCGTGGAAGAGCTTCTTGTTCTGGAGAAGTTGCGTACTTCTTCTCGTGCGCGGCTCACAAACCGAAGGCTTCTTGTTGCGGTTCTTGTCGGTGTAATCGTTCTTGCCCGAACCGCCAACGCCGTTTTGCCCTTCTCCGCCTTGGTATAGTCGCCAATGTGGTTGGGGCCACCACACTCAAGCGGTGATCATGCCACCTCTCTTCCTCTCTCTCACCCTCTTGTATGCATGAGAAAACTTGCGGCGAGAAGAGCAAGCTCATTTTCCGAAATTTTTCCAGCTTGGTCATCGCTAGCTCGCAAAGGGCGGAAGAGAGAAACCAATAGAAGGATCAAGAAGAAGATCCAATGGGATCGGTGACCAAAGCCATCGATCGAGATTTCGTCTTCCGAGAGACGACATCGATCTCATGAGTATTGAGGCGGAATAAAGCCCGCCAAGAGTCGAGTCGATAAGTCGGTGGTGTCCTTGATGGTGGTCACCTTCATCTCCCAAACCCGAAGGTCGAGTGCGGTCAAGAAATGCCGAGCATTGTCCGAGTCAGGTATATGCAACCAACCGCCGGAGGTCGCTCAAAATCTTTGTAAACCGACCAAAACACTCGCCGAGACTCTCACCAAAGGCTGATCAAACTTGTTGTACTCGCTTGAACTGGTCTCGCCTCACGCCTTGATTTGAGTAGAGCCCTCATGGTAAGCATCGAGGGTTACCCAAATCTCGTGAGCGGAGCGAAGGTGAGAAATCCTATCATAATCACCGCTGCTAAGACCTCAGATGAGAATGTTCCTTGCCTTAGCATTCGCCTCAACGCCAAACATATTGATGGCCGTGACATTTTCATCGCCAGGAACCTCATACGGGAGTTTCACCTTCGCCATATCGTAGCCTCGGGCAGTGATGTATGACTCCATCCGGACTTCCAAAAGGAAAATCAACTCCATTAAAGATGGGAGGCTTGATGGAATATTTGTCCGCTGCCATGGCTCTTGAGACCGGCCAAGATCTAGAAAGAGCGAACTGCTCGATACCAATTGAAGGACCGAGATGGCGAATGAGGGGGGGTGAATGGTCGCAAATAAAAATTCCCCAAGATACTCCAACAAAAACCTCGACAAGATCGCCAAAAGGAATTGTGAAAACCCAAAAACTAGACAACTATGTGTACCCCAAGCTTGCATGGATAAGTACCATAAAATATGTGGGGATTTTTGAGTCACAATCCTGGTTGTCTAGTGTCCAAGATAAAGAGGAATCAATTCAAACTCTTGCTTTTAGAAAGGACATCAATTCAAATCACAAAAGTCACTTTCAGAAAAGCAAAAACAGAATTTCCAGAACTTGTCCTCAATTTGCACAGGAGGTTGGTGGGTTTCTGTAGCTCACAAATTTTTTTGACTTTTTATCCCCATGAGCATCAGAGTCGTGAAGAACTCCACCAAATTTCTCCTCAAAAAGCATTACAGAAAAAACAGGAAAAATCTAAGAACACAGTATGCTCAAGAACATCGAGCAGAAAGTTTGGGGCTCGGTTTTCACCTCATGGCGCCCAAACAGTGCAACAAGTGAACTCCAAAATTTTTATGCAGGTGTATACCAGAGTCCCTCACCTCCTACAACAAGAATAACTCAAAAATGATTTTTCTATATTTTACAAAAATCAAACACTGACTGCTGCGCGAAGAACAAGTTCTGAACAAAGTTGGAACTTGAAAGAAAAGATGTTCTCTACTCAATCCAAGAGTGCAAAAGAGATGTAAAACCATATGAACACAGTCAAAACATCCAAGATCAGCAGCATTTAGAAGGAGGGGAGGCAAATCCAAATTACTTGAAAGTAAATTATGGAATGTAATTGCGGAAAGTAAATGCTGAATTTAAATTATGTAAAGTAAAGACATAATGTAAATGCATAAAATAAATTCAGAGGTGGATGAATAAAACTTTCATTTCTGGAAGGAGGTTACAAAGCCTCACATTCTTGAGGGCAAAGCTCAAATGAGCATCAAAACCTCAACACCTTCAAGGGAAGGAGGCTACCCTCCACCCCTATTTATACTACTCTTGGGCCACCTACCACCCTTGGATGAGTCCTCAACCCTAGAGCACTCATCTAAGGGCTAGGATTAACCCACACACACAGCCATGCAAGGGCTAACCCAAAACCCACACACATACCGGGTTTTCTTGCACGGTTTTCAAAGCATACTACCTAGACCCGCTAACCTATCAACTAGACCTCAATCCGACGGCCCTCATTGATCCACGCGGCATCTATCTAGCATCAACTCCTTTCCTTGTCTTCTTGACTTGCCCGACTCCGCCTCCGATCATCTTCCGCGATCTCCCAACCGTCTGACCTCCGACGCCTCGCCTAGTCCCGGCCATCCTTCGCCTCACCATGACCTAGCACCGCCGCCTCGCAACCATCAAAGACAAGGAAACTCCTCACATAGCAATGCCCACAAAGATGTGCAATAAACCATCCAACTCATCACTACCGCGTCCCATACGACCAGATCGCCACTCCTGGCAGAGACAACTCAAATTGCTTCATTTTGAAAATCAATCCAAATCAAACTCAAACTTGAGCACACCTTGCTCAAATAAAGTCAAATACTCATCACAAACATGGATGGACGTCCACATGGTCCTTCACACATCCATAGCTACAAAAACCACCTGAGGTCTCACATGCTAAGACTTCGGAATCATACTCAACTAGGTCTGTCCCATACCAGACATGTGGTTGTATGTTAGGCCCAGTTCAATGGCTTGCAAGGTTAAGTCCTTAGGTTGACCGTGGCAAGACTACCCAAAGTTCACAAAACCAAATTCAACAACATCACTCCCATGTGCCACATCTGGCCCTCCATTAATCACTTGCCACTTGCCACAGTCTAAATCATTTTACCACCCTAGTTGGTTACCATGCACCGTGTGCCATCAATAACATCAACACACGTGTCACAATCTCAAAATGTCTTTCATATTTCATTAGTCAATATTTCATCTTTGCCATGAAACAGTGTCAATGAAGCGCACCGCTTAGCTAAGCATACCTACTTCGTTCTAACCATTTCCTGTTGGTGACTAGTATTGACCAATTTAATAGTTTCCATCTTAGGGTGACAATGAATTTATGGCATACAAATACTAGGAACAAGGAATCGATAACAAGTGGTGATTTAACTAAACCCAAATTACTTTGAAGCTTTTATAATTTAATTAGCATGCATAATTTAAATCAACATAATATTTAAAAACATTAGGAGCAAGATGGTCAAAGCATAACTTTTCGTAAAGCAGCGAGTCTTGGTCTAGGTCTTGGTCTAGAGCTTGATCCTCAAAATTCGTGTCCTCACACAACTCGACGTCTACGCGTAACAGATAAGAACCAAATGAATACGCAAAACAACATACAAACCCACATTCAGAAACTACCGCAAATCAAACTAATTCATAACGTTATGAAAACTTCTAGATAATTAATTTATCATTTTCTAAGGTTTATAAAATTTATTTTGACATTTTTGGACGTATAGTTTAGGAGCTACAAAAATCGTCAGTTTGGACATTCCGTGAATATTTTAACGGTACAAATTTATTTGTAAAATTTCAGTAAAATTAGCATAGCTAGGTGTTGATTTTTACTCATTTAAAAAATTTGTCTCACGCAGATTGGACTTATAACGAATTTGTAATGAAAATAACAAATTTCGTGTTTTCTTAGAAATGTTTACGTACAACTAGTTTTGAACATGCATGATACTGTTCATGGCGTATATGCGTATTCTTTTGTTGCCTGTTGCTTGGCTTGCTTTGGTTACGAAAAAACAGAAAAGAAACCCAAGGCCAGGTCTGTGTCAACGGCCGGCGAGCACGCAGGATGAACGCGGCGATGTTGAAGGATTTGGCGGCAATGACAACAAAGAACGACGGCGGCATGGCGCAAAGAAGAACGACGCTACATGGCGACATTCAGGCATACATTCCTAATATATATATGTATATACATGCCTAACATATACATACATGCATGCGTTCTAATATAATCGTAGATATGCATATAGAAAAGTATATATGCGAATCATGCTAATATATATATATATATGTATGTATGGAAAAATGCATGCGTTTGGTTGTATATACATATATACTTGCATTCGCCTCACACAAAAAAAAGATAAGGGAATACTGGTCGGCAAAGAGTTGCAGTAATGCACTATCTCCACGCAGAAGAGGCGTGGCCGGAGGGTGCGCCGGCGTTGGCGAAGTCCGCACGAGGCGATGGAAGAAGGTACACGATCGTCCGGGCAAGGGAGGCAGGAAGATGTGGATGTAGAGGGAAAAAAGACAGAAAGATCTCTTTGGTGTATGCGTGCAAGAGGAAAAGATGGCTGGAAGGAAAGAAGGCAGGACCTTGAGTCACGCGTGCAGGAAAAGAAGGAAACAGCCGTGTTAAGGAATTGCTGTTACTACATGTTAAGGAATTGCTGTTACTACATGCATGGAGGTAATGACCAATTAGCATGCATGTGCATTTAGATGAGAAAGGAAACGGCTGCATTAACCAATGTAATTCATGCATACAAGAGGTTCCGTTGCTAATTCATTTGCATTACTAATTCACTTGCATAGGAACGGAAACTAGCGTCATCAATGGTCACGTTACATTTTTGAAAGGGAAAAAAAACAGTTAGCCGATTCTGTTTTCAGAAATTAAATAGCAATGAAACAAAACACGATTATGATAAAATAACAGAAAGGCCCCAAAAATCTTGGAAAGATCCCCTAAAATACTTCGAATATTTGGAACCTAGCGAAGTTGGTTTCGTGATTTTTCGATATATAGATTTTCCGCGAAAATTCTTTTAGTGAATCAGACACTTGTACAGATTTTTATAAAATCAACAACTTAATTTATAGATCAAGTTTTTGAAAATATTTGAAAGGAACATTCTTGTTTTTCAAATGTCATTATTTTAAACTAAATTTTAAAATTTTATGCGCACGTGACACACACAATCTTTATTTTATATGATTAACTCAATACGCTTAAGTTCAAATTAACTTCAAAAATTCCAATTACATACCCGAAAAATTCTATTAATTCCAGAATGCCATAAATATATTAAAAGCAAATTTTGGGACGTTACAAACCTCCCCCCTTAACGGAATCTCGTCCCCGAGATTCGTGGTCACTAAAGAGAAGGTTGGGAAATTCTTCTTCGATCTTCTTCACGCTCCCATGTTGCTTCGTTCTCTGAGTGGTTGCTCCATTGAACTCTGCAGAAGCGGATTGTTTTATTCCTGGTTTCTCGTTCAGCTGTGTCCAAGATCTTGATTGGGTATTCCTTGTAGGTCAGATCTTCCTGCAATTCTATCTCTTCGAGGGGTGTCTGCTCTATTGGCACTCGAAGGCATTTCTTAAGTTGAGATACATAGAACACATCATGCACTCCTGCCAACGATTGGGGCAACTCCAACTGATATGTGACTTCACCTCTACGGCTCAAGATCTTGAATGGACCCACGTATCTTGGAGCAAGTTTTCCTTTGGTGTGGAATCTTTTGACTCCTTTGAGCGGTGTGACTCTGAGATATACATAATCCTCGGCTCAAAGCTTAACTCATGCGCCGGTTGTCGGCCAGAACTCTTTTGCCTTGATTGTGCAATCTTGATCTTTCTCTAATCATGGCAATCTTTTTCTCAAAGATCGTAAGAATGTCGGGCCCAAATATTTGACGCTCACCCGCCTCGCTCCAATTTAACTGTTCGACATGGACGGCCATATAGTGCTTCAAATGGAGACATTTTTAGGTCGGCTTGGTAATCGTTGTTATAGCTCAATTCTGCGTATGGCAGACATTTATCCCATGAAGTGACATATGACAGAGCACAAGCCCTTAACATATCCTCGAGTATCTGATTTACTCTTTCAGTCTGACCATCTGTTTGTGGATGGTATGCCGTACTGAAATTCAAACGGGTGCCCATTGCTGTATGCAACTTATTCCAAAATCTTGAGGTAAATTGAGTAACTCGATCCGATACTATCTTCTTTGGTACACCATGCAAGCACACAATTCGCCATATATAGCTCAAACTAGTCGATCTCCGAGTATGTGGTTTTCACCGTATAAAGTGGGCTACTTTGGTTAGGCGATCAATTATAACCCATATCGATTCAAAACCTTGCTGAGTTCTGGGTAAACCGGTAATGAAATCCATACCGATTTCCTCCCACTTCCACTCAGGTACCTTCAGAGGTTGCAACAGTCCTGCTGGCCTCTGATGCATTGCCTTTACTCTTTGACATATATCACACAATACGACGTGTTCGGCAACTTCTCGTTTCATGTTTGGCCACCAGAATCTTCCCTTGAGATCTTGGTACATTTTTGCACTTCCTGGATGAATTGAGTACTTGGAATCGTGTGCTTCCTCAAGTATCAACTGCTTCAATTCAGGTTTATGGGGTATGCAGATTCTATTTTTCATCCACAAGGTACCCTGCTCGTCTACTCTAAAGTCCTTGGATAAGCCTTCGTCTATCTTGGATTTGATCCTATGAATCTTATCATCATCCTTTTGACCTTCCCTGATCTGTTCTTCTAGGGTCGGCTTCACTTCCATGGTAGCCAGATATCCTCTAGTTACGACCTCCAATCTTAGCTTATGAAGCTCTTTACACAAATCAACCTGGTTTTCTGCAACCACCACATTTAGGCTATGGCTTTTCCGACTCAAAGCATCAGCAACCACATTTGCTTTTCCTGGATGGTAGTGGATTCCAATGTTATAATCCTTGATTAACTCCAACCATCTTCTTTGCCTCATGTTAAGGTTCGATTGTGTGAATATATACTTTAAACTTTTGTGGTTAGTATATATTTCACATCGGTTTTCGATGAGATAGTGGCGCCATATTTTAAGGGCGTGCACTACAACAGCTAACTCCAAGTCGTGAGTTGGGTAATTCTGCTCATGTGGCCTTAGCTGCCTTGACTCATAAGCCACTACTTTGCCGTTCTGCATCAGAACACATCCAAGTCCTTGACGCGAAGCATCACAGTATATATCAAAGCCGTCCTTAACATTCAAAGAACACCAAGACAAAATGGTTATACGCTTCTTCGCTTCTTGGAAACTCTTCTCGCACTCAAGGCCCATACATACTTTTTATCCTTTTCAACAATTGCGTAAGAGGTCTTGCAATTGATGAAAACCTTCAATGAACCGGCGTAATATCCCGCCATTCCAAGAAAACTTAACTGGGTAATTGACTTTGGTTGCTCCTAATGTAACATCGCTCCACTTTCTTCTGGTCGACTACTCCTTCGACTTTGTTGCTCCTGTAACATCGCTTCCACTTTCTTCGGGTCGACAGCTACTCCTTCGGTAGTCATTACATGACTCAAGAACTCTACCTTCTTTTTTCAGAAGTCACATTTGCTGAATTTGGCATATAGTTGGTTTTCTCTTAGCTTTTCCAGAACTATCCTTAAGTGTTCTGCATGCTCCTCTTCTACCCTGGAGTAGACTAGTATGTCATCAATGAAAACGACAACGAACCTATCCAAGTATTCCATGAATACTTTGTTCATCATATTCATGAAATAAGCTGGGGCATTGGTCAAGCCAAAAGACATGACTGTGAATTCATAATGCCCATACCTTGACGAGAAAGCTGTCTTTGGTATGTCCTCGTTTCGTATTTTTAACTGGTGGTATCCGGATCGAAGGTCTATCTTAGAGAAGACTCCCGCTCCTCTTAACTGATCAAAGAGCTCATCTATCCTAGGTAAAGGATATTTATTCTTTATCGTCACCTCATTTAGTGCACGATAGTCTATACACATTCTAAAACTTCCATCTTTCTTTTTAACGAATAGAACTGGTGCTCCCCACGGCGATGAGCTAGGTTTAATGAAACCTTTTTCCATGAGTTCTTCAATCTGCTTCTTCATCTCCACTAGTTCTTCTGTAGACATCCTATAAGGCCTCTTTGCAATAGGTGCTGAACCAGGCACTAGTTCAATCGCGAACTCAACATCCCTGTCCGGTGGCATCCCTGGCAAATCTTCGGGAAAAACATCCGAAAAGTCTTTCACCATTGGCACATCTTCTAGACTCACGGTCTTCATACTATTGACCATAAATTTTCCATTTCGGGCTGTGGTTGCTTGAAATTCCACTTTTTCTCCATCTTGGTTCTCTATAGACACTACTCTGTGGCCACAAATTAATCATCGCTTTATGTTTGGTGAGCCAATCCATTCCGAGGATTACATCCAAGGTTTGGGTGTCTAGCACAATTAGATTTGCTAGAAACTCTACCTCGTTTATGACCAGCTTAACTCCCAAACATCCTAGGTTAGATTGAAGTTTCGACCCAGGTGATTGCACTACTAGTGTGCACTTAAGTTTTCTCGCCCAACCCATTTCCCAAAGAAAGTCTTGAGAGATGAATGAATGTGAAGCACCGTAATCAAATAAAACTGTAAGGTGTAATCGAGTTAATCAAAACGTACCCAATATGATGTCCGTGGCATCTTGAGCTTCAAAGAAGCCAGACATGGTTCACGCGCCTTGGACGATTGTCGACGGTGCAGCTACGGATTGATTGTTTCACGGTTTGTCGCTGTCTTTGGTGTCTTCGCTTGTTGGCCCTGTGTTGAAGTGAATCGGGTCATATTGCCTCTTTGGGCAATCGATTGGCAAAGTGTCCCGTTCGCTGTACCGTAGTAACGCTTCTCTACATTTTGTCGATTGGAACCCGGTGCATTATTCCTCCAGATCAAGGCGTCCTAAAGCCCTCACCAAGATCCGCGAAGAAACCGCCCTCCGATTAGGCGCTTGAGGTTTGAATTTTGCAAATTGCCGAGGATTGACTCTCACCTCATCTCGATTCGGATGTCCCCTTGGCCTCGACATCCGCGCTATGTCCTCTCCTATTTCTTTGCGCTTATCTTCAAGAATGAGCGCCTTATTGACAAGCTCTTGAAAGTCCGGGAACGTGGGTGATCACCCTACTTGAAGCCAGAGTTCACCCTTCATGAATCGGACTGCCTCGCTTTATCCGTTGTTACATCTTCTCGCGATATCGAGCCAATTGAGTAAATTTGTTCAAATAGTCGCCACCGATTGGCCACCCCGCTTGAGGTTCCAAATTCTCTTTCTTAAGATCCATGATACCCTCGGTACATGGTATAGGCGGAAGGTCGTTGTGAACTCCTCCCATGTGATACTGAGGATCCTCGCGAAGCACAAAAGTTTTCCCACCATTCAATGCGGTTCTCTAGCCGGTGAGAGGCATATAGTACCCTCTCATGTCCTACACATTGAGTTATGTGTAACTTCCTTCGATAGTTCTCAGCCAATCATCCGCCTCCAACGGATTGGCATCGCCTGAGAACGTGGGTGGACGAGTCCTCATGAACTCTGATAGTCTTGAATAGGGGTGTGGTCCATGGTTACCCCCTTGTGGAACATTTGCAGCAGCTTGATTAGATATCTGCCGACCGTCGCATCATTGTGTTCATCACCGGTTTGAGCAATGAGAAAAGCTCCCAAATTCAGAGATCCACTTGCGCGGTTGAGGAATTGGGTCCTCGCTCGATCTCTTGCACGGTTAGCTCCACTTCCGCTAGCTCCAGCGTTACCGCGAGTCCTCACCATCTGTTGGAAACTTCATGGTTTAGAGAGAAGAAGGAAGCATAGGCAAGTAAAGGAACTTATACAGGGGAAACAGGTGTAACTTAAATTATTCAACAACTTTATTAATTTAGTAAAATGGTATGGTTGCTCTCAAGTGCTAAAGGCCATGCAGCACATACCAGACAATCATATACGAGAGTAATCAAACATTAAGACTCAACAACGACTCACACCTAATGGTGACTCTGAAAAAGACGCAACTCAAACACTCGAGTCTCGACACCACACTAACTAGACTCAAAAAGACTGACTCAACATTTGAGTCAACTCTAAAAGAAAATAGACTCTCAGAAACTAAACCATCCGGGGTGCGGTCCTCCCGAAGGGTATCGCGGTGTGCGGCGCATAGGGGCAACCGTCCAGATGCCCTACAGCGAGCCGCAGACGATCGACCCCACCGACTCCGGGTCCTGTGGCTACTCGCTCCTTGTGCCGCCGGCTACACCGGTGCCTCTGCCTGGCTCCTCCGGATCCGGATCGTGCAGCTCCAAATCGCTCAGCTCAGTCCATACAGAGCCATCTCCGCCTCGATCCTCTCGCATGGAGTGAGCAAAGCCCTCCTGCAGCTTGAGTTCTCGCCTGCGTGACTCGCCGCGGGCTCTTCGCAGCCTCCCGGATCGCCTCGCCCATGGCCTCTTCCCGAGCGATGACATACTCGCCAAATGAGTGATCGTGGCGCCCTCCTCCAAGAGCTCCATCCTGCCGTGGCGATTATCTCGACGCGGGTGGTGACGAAAAAAGCGCCTCCAACTCGTGGAGTAGGTGCGCAATCCGCCGCATCGCGAGACGCGCCGCCTCCGGATCCCGCCTCAAATGAAGTCCTCCCGCGGTGATGTAGATAGGTCACCGCCTCGCCCTCTCCCGAGCATATACGATGATCTTGACATCCCGTGCGATATCAAGTCCCCGCCTGCACTACATGCTGGTCCCCGATAGAGTGGCCTGTCAAGCCTCCAAGAAGTTGCATCATGCGCCACGCCCGCGGCGAATCCTCCAAAGGCGCTCCACAGGTGTGGATCCTCCTCATCTGCCAAAAGGTATCCTCGCCAGCTCTCAAAATTTTAAAACAAAGTAATCACGAGAATTTCAGCAAAAAGGAATGAATAGGAAGAAGGGATGAGACAGGAGTGATTTTATTTTCTTGTTCACTTTTAGATTTAGAAAATAATTTTCACCTTCCCAACGACCATTGTAACTAAGGGTATGTCCTACAGTCAGTATGGCTCTGATACCACCTTCTGTCGTGCCCGGAATTTGAATTCCGAACACCTTGTGTGATACACCACCCAGATCATGTCGTGCTCACAGATACAAGAGATGAATACCATCACACATACACAAATGGAAAATAACGATAATGTATTAAATTCAAATTAAATCATAAGACCTTAAGGTCATCCTTACAATATTAAGCCACGCAGGGCTAAGTTCAGAGTAAATAAATAATAGCAGCGGAATTATAAAATTATTCGTGGCGCCTCGCTTGCCACAGTAACCGATCGGCCTTCCCCCTAGTTAGTCGGGTCGTCATTCTTCTCCTCATACGCTTGCGGTGCTTCATCTTCTGATATTGTGAGTATGGAGGGGTGAGTACATTGGTACTCAACAAACTATGCACAGAATGCAACCTAATATGCTACATACCAGGCTTATTCCAATGGAATGGCTTAAAGGGTAATTTGCAATAAACAACATTTAACAAGTACATAGGTAGATTCAAAAGCAGTAAAAAAACAAGTAGAATTAACAATAACTTTTTCAGATGTTACGTAAAAGCATTTCCACATCCTAATCCATACTTCCATCAACTTTATCTTTTAACCCAACCACATTTTTAATAAAGTCTAACTCTTGACCGTAATCCCCGAGCAATGTCCAATACCGTGGACACGGCTATTCGAATAGTTTGTACACTCTGCAGAGGTTATACACTTTACCCACACGATATAGTTAAACACCACACAGGCAAGTAACCATAACAAAGTCTTTCCGAAACTTCTATCCTCGCATACGCACCTCCCAGATAGTCCCCATCGTCCCTTCCGCTTTATGGAGCGGAAGTACAGGCTAACGATACCGCTGAAGAGATGTAAGACCGATCCGTAAACACTACACCCTTCTTTCCACATCCACAGCCTACAAAACCACCCGAGGTCTCACATGCTAAGACTTCTAATCATACTCAACTAGGTCTATCCCATACCGCATATGTGGTTGCATGTTAGGCCCAGCTCAAAGGCTTGCAAGGTTAAGTCCTTAGGTTGACCGTGGCAAGACTACCCAAAGTTCACAAAACCAAATTCAACAACATCACTCCCATGTGCCACATCTGGCCCTCCATTAATCACTTGCCACTTGCCACAGTCTAAATTATTTTACCACCCTGGTTGGTTACCATGCACCGTGTGCCATCAATAACATCAAGACACGTGTCACATTCTCGAAATGTCTTTCATATTTCATTAGTCAATATTTCATCTTTTCCATGAAACAGTGTCAATGAAGTGCACCGCTTGGCTAAGCATACCTTCTTCGTTCTAACCATTTCCCGTTGGTGACTAGTATTGACCAATTTAATAGTTTCCATCTTAGGGTGACAATGAATTAATGGCATACAAATACTAGGAACAAGGAATCGATAACAAGTGGTGATTTAACTAAACCCAAATTACTTTGAAGCTTTTATGATTTAATTAGCATGCATAATTTAAATCAACATAATATTTAAAAACATTAGGAGCAAGATGGTCAAAGCATAACTTGCCTTTGTAAAGCAGCGAGTCTTGGTCTAGGTCTTGGTCTGTTGCTTGATCCTCGAAATCCGCGTCCTCACACAGCTCGACGTCTACGCGTAACAGATAAGAACCAAATGAATACGCAAAACAACGTACAAACACACATTCAGAAACTACTGCAAATCAAACGAATTCATAACGTTATGAAAACTTCCAGATAATTAATTTAGCATTTTCTAAGGTTTATAAAATTTATTTTGACATTTTTGGACATATAGTTTAGGAGCTACAAAAATCGTCAGTTTGGACTTTCCATGAATATTTTAATGGTACAAATTTATTTGTAAAATTTTAGTAAAATTAACATAGCTAGGTGCTGACTTTTACTCATTTAAAAAATTTGTCTCACGCAGATTGGACTTATAACGAATTTGTAATGAAAATAACAAAATTTCGTGTTTTCCTAGAAATGTTTACGTACAACTAGTTTTGAACATGTATGATACTGTTCATGGCGTATTATGCGTATTCTTCTGTTGTTGCCTGTTGCTTGGCTTGCTTTGGTTACGGAAAAAAAATAGAAAAGAAACGCAAGGCCAGGTCTGTGCGAACGGCCGGCGAGCACGCGGGATCGGCGAACGGCGGCGATAGCAGTAGGGACGGCGGCGGCGACAAAGAAGAACGACGGCAAGCGCGATAAAGAAGAACGACGCATGGTGGCGACAAACAGCATACATTCCTAATATATATGTATATACATGCCTAACATATACATACATGCATGCGTTCTAATATAATCGTAGATATGCATATAGGAAATTATATACGCTAATCATCCTAATATATATATATATATATATATATATATATATATATATATATATATATATATATATATATATGGAAACATGCATGCGTTTTGTTATATATACATATATACTTGCATTCGCCTGACACAAAAGAAAGATAAGGGAATACTGGTCGGCAGCAGGTTGCAACGCACACCGTCGGCGCAGGAAGAGGCGTGGCCGGAGGGTGCGCCGGCGTTGGCGAAGTCCGCACGAGGCGATGGAAGAAGGTACGCGATCGTCCGGGCAAGGGAGGCAGGAAGATGTGGATGTAGAGGGAAAAAAGACAGAAAATTCTCATTGGTGTATGCGTGCAAGAGGAAAAGATGGCTGGAAGGAAGGAAGGCAGGACCTTGAGTCATGCGTGCAGGAAAAGAAGGAAACAAATGTGTTAAGGAATTGTCACATTACATGCATGGAGGTAATGACCAATTAGCATGCATGTGCATTCAGATGAGAAAGGAAACGGTCAGATTAACCAATGTAATTCATGCATACAAGAGGTTCCATTGCTAATTCATTTGCATTACTAATTCACTCAGATAGGAACGGAGATCAAGCCATCAATGGTCACGTTACATTTTGAAAGGAAAAACAAGAGCCGATTCTGCTTTAAATTAAATAGCATTGAAACAAAACACGATTATGATACAATAATGAAAGGCCCCAAAAATCTTGGAAAGATCCCTAAAATACTTGGGAATATTTGGAACCTAGCGGTTGGTTTCGTGATTTTTCGATATATAGATTTTTCATAAAATTCTTTTAGTGAATCGACACTTGTATGATTTTTATAAAATCAACAACTTAATTTATAGATCAAGTTTTTGAAAATATTTGAAAGGGACATTCTTGTTTTTCAAATGTCATTATTTTAAACTAAATTTTAAAATTTTATGCGCACGTGACACACACAATCTTTATTTTATATGATTAACTCAATACGGCTTAAGTTCAAATTAACTTCAAAAATTCCAATTACATACCCGAAAAATTCTATTAATTCTAGAATGCCATAAATATATTAAAAGCAAATTTTGGGACGTTACACCTGGCCGTTCTCGACGTGAGGCCTCGACATCCTCGGCCCCTTCCCGAGGTCTGTTGGGGGAAGAAATTCCTGTTCGTCGCCATCAACACCTTCTCGAATCGAGGCTGAACCGGTCTCCGCTATCACCGCCAAGGCCGCGGTAAGGTTCTTCTGTTCCTTCGTGGTCACGAGGTATGGAGTCCCTTGCAGGATCATCACCGACAACGGAACCCAGTTCACCAGCGAGCTGTTCCAAGAATTCTGCGCAGACATGGGGACCAAGGTCTGTTATGCCTCGGTGAGCCATCCTTATAGCAACGGGGCGGTCGAGCACGCCAACGAATAGCTCATCCAAGGCGTCAATAAACGAGTTTTTACTGAGCTCGGTCAGCGCGGTCGGGCCTGGGTGGACAAGCTTCCCACCGTCCTTTGGTCCGTCCGCACCTCTCCAAGCCGGGCAACGGGGCGAGCCTTTCACCTGCCTTCGGCCGAGGCCGCCCCGCCATCGAGGTCGCGCCACCCGTCGTGCAAGCTCGGTCGACCAGGTCGACCTCGAGTAGGAGCGATCCCTTGACCTCGCCCTAGCGGAGGAAGTAAGGTGTCGCGACATCGCCGCGCCGCGCTACCCGCAAGATCTCCGCAGACACGCCGCCGAGCAATACGACCTAGGGGCTCCACATCGGGACCTGGTCTTAAGATTTAATCCAGACCGGTCCAACGCCAACAAGCCGCCCTCACTGGGGAAGGTCCCTATAGGATCGCCTCAGAAAGTCGCGTGGGAGCTTACCGCCTAGCGACCCCGGCGGCGTGGAGCTCACTAACTCGTGGAATGTGGACCACCCGAGGTTTTATGCCTAATGCTCCCTCCTTCTATTTTGAGATAAGATGTTTTCCCTTATCATCATGCTTGGCTCCCGTATCTCGAGCAAACACGACCCGGGCCATGGCCCAGACACCTACCCCCGGGTGTCGATTGCGCGGTAAGCCGATCCTCATCGCAGTAAGCCAACTATCCCCCCGTCGCGAGTTCTGCCCCGGCAGTCGCGCCCGTCGACCCGCCGACCTCGAGATACTCGAGTTTCGGCCCTCAGGCCCCTTACTCAAGCTAGCACGATGGTCCCGTGATCCACCTCCGGGGTTGAATACGCGGTAAGCTGATCCTCATCGCAGTAAGCCGACCATTCCCCCGTAGTAGGGCCCGTACCCGGGACCGTCGTCGGTAAGGGCTTCGAGCTAAGGGCCTTGGCCTAGTTTTTCCCTCACGCTAAATTGTGCTGCTTTATCGTCTCCTTTTTTCCTCTTATGCTTTTCCCTGTCTCGAGCGAATATGTCTAAAGGTTGTGATGCGAGGGACCGACATCGTGGGCCTGACGCGCAGAAGTCGATCTCCCCGCAAAGAAAGTCCATCCCGCATTCGCGCCGAGCGCTCGACCTCGAGACGTAGGGGTCTCGGTCCGCGCACCCCTCGCTCAAGCTGGGATCTCGGCCTCGTAACTCGCCTCCGGGGGACGAAAAGCGCAATAAGCCGATTCTCATCGCAGTAATCCGACCATTCCCCCCGTTGTAGGGGACGAGCCCGAGATTATCCTCGCCACAGGGGTGCCCAGGTCTTCAAATCTTATGTCGCCATACTCCTAACCAGTATAGGCCTAGGCCTATGATAAAAATTCTCCTTCATTTCCGATACTAACCTCTTTTTGCCTCTCGAGGGAAGTGACGTCAAGTCACAGCCCCAAGTTGTAGGTTCTTCCGCCGAAGGTCGAGCCGTTTTGAGACCTCGGGCCCGGGGCTCCTTCTGCTTTCTTTCGGCTGAAAGTCTTTTTTCCATATAAAATGTCTCGAGCGGCGCGACCCCGCGGCGTGACCATAAGGGCAACCATAAGATCACGCGGTGAGCTCCCCCTCGAGACGTCCATGCGTGATCTGTTTTGCAGCACCGAGGGTCGCGTTCTCTAGGTTCGCCTCGGGGATGACCGAGCCTGATGCAGGTTCGGGCTCGGAGGTCGCAATAAGGTGATCGCATCGGATAAGCCGCCCTTCTCCCGTGCCGCCAACCATTGAACGCTCGGGGCGCCCGAGCCCGACGATTCCCGGCTCGAGGTCGCAGCTTAAATTCACCGCCGGATGACTCGGCCGCGATAAGCCGGCAGATTGCAATAAGCCACCATTCCCGTGGCTGTGTTTGAATTTCTAAACCGCTCTAGGGAGCCCGTCCCCGAGCTTGAGCATTTCCTAGCTTGTCGGGCTGGACTTGAGGCCTAAACCTGGCTCGAGCCTGATGCACTTCCAGGCCGGCCAGTCCGAGTTGTGCCCAAAGCCTGATGCATTTCCAGGTTCGGCCTCGGTCAAGCACCCCGAGCCTGATGCATTCCCGGGCTCGGAGGTCGCGGTTTCTAAGTTCACCAATGGGGATGACTCTGGTCGCAATAAGCCGACAGACGCAATAAGCCGACCACTCCCCCACGGCCAAGCAGCCAGCTCGACCTAAAAAGCACAAGTAAGGGTTGTCCCCTTGTCCATCGATACTTGCGCCTCGAGCAATATGATCTCACGGCGTGGCCATAAGGACCACCTCCGGGAGGTTGACGCTACTGATGTAAGCCGATTCTCATCTCTACAAAGCTCCCTCTTGTCGCAGCCCGACTGCAGGTCACGCAGAGCGCCTCGCACTCGGGCGCTGTGTATGCATTCTGCGGCGCTTTGTTTTGCAAATACCAAGGTCACGCTTCTAGGTTCGCCTCGTGGATACCCCGAGCCCGATGCATTCCCGGCTCAAGGCCGAGTAAGGCGATCGTTATCGTGATAAGCCGCCCTTCCCCGTGCCGCCAACCATTGAACGCTCGTCGGGGTGCGCCGAGCCCGATGCATTACGGGCTCGAAGGTCGCAGTTTCTAAATTCACCGCCGGGGATGACTCCGGTCGAGATAAGCCGGCAGTCGCAATAAGCCGACCATTCCCCCATGGCCAGGTTCGAATTTCCAAACCGCCCTCCGAGGGAGCCCACGAGCTCGAAGCATTTCCGAGCTCGCCGGGCTGGACCCGAGGCCTAAACCTGGTCCGAGCCTGATGTATTTCCAGACCGGCCGGTCCGAAGTTGTGCCCAGAGCCCGAGTGTTTCGTGCTCACCTCTAAGCACTCGACCGCGAATGACCCCGGACTCGGTCAACCTAATCCGGATGGTTCGAGTTGAGATCAATAACTCACCTAGCAAACACCTCCGGTTGTTTTGCTCTACGCATCGCAATCCGACGCCGCCGTGCTCTTCTACGGCGCACTAAGCAAGCTCCAAGACGCCAAAGAGCAAAACTAAAACAAGCTAAGTCTTCTAAAAAGGCAACTTTATACGGCAAAATGATACATTGTCTTTACAAGGGGTGCGAATATTTCGCCCCCTATCTATGTCTTAACCTATTTTTCTAATCTACAGACATATCCCGAGCAAGCTTTTCTTGCTCGAGGTCGGAGACCCTTCTCCGCAGCACCAGCACCTCGGCCTCGGTTTGACTGACCCGGTCGCGGTTGCTCTGGAGCTGGGCCAAGGCGCCCTTCCCCGCCTGGGTCACCCGGGCCAGCTTCTCCTCGAGCACGGAGACCTTCGCCTCGGACGCCGCGGCCCTCGCGACCACCTCGGTCGTCCGTGACTCGACATCAGCGGCCCTCGCTCCGGCTCCAGTCGCCTTCGGCTCGGCCTCGGTGATCCTCCCGTCGGCTCGGCCGCTGTCTCTTCGAGCACGGCCGCCCGCCTTCGGCGGCCGGTCGCTTGGCCTTGAGCCCGGCCACCTCGGCCTCGAGCTCGGAGGAGGCCTTCCCCGGGGCGGCAGAAAGCTCATCAAGCCGCTGACCAAGGCCGGCCGCCTCGCGACGCTGCCCTTGCCTCTCGCAAGATGGTCGATGTGTCCGCCGCCCGCACCAGGAGCCCCTCTACCTCCTTCCGCGCGGCCGCAAAGTCCTCGAGCGCGGACACCGCGATCCCGTAGCCCTCCTCGCAGGCCATGAATGAGACCTCGAGGCACTCCCGGAGCTCCTGCGCCTCTTGCCGCGTGGCCTCCTCCCTCGAGCGAGCGCCGGAGAGCTCGAGCTCGACGCGCTGGACCGTCGCCGACGCACTCTCGCGATTCTCGTCGAGGACCTTCTGCGCCTTTTGCCGAACGCGAGCGAGGATCTCCTCCGCCTTCTTCCGCTCCTCCTCGAGGGCTTTCGAGAGGGTTGCGGCGTGGAGGTCCCTCTCAATGTTGAGCTCCCGCTCGACCTCCTGGGCTCTGCGCTCCCGTTCGGCCTCGACGGCCCGCGCAAGTTCGAGGGCTTGGGCTTCTTTCAGCCGCTCGACCTCCTGTCGCCGACGCGCCACATCGGCCTCGACTTGGCGGCGTCCCTCTGGTTGGCCTCAATCACATCCCAGAGGGCTCAAAAGCTGAGCACGTGCCCGCGCACAACCCCGTACCCTTAGGAGATCAGGCGCAGGCCCTGCGAAAACAAGGGAAATGTCACCACAGTTACAAGAGAAGAGAAAAGGAGGAGAAAGAGAGAAGAGTTCAGGGCGAGTACGCTTACCGCCGCCAGACGGTCCTCAAGCCCGCTCAAGGACGAAGTGCTGAAGCTCGAGTATCTCCAAGAACGACCACGACGAAAACACCGGTAGAAGAGGCTTCCTCGGATCCCGAAAGTAGCTCGGGAATTCCCGAGCTCGACCAAGGTGACGATCCCTCCTTAAAAGACTTCAGACTCAAGAACATCTAGAGTCTCAGACCGTTTCTTGAGCCTCGGGGGTTGGTTGTCGGGGATCGGTCATCCTGACACGTGTCCAGGCCCCCTGGGCTTTAGAGCATTTTCCCCGAGCTCGGAGGACTATCCCCGAACTCGGGCAAAGATATCCCCGAACTCGAGGATCGATCCCAGCTCGGCAGGGTGTCCTCGGTCCATGCCACCCCGCAAGCCTCCTCGACCTCGCTCCTTCAAGACGGCCTCCAAAGATAGTATTCCTTTCCCTCGCATGACCCTCTCCCCACGTGGGAATTGGGGCCACCAACTCGCCGATCCTCAGTGGGAACTAGGGCCCAGCTGCCTCGCCTAAATCCCTCAGCGTGGGAACTAGGGTCCAGCGACCCTGCCAAGTCCCCTGTGGGAACTAGAGTTAATCGCCTCCCACAACTCGCAGACATCGCCTGACGCCAAGACTCGAGATGAACGCCTGAGGTCTATAAAAGCGCTAGGACTACCCCCCGATCAAAAGAGAGCGAGAGAGACCAAAAGAGAGCACAAACACAAGGAGGCAGCACTAAGACACACTTATACGCCGGATCGCCTCACCGAGCTCCCTCGCCACCACTTCCGAGTGGCCCCGAGGTCGAGCTCCCCGCTCATCCTCCCCAAGAGCCTATTAGTCATCTTTCGCCACGGTAAGATCGAGTAGAGCTATTATCGTCCCTAGGGGCTCGAACCAAGATAAACCCCGTGTCTCCCCTGCTCGCTTGCCCTTCTTCCTCGAGCTGTGTGCCTGCCGACGCTCCCTCTTTCCCGGACGAGCACGACTTGGGGCCTCACCCCTTTACACGATCCTTCCTCCCTGTTTGCGGTTGGCGATCCCGATCGTCGACAGGTTTGTTGTATAATGAGTCGCCTACACGCCTTTATACAGGCAGAGAAGATTCCCCTTCATGCATGAATAAGTAATATGAGACTAAACGAGCTAATGTACCTTATGGTCGGTAACCCCCAACAGATCTTTGTTTAGATAAAGTGCCCTCACATAATCGGGGCTCAAAAGGTTGGATATATAACAGGTCTAAGATTAGTAGCTTGAGTTAGTTGAGAGGGACCTTAACTATTTTGCACACATAAGCCCAATTTTAAACTCTATATAGGTGGCCATGGTCAATTTTTGAAACTTTGATCGATAACAGAGATAAAAAATATTATAATTAGTTTTATTTTTGAAAAATACTTTCATGTATATTATTATTGTTATATTACTAGAAAAAACTACAGTCAAAGTTTTGCATTGCAAAGTATAAAAAGTCAAAAACTACGTATATTTATAGCCAGAAGATATGCATCAATTGTAGTTGAAATTAGAGAGGTTTTGTAAAAAGAAGCCGTCTTGCGTTTCGACAATTCATGGCACGCAGTATGTGCTAGAAGAAGCAAAGTAGCCGTTTAGAGAAAGATAAAGCAACATCACCAGTAGCAGATGCACCTTTTCTTTGCGTATACTGTCTACGACTGGCCAAATATATAGCAACATACATAAGAAGATGGTGCTGATTCCATCAAATCATATCAGCAAAATTATGTCTCTACTGATCGAATCCCTCTACCTCTGCTGCCGGCCACTACCAATTACGATAGACTCAACCATCACAGTGGCAAAAAAAAACCATTTAATTATCTTTCTTTTACAAGTATTGTTACATAAACTGTATCTTCTCCTGTCAAAGTAACAAAATCAGCACGCGCAACACAATATTACATGAGCTCTCGTATCTTCATGTTTTATATGTACACATCATCTTCGCCGAGAGATGGCAAAAATGATTAAAAAAAGGAAAACAAATCAGCAATCTTTTACTCAACTCATCAAACTTCAAAACCAATAAAATGGCATCTAGGCCTTCACAGATCTCACGCTATGTACATCATTGCCTGTTAAGATAATTCAGAAGAAGCTTTTATCCAAAATAGCTCAAAAGATAGCAACACCCAAAAGAAAAACTTTTGTCGAAGGGAGTTCTAATGCTAGTTGATGCAACTCATAATATTTTGGAGTAGTAAACAAGCACACGTTTCACGCTGAAATTTCCAGAAAAGAAAAATAAAACTGTAGCTTAGTTTTACGGTAAAGCACCATTAATTAATTTGGACAAGTTTACTCTCCAGTATTCCTTCTTGAACACATGGTGAAAGCCTGAAAGTAGTGGAGTATTTTCTCAAACATACTCTTATTACATTGACAAATTTCAGTGCCACTTAGAAATTGAATTTGACAAGTTGGAATGTTCCTTCAGGAACACAATGCTGAAGAAGATGGTAAATTCTTATTTCAGCATTATCTCAGAGAGATGCTCTTATTACAATAACAGACCGAAAAGTGAAGGAATCAAAAGTGGGGAAAATAATATTCTCTAGAGCAATAGATGGCATTTGCTTATACATCAAGAGCTTATCAACACTTTTCTAAGCGCAACACCTAAGACCAAAATCAGGAAGCACCTAGAGATGGACATGGATGCAGAAACCTTCAGCAAGGGCCTAACAAGGAGAGCAGATAAGATGATGACACATACCTCAATGAAATGGTTCATCAGAAGCCCACTCTGTGGGCAACTTTCCCCCTTGGAAGAAGAACTGCCTTCTTCTCTACTAGTTCTCCTCTGTACAGGACTTGATCTCTTGTCTCCTTGAACATTCTGCTGCTTCTGTATGGTGTCGAGCTTCCCACAGATTTCAGCCAGCAATCTTGCTTGCGCGTCGCCTCTGGACATGCTGGTTTCCCTCAATCTGCCGAGCTCAGTTGCAAGATTCTGCACACTGCCTTTGATGTGCTCAATGTCAGCTCCCAATTCAGCAATGTTCCTACGATCAGCGCTGTTACGCTCATTTCTCAGCTTGTCGTCGCCGCACGGCGTCGACGAGATCAAGTCCTCTTCTTCGGAAATGATCTCCGGCGAAGCCCTCCTGCTGGATCTCAGAGGGACATGTGCAGCAACGCTCTCTGGGGCTTCAAACTTGTCATGGACACTACCTGGAGACACGCCACATTGCGCGGAGGAGCTCGGTATCCGCTGGAGACGGTGAGAGGCCGACCTGTGCAGCCTCGGCGGCGCCTGGTGGCTCACATTGGACCTCACCCACTCCTTCTTCCTCCTGATCACCTCCCCTATGTCCGATACCGTCCTCGCCGGTCTTCTGTCGCCGATGTTCTTGCAAGAATAGCCATCCTCGCCACCACCGCCGGCATCGAGCTCCGAGCACAGCTCCTCGAACCGCAGCGCCGGGAGAGAAGCGTTCCTCCTCGACGGCACGCCATTCTTGGCCAGCCGCCTCAGCCAGGGGAGGTCGACGGCGCCATCCCCGCCGGCGGCCAATGCATAGGGATCATTGCTGGCGCAGACGGCCAACAGCCGGTGCTTGAGGGAGCTGATCTCCATCTCCTGGAGGAAGACCACGGCCTTGAGGAAAGCCAGCGAGTCCTCGTCGTGCTGGATCCTCTCCTCCGCCACCCGCCGGAACTGCTCCGCCTCCAGCCGCTCCGCCGCCTTCTCTGCCTGCAGCCGCAGGATCATGGCCAGCGCCTCGTCGGCGCCCGACGACGCTGCCTGCCTCTCCTCCTCCAGCTCGGCCCTCAGCTTCTCGATGGCGAGCGTCTGCTGCAGCAGAGCTTCCCGCAGTGCTGTCACCTCTCCTTCGTCTTCGTCCCCGGCCATTGCACAGGGGAACAAAAACGACGCTGCCTGCCTCTCCTCCTCCAGCTCGGCCCTCAGCTTCTCGATGGCGAGCGTCTGCTGCAGCAGAGCTTCCCGCAGCGCTGTCACCTCTCCTTCGTCTTCGTCCCCGGCCATTGCACAGGGGAACAAAATCTAGCAGATACCTACAAGAGAGTCAAGAAGGTTCCTTCTTCACTTAGATGATTAGAAGAAACTACAACCATACAAGAACAGTAACAGAGCAAGCCAAATCAGTAGAACAGTGTTGCACACCTCTGGAAACTACCAAAATCTTTAGAGAAGAAAAAAAGAAAATATTGCTTTGTGTTGGTTTGTGGGAATGGTTCATCACCAAGAAAAGAGAAGACAGAAAAAAAAAACTTAAAGTCACCACGATTGGATTACCAAGTGTTATCCAAATCTGAAAAAAAGAGAGGAAATGAAGGATCAAGAGCACACAGCCTACCTATGAGGTGGATCTAATCTTCTTGGAGCTAGAAGGTCAAATTTCCCAAAGACGAGTACTATAAAGTCTCAATAATTGGAAACTTTAATAATAAGGAAAGCTATTTAAGATTTGTATTAACTGTCATTATCAAGAGGAAAGCTGTAGTGTCTAAGAGTGGCCTCCACGCATTGGCTAATATAACGTGTGCATTTACCTTTTCTTTCAATGTGATTCCTCCTTTGTTTAATTCAATTAATTCTGCCTATAATCTGCCACCTTCTTGATAAAAAAAATCCAAGTCAACTTAGTTGAATCTGAAATGTGGGCCCTGTTACGTGCATGGCCCAGAAGTCAGTGTCCTGCAATGGGCATCGTTTCTTGGATATGGAGAATGGCTAGAGTTTGAGCCTGATTAGAGGAGCCATAGTTTTTATAAAAAAAGATGCTTTTTGATTTTTTTTGAGTTGAAAAGCGAATATAGTTTTTTTAATAAGAAATCATTTAATAAATTGTTAATTTCACTCAACAATAAGCAGCAAAAACAGATCTAGCCTAACTTTCAGCTTTTAGCTTTTGTTAGGGTCTGTTTATTTTAGCTTTGAATTCTCTAAAAACTAATTATAGATTGTGGTTGTAAAGAAGCTGGTTCTCGAAAAGGTAGAATCCCAAAGCACATATAAAGTAGATTGTGGATTCTAGTGTATATGGATAGGTTAGATTGTGATAATTGAATTCTAGAATCGAACTGTTTGTTTTTTATTCTGTTTTTAGAGCTAGAATACAGAATCAAAAGCAAAAATAAACAGACCTTAATTACATATGGCTTTTAACTATTTAAAAACTGAACTGTTTGAAAGATTTATTGATTTTTCAAAAGATCAGGTGACTTTAAGTCGCTACAAACGGGGCCATTTTTTAGACGACCGTCACGAGGAAGCTGCGAGTGGGATGGCGCGAAGCAACCAAGATGGAGGCGCCGACAGGCCAGTCAAGAACTGCCACGTGGCGGTATAGTTCGCATTTTGATGGGGTCGATACATCCTGGAAAACGACGCGGTATCACTTTTCTCTCTTCGTCAATCATTCAGACTAGTATAGTGTTTATGCTAACGCTACGACGACAGTACATCCGCTTATCAAATTAAATGAGAAGATAAGTATGAATACAACACTTAATAATAAAAGAGAAATTTAGAATTTTAAATGAATTTAGAAAGAAAAAATAAACTAAATGGAGGTCGAATAGGCGAAAACGGGCTCCCAAAAGATTTTAAATCAAGAAAGAGAAAGAAAAAAGAATTTTCTGACCTTAGATTATTTTTTTTTGCAGCTTCCACAGAGAGCACATCGTGCTCTCTAGGCTTGGCTAGGCAAGGGAGGAAGGCCAGGGTGGCCACGGCCGCAGATGGTCGATCTTGGTGTGGCGAGATCGTCAGACCGACGTCATGAGGAGGAGTCACGGTTACGGTGAATTTCGTCGGGAAAGATGACGGTGATGGCTTGGGTTACCTCTAAAATCCGGCGATCTTTACAAGAGGGAGCACTTGGGGATTTATGCAATGCGATGGGGTGGAGGAGAGCTCGCCGGCTTTTATAGCACCGAAACAAGCATATTTATGGAAACCATAATTTGGGATCAAATCAGATTGGGAGGAAATTTTGGCAATAGAGCATAAAATTTGGGGAATTAACACCATAGATGGAAAGAGGAGATTTGGTGCGGGATTGATAGAGTTTTGGAGCTTCTTTCTTGCTTTAATGGAGGGAGGGAAGAGAAGAAGCTTCTCTGGTCTGGGTTGCAGCTAAAAGAAGCTAAATGTGAGTTGCCTTCATTTTTTTTAAATATAGAAGGATTTTTGAAAAGATAACACATTAGCTTAAAAAATTCTAGAAAAATTCTCAAAAAAACTTTCGATTATTTTGTACTTAATAAAATTATTTTTAAAAAAAATTAAATTATAAATTTGCCGAGGCACGGCGTCACGAGGTCGGTGATCAAAGAACCTCGCCGCTTCGGCAAAGTCACCGATGGCGACCGTGGAGCCATTGCGCACTGCTTTCTCCGCCACGCCCCCATCTCCCGCTTCCTTTTCCCAAAGACGTAATGTATGGTCCTTTCCTTTTTCAGACGTTTGTTTCCTTTTCCTTGATTCCAAGACGCTTGTTTCTTTTCCTTGTTGATGCCGGAGGTGAGAGAAGGTCTGCTGGGCCACAAGGATGATTTCGAAAAATATGGAAAATAAATCGCTCGCCACGATCACCGGATCCGTAAGGAAAAAGATAAAAATTAAACAAAGGCTCGCTTACCACTAGTTTCGCGAAAAAAATTGAAAAAAAATTAAGTAGCACTCACAGATAGTTGGTTCCTTAGATAAAAAATGAAAACAAAAATTCAGCGCTCTCCGTGCGCTGAAATTAGGCTCTATGGAACTAGATCCGTAAAATAGTCTCGAGAAGTGTCATATTCGGAAAAAAAATACGATCACAATGTCAGGACAATAAAAAAATCAAGTCTTATTTCCTTGCATGCGGATCCTCCCTGTTTATTTCCTTGTTTGATTCACCCTCCTTCCAAATATGTAGTACGTACAATTTTGGCCAGTAAAAAATTCAAATCTGATTTCCTTGCATGCGGATCCTCCTTATTTATTTCCTTGTTTGATTCGCTCTCCTTCTAAATATGTAGGTGGGGGAGGTCTGTTGTGGGTCACAGGGATGATTAGACACACTAAATAATGACCATCGGATGTGGGTGAGTAAAACTGAGGAAAGATCTGAGACGTTCATTTTGATGAATGCAAGTTTCTGGAGACGTTTTGTTGGGTGCACGAACATTGAGCCATCTCTAATGAGGTACATTATTTAGGGTGGACGTAAGAAAATTTGTTTAGGTGTATTATAAAGGGGGTATAGATTAGGCTGAGCTCCTTTATCTTGTGTCAGCTTCGCTGATTTCTTCGTGGGACTCACATTAGGGTGGAAGATTTGGTACTGATTTGAAGCCTAATGGTGTGTGACATGTTCTTATCTGCTAACTTACTGAGTTCTCGTTAGAAGTGTTGGATGCAAAAGATTTCCCTATAGCGCCATTGACAGACAATCCCTCGTGTATTTATCTCCACTCAAATCCAGGGTTTGTAAAACTGCGGTTTTCGAGTATACCGCGCCGGCTCGAGCAGAAAACCTATCGGTTTACCGGTGGAGTTCAAATTCGAATTCAAAAATTTCAGAAAAATTAGAAAAATTTATCAAAAAATCCCCTAAAATTAGTATTAATTGGTCTATGATCTCTGGTGTGATTTTTTTTTTTGAAAAAACAAAGTTTGAAAACGTTTTTGAGCCCTTCAAAATGTTGAAAATTAGAAAAAGCAAAAAAATAAGAAAATGGTGGCCTGTGGGCCGACCAACCCACCCCGGCCGACCGGCCCACCCAAGAGGCATGTCGTCCCAACTAGGAGAGCGAGCTCGCACCAGAACAATAATTGCAGTCCACCTTTCCCCACTCGACGCTGCTGCCGACCGCGTCGCCGTCACCCAGATCCGGTCGCCTCGTGCCATCCAACTGTCGTCCAACGCAGGATTTTCGCTCGGTTTTGCACAAAAACCATTCTGTTTGAGCGGTTTTCCGAGCAGCTAGAGAATTTCGAGAGCATGAATGAAATTCACGATTTCAGGTCGATTTTCTCTCGTTTTTCTACGATTTTTGCTCGATTTTTTGTGAAAACCGCTCGATAGTTTATGCATGCATGTATGTTGTTGATGCTCACTGATTGTTTACTTCATGACGAAATATTGTTCGGTACTTCACGATGCTCACTGATTGTTTACTTCGCTCGGTTGTTGAACAAAATTTGTAGTACCAATATTTACTTCATGATTGTTTGCTCACTATGTTTATGATGAAATGCTCACTGTTCATTTGTTGATTTTTTTAAATAATATATTTTATAATTCAAATTGCATAAATATACCACGAAGAAAAAAATTTGCAAAAATGTACTCCCGTCGCCCTACGTCTGGGCGACACATTGCTGGCTCGGCAATGTCGCCAAATGGGAGGACGACACGTCTCATGTCGCCACTTGGTAGTGCGACATCAATGAAATCTACCTCTGGTTGGGCGACATGCGTGAGCCCGGTCGGTTGTCGCCCAACCAGAGGGCGACCTGTCCCGTTTATAGCCCACACGGCCTGCCGAAGCAAGAAACCGAAGGAAAAAGAGAAACCAAGGGAAAAAGAGAGGAAAGGGGAGGAAGAAGAAAGAAAAATGAGGAGGAGAAGAAGAGAAGAAAGGGAGGAAGCGCCGCGGCTGCACGTAGGTAATTTTTTACGGTTATTTTCGTGTTTTAATTTATTTAGTGTTTAGGGTTAAGGTTTTATTTAGTTATTTTCGCGGTTTAATTTGTTTAGGGTTTAGGGTTAGATGTAGTGAATAAATTAGGGTTTGATGTAGTTATTTTCATGGATAAATTAGGGTTTTGGGTTAGATGTAGTTATTTCCATGATAAATTAGGGTTTCATGATAAATTAGGTTTAGTGTTAGATGTAGTTATTTTCATGATAAATTAGGGTTTAGGGTTAGATGTAGTTATTTCATGATAAATTAGGTTTAGTGTTAGATGTAGTTATTTCCGCTATGTTTTGTGTAGGGTTTACTGTTCGGATTAGATGTAGTTATTTCGCGGTTTAATTTGTTTAGGTTTAGGTTAGGTTAGATGTTTAATTATTTTCATGAGTAATTAGGGTTTAGGGTTAGATGTAGTTATTTCGCGGTATGTTTTGTTTAGGGTTTATGGTTAGGATTAGATGTAGTTATTTTCATGGTTTAATTTGTTTGTGGTTTAGGTTATATGTAGTTATTTTTGCAGTTTAATTATGGTTTAGGTTAGGTTAGATCTAGTTATAGGTTGTGTTTACTTAATAATAATATGTTGTTATGCTTTTTAGAGAAAGATTTAGATATATATGTTTTTTTACATGTAGAAGTGCACATGTATATATTGTTAGGGTTGTAGATGTTTTTGAGAAATACAAGTACAGAGATGAATATTTTTAGTAATGTACATATTTTTCGCATAGTTTTTGCATCCAAATAGGCACACTTGGTTTCCATGTAATGATATTTGTAGGAATGTATATGTTTTTTAGGAATAGAAGTACAGAGATGTATATTATTTTGAATGTAGATAGACATATATTTCTCCGATTGTAGATATACATACGTATAATTTTTTTGTAGCAAATAGATATAGTACTTTTTACGAAGAGTAATTAATTCGTGTGTTAATGAATAGGTTCGAAGCTATGTCAGAACGAGTTCCTTTTAGAATCTTTTATGGAGAAGGGGTTGTCATGTATGGTTCGAGGTGCGGATCTCGAGTAACTTTCAGATGTGGATAGAAGTTTAAGTAGGGTCAAGAGCGTACATTTGTTCTTGTGTTAAATTGGTTGTATTATACGCTTTGGATGGAACAAGAGAAGTGCCACTAAAGTTATCTTGCCTTTGCACCATGCGAGATGATCCTCGCTTATTGGGAGTTAGTTGAGTGAAGGGAACGCAGCTTGGAGGTCATATGTGAGGGGCGAGCAACGTGGATGGTGTCGGGTGCTTTTAGTGCAAGCGTATGAAAGGGTTGTTGCCCATGAAGACCACTGGACACCGGTGAGTGTAGTGAGCCTCAAAATGAGTTCACTTATGGCGACACCGAAATTGGAGAGTCTAGCCGGGAGCCGCATGTTCAAGGTTGCAATGAGGATATTGGCTACCAGACTGGTGAGCAAGTTGAGATTGGGGATGATGATGGAAACATTGGGCAAGATGCGCGGGGGCAAGTAGACGAAGGTGAGGAAATTGAGGAAGTAATAGCACATATGGAAGAGGAAGACCTTGAATATGAACAAGTAGAAGTGGAAGACGACGATAACTCGGATGAGGAAGATGAAGATGTTGAGCCACTTGTGCCAGCAGATTGGAGCACACATCAATTTAATAACCTGGTTGTGAATGAAGGCAATGATACACCTTGGCAGTATAGCGATAATGAGGTGAGACCTAACAGCATGTACCCCACAAAAGAGGCAGTGCAGGATGCTATCAAAGAGTGGGCCTTATCACTAAGAAGAACTTTCAGGGTTAAGAAGTCCACCCCAACCTGCTACAACGTGGTGTGCGAGATGCAGGGGTGCCCCTGGAGAGTGCACGCGTACAAGCCCAAATGGGGCACCCACTGGCTATGTTCAAGGTTGAACAACATAGTTGTATGATGAGGAAACCACGTGGCTCACAGAACTCGCTTTCCGGTATATCGCGAGTGTCATGTACCCGGAGATAGTTGAGAACCTGAATTTTGAGCCCGTGCTATTATCCGAGCAATTGAGAACAGATTTGATACACAATTAGCTACGGAAGGCATGGCGAAGCGTAAGGCCTTGAAAATGAGATTTGGGAAATTTGAAGACTCGTACCATAATCTGCCCGCATTTGCTCGCTTGCATTCGGGGAAGAAATTTCGTACTTTTATGATTATCGGATCGTCCGTCAAGGAAGTGGCGAACAAGAGGCATCTCAAGAGAGTTTTCTTTGCATTCGAGCTTGCATTAGGGCGTTTATCACTGCCAGTCCATTGTTGTGTGTGGACGGCACATTCTGACCGGAAATATAAAGAACAAATAATGACGAATTGTGGCGTCGACGCGAACAACCGATTCTCGCTGTTGCCTTTGCCTTCGTGGAAAGCGAGAACTATGAGAGTTGGTGTGGTTCTGCGGAACTTGAAGATCGGGTGGTGAAGACTCGCCAACATGTGTGCATACCGCATGACAGCATGCTTTGGTGCGCTTAGTGCCATCAGACGACTTGCAAACAAGGGAAGAGGAGCCATTTCTGACTGACTTGCAGAGCCGATGGTGCATGAGGCATTTGGGCGCGAACTTCTATAAGCGCCAAGAACAAGGAACCGATGAACATGTTCAAGAGGCTATGTAAGCGTAACCAAGATAGCAAGTTCCGCACTCTTTGGAAGAATCTTGATGAGCTAACAAAAAAACACAAAGAGACTACTAGCAGTGTAACACAGGAGCAGGCAGGGCCTTTATTCCCTCTAGCAACAGAAGATGAGGCGACGAGTCGTCGTCGCAGGCAAAGGCCGATCAAATGTTTCTCGGACTGGATAAAGCACGAGCCCAAAGAGAAGTGGTCATTGTTACATGACACACATGGTGCTAGATACGGTGTCATGACGACCAACTTGGCGGAGGTGTACAACTGGGTAATGAGAGGGATGAGGTGTCTCCGTTGGTAGGAATTGTTGAGGGAGTGCTGCGGTACAACCAAGTATTTTGTGGATAGGCATAAAGCTGCTGAAGTAGTAATGAGAGATGAGAATGCCTTGTACTCAAGCATGATAAGTAAATACATGGATGAGAAGAGTAAGAAGGCGGGCAAGCATAGAGCTATCAAAGTAGGTTCACGAACACTGCGCTTCGAGGTGATATGCAGGGATAAAGGACGGCGGGGAACAAACCAGAAGGTTATCACCCAAGAGTGCATCTTACAGGCTGAATGTCAATGCTCGTGTAACAAACCCCTCCTGTTGCACAGGCCATGTTCTCATGTGATAGCTGCATGTGCATTATTTGGAATGCGACCCGGTACATATCTATCTGAATATTTTACAAAGGAAAAGGTGATGGCAACCTGGGGCGAGGAGCTGTATGGTTATGGTGTTGTCGGTTCTTTCACCACAACCCCTGGTGTCGATGAAAGGTTCTGGGTCCCTGACTTTGATGCAAGATCATACAAAGGAGGCCGTCGCAAAACAAGGCGTATCAGGAATGATATGGATGAGTCCGAAACTGGTAAGCACGTGAAGAAATGTTCGTTGTGCAAGCGAACAGGTCACACGTTCAAGAACTGCCAGCCACATAACGAAGAGGACGAAGGAGGAGATGGCAACCCGACGGCGAGGGAAGGATCGTCGTCTGCAAGGCGCGGTGGACAACGTCATCGGACTACCAGAGAAGCTATTTGAACTATTAGATGCTATATGTAAAATTAATATTTTGTTTATGTAATGTGCATTGTAATCTGTTTTAATATAATTTGAAGACGTAATGTGCGTTGTAACCTGTTTTAATATAATTTGATGACGTAATGTGCGTTGTAACCTGTTTTAATATATTTTTCCGATGAAGTGTTCGTTGCAATCTGTTTTAATATATTTTGCTGATGAAGTGTTCGTTGTAACCTGTTCTAATATATTTTGCTGATGTAGTGTGCGTTGTAATCTGTTTGATTAGAGTTTGTGGACGCTTGTGTATTTATTTGTACGCATTTGGTTCGATGTATTGTTCTCATGTTTGTGTATTTATTTGTACGCATTTGGTTCGATGTATTGTTCTGATGCTTGTGTATTTGTTTGTATATAACTTTCCTTTTTGTAATTTGCAGGTATGGCTCACCAGGCTGTGGATGACGACTGGCCCTTTGAGTTGGTAGACCCAGTCGTTGACGGTCGTCACCGTGCACACTTCGCCACCGCTTCACCAGAGGAGGGACAGGACCCTCAGGAGCTGGGCGTGCTACGGCCGAGGCCACCGCGGGAGCTCTGGACCCTCGATCCACGTTGGATCCCCAGGTAACGTATTTATCTTTTAATTTCAAAATATTCCCGATGCAGTATCGTAATCTGTTTTAATTAACTAGTGCGGTGCTCATATTAATTTAATATTTACATTTCGTGAGGTCGCGGCGGCAGGATTGCCGCCAGCACGGATGGTGGAGGCGCACGCAAGTCTGCGCAGGGAGGACGCGAGCCACGGTTCCCATTTGAGTCCTTTTCACCGCTCTGGTGGATCGGTGGAGACCGGAGACGCACACCTTCCACTTACCTATCGGGGAGATGGCGATCACTTTGGAGGACGTCTCCTACCTCCTCGGTCTCCCGCTCGCTGGTGACCCTGTGGTGCCGCAGGACGTCGACCCGCTGTGGCGGGATGAGGTACTTGCGCGGTTCCATGGTGTGCTACCGCCTGCCGCGTACCGAGTCTTCACCAGCACCCATGGTCCCACACACAGGTGGCTTCGACAGTTCATGGTAAGCAACTAACCTTTCAAACTTAACTTCGCATATGTATATTGGCTAGACTAACAAGAAAACTTAAATTTACAGGCGGAGCACATCGTCGAGCTGCGGACGAAAGCGAGGGTGAGCCGCCACCTTGAGGCGCACTCGCTGCTGGCTGTTTGGCCGGTGCATGTTCACGAGCTCCCACGGGATAGCGTGGGCGTGCACTTCGTCCGGTCCAGCGAGGGCGATCGCGGACGCACCCCTTGACGCCATGCCGCAGTACTCCTGGGGGTCAGTGGTCCTCTGCGCGACGTACCGTGGGCTCTGCGACGGCTGTGGGCGGATCGCCGACAGGTCGATCCTCACCGGGTGTCCACTTCTTCTGCAGCTTTGGGCATACGAGAGGTTCCAGATCGGGCGCCCCAGGATCGGCACGAGTCCTCTTCTACGCGATGGTGACGACGATGGCGACGCACCGACTATGGGCACCATCTGGTGCTACCGACTGGTGAGATATTGCAAACCACGGTTGTGAAACCTACGCTTTAACATTTCTCAGTACTAATGGTAATGTTGAATTTTACGTAAATCCACTGCGGCCTAGGTGGGCACAAAGACGGGCGGCTTAGCTACTGCGATTCGTCGGCGCCTTGACCACCTCATCGAGGACCGCGTCGGCGGGCGCCGTACACAGCGGAGGCGTCGGGCTCGTGTGCCGGGTGGATTGTCCACCCTATGCACACGCGACGCGGCGATCTTGGCGTACGTCGGTTCCTCGTGTTCGGCGTCACGGTCGAGGGCTACGCTGTCCATCGAGTGATGAGGCAGTTCGGTCTACGACAGGAGTTCCCAATCCAGGTCGGCCGGCAGGTCCCACACAGCGTCCACACGTAAGTTCCCTATATCGATGTTCTCTAATCTGTACGGTGTAATGACATGTAATAATGCTATATTTTTGCTTATCCGTAGGCAGACGAGGAGGGGCGGGCATGGGGGCACCCCATGGCACGTACGTATGGCGCCATGGGTCGAGGAGTGGGGAGGAGCCTTGGACGATGTCCATACCGAGGATGCGCCGTACGACCCGCAGACGTACCAGGAGTGCCGACAGTGGTACACTTCCCGTACCCGTGTGCGTTTGGTACATGTCGACCCGGATCCTCCTAGACACATCCCTAGGGTGAGGGACATGTATCCCCGCCATACGGACTCGGTTCTGCACGGTGCGGTAAGTTTTGTCTAATGTACGACGTATTTTCGTATTGCATTTTCCAGATGAATGTGTTAGGTTAATTCGTAATGTATTTTTCAGACTGATGTGCTAGCCCGGTACTACGAGGAGTCCGGGAGCTTCCTGTCGCGTCTGTTTCGTGGGATAGACGTGACCAGGGAGGACGTGACCTCCTTCTTTGCGAGGTTCAGGGAGAGCGCCAGATGCACCCTCGAGTTGGCAGGTTGCCGCACGCCTCGCGATGTGGCTGACGGCCCTCGCGGCGTGCCGCTTACTGCAGGGAGGAGTGCTCCAGGTACTTCTTCACACCCCACGTCCTCCCGTCCCACCGTCACGCCGACTTACGTGACAGGGCGAGCTGCTGGACACGCTGGTCTAGCCCCTCACGTCGGAGGTAAGCCCTTCGCCACACTTCGTATGTTGTCTAATTATTTCTTGAATGTTACCCTGTACTTTTGGTTATGAACTGTTGTTATTCTTTGTTACAGTAGCCATGCTTTCAAGCATGGCGAATCTTATCGTCTGTGACTTTTGAGCGAATAGCATACTCACGGGCGTGCATCCTTGTCAGGCCGATTAGACAAGTCACATGCATCAGCTTTGTCAGCCTTATCGGGCCGATGGGACAGGTCACATGCATCAGCTTTGGCAGCCTTATCGGGCCGATGGGACAGGTCACATGCATCAGCTTTGGCAGCCTTGTCGGGCCGATGGGACAGATCACATGCATCAGCTTTGTCAGCCGCCTTGTCAGGCCGATTAGACAAGTCGCATGCATCAGCTTTGTCAGCCTTGTCGTGCAGCTTTGCTGATGGGTGACACGTCGTGTAGCTTTTCACAGAGGATACTGGCCCATCAGTGCTTTAGTTGTGTGGAGCAGCCCTCAGCACCACTATAAAAGCTGCCGAGAGGTAGACATCTAACACCGCCAAACAAGCAATACACGCCAGCTGAATCTTCACAAATTAGGGCACGATGTCGTTCCACCGTGCCTCTTCAGCAAGCAGAATTCATCCCGCCCCGAGTACCCGGATACTAGTAGCGTTGACGCCCCAGTTCTGCCGGAGTTGCCCCGACCCAATTGCGACTGCAACCTATCGGCGAAGATGATGCAATCTACCCACGGAGAGCGGCGCCGCGCTCCACTCTTTGTTGTGCTCGCTCTTACCGGGTAGACTCTGCCGTGTCCATACAATCTGAGTAACATTACCATTTCATGCATCGTTCTTTCTTTTCTCGGACTGCGACCGGTGTTGCTTCTTCCAATGGATCGGCGGGTAGAACGACGTGACTACGAATTTGTCCACAATCGCCACGATGCGAACCCGCCGCGAGAACTTCAACCGGTGGGAGGCCGCGGATCGTCCCGTTCTAGAGCGACTAGAGTTCGGGGCGGTGGGCAAGAGGCCAACCAATCGGTGAGTTTCATGCGACGAACTCATGCTTCACTCACAAAGTAGTAATTCTAAACCAGTTAAATCGCATACAGAGTTCAAAAGAAAATCGCGAAATTGCTCGAGTCAAAGGAGAAACCTCCTCGGGGCCACCCAAAGCCCGACTTTTGCGAACACGGCCTTGAGCAAAGGTTGATACTGCCACGATGACCTAGCGGACCGGAGATTCTATCGGTGCCCCTTGGCGAGGATGAATGGTGCGGCTACTTCAAGCCAGGTGGACCAGAGACGTACCACCCACATCTCAAACTTCCGTGACGGGACAACCGGGGAGCAACCCTCCCGTGGTGCTACTACCGCCTGAAAAGCGGACCCGAGTATGCCTATGGTGTTATTCAACAACCACGGCGGGCATCTTGTGTTGATCGCAGGCACGCTTAGGTTGTACAAGGACAAGCCCAACACACACCTCCTGCACCATATAGTGGAGTGCGAGCGAAGCAGGCGGCGTCTCGACAAGTCTCCGCCAACGCCAACGCATAGAGGCGCAAGAGGGTACCTCCTCTCGAAGAGGAAGGACAAGGGAAGCGGCCGCCGAGGTCCGCACCACGCAACAAGTCCTTGACGCGTTACGCGAGACCATCCGGAACCCGGTGGTATAAACATAGGGGCGCCGGAATCGGTATGACAAAAAATTCATCTTACACACCCGAGACGTGCGGCATAGGCCGCCCATTTGGCGACACACAGAGCACTGCGGATCCCGTGGAGTTCTTTCATAGTGGGGATTGAGCGGTGTCCGAGGACAACTCGCAAAATTTACATGGGTCGGGTAATATCACGAGAAAATGTGGGACATCATTCGGTTGTACCGGATAGGCGAACGATCATCTGCTCCACCATGACAAACACCGCTTTAGTTAGTTAGTTAGTTAGTTAGTTCGTCAAGCAATTTCACATTCTTTGTAATGCCCTTGTAATATAATCTAGTCTATTGCTTATTTTACCATCCGAACTTTGGTGCATACGCCTCATGTATGTTCAACAAATAGTTTAACACATGATTACAAATCAAAGTTTAATAACGCGATTTAAGGGCATGTATCAAAGATCAAATGTGGTCCACTGTTCATAAAAATACCTTTTAGACATGACATTTTACGGGCTGCCGAAAAGGCTGAAAAACATGACATGAGTTGTTGCCGACTATATTACTTAGGGTTGTTGCACTAGTGGAAATTAGATGCAAAGCAAGCTGTAAATTACGTATTTTTCCATAATATGGAAGTGCATGTATTAAAGATCAAATGTGGTCCACTGTTCGTAAAAATACCGTTTAGACATGACATTGTACGGGCCGCCGAAAAGGCTAAAAACCATGCACTCTACTTGTTCAAGGGAATTTTGAAAATTATTTCAAATTTCTCTAGAGGCTAAAAGTATTTTACTTCAATCCTAAATCTATTTATCCAAATATTTTAATCTTTTTTTAAGTCTCAAATTTTTTTTTCCAAAATCTGTAAATTTTCTGGCCAAGTCGCCCTACCATTGGGCGATTTATTCATGTCACCCTACCATTGGGCGACTAGTGACGTGTCGCCGTTCTATTGGGCGACTAGTGACGTGTCGCTGTTCTATTGGGCGACTAGTGACGTGTCACCTTAAGATTGGGCGACATTTTTTGTGAATCAACATGTCGCCCTACCATAGGGTGACAAGGGTACATTTCTGCAATTTTTTTTCTTCGTGGTATATTTCTGCAATTCGAATTATAAAATATATTATTTTAAAAAAAATTCTTCATCTGTTCACCAATTTTTAGTACCAATATTTGTTGGAGTATGTTATGTAGCAATATTTACTTCAACATATTTTAGTAACAACAATTTTTCAATTATATTTAGTAGCAATATTGTTCAAGTATGTCAAGTAGCAATATTTGTTGAGGTATGTGAAGTAGTAATATTTGTTCAATTATGTCAAGTAGCAATATTATTTGAAGTATATGTAGTAGCAATATTTGTTGAAGTATGTGTAGTAGCAATATTTGTTAAATTATATTTAGTAGAAATATTTGTTAAAGTATATTTAGTAGCAATGGACGACACCTGCAAATGGTACTATTTGTTCAAATAGCTATATTTGTATGTATGCTTACTTTTATTGTGTTCTATTAGCAGATGGCAGACCATGTCGACGTGATGTGGGAGTACGGCGAGAAGTTGGGTGCTAGATTTCGATGCAAGCACTGTCTCAAAGAGAAGAAAGGAGGCGGTGCAACTCGACTGAAGCAGTACTTGGTAGGGCGTGGTACGAGAGTCGTCCATTGTAGTAAAGTTTCTGTGGAAGTTCACGAGTACTTTCAACGTGACCTAGACAGGACGAGAGATAAGAAGGACAAGAGAGAGTGAGAGGCTGAGGAAAGAAGGAGTAGCTAGAGATTCCCCACCGAGGCAAAGTGTATATTCAGAGTACACGGGTGATGCTGATGAGGAGGATCAACTCCATCATACTATAGCTACCTCCAGTGTGGAGGCAGAATTTAGAAGCTGAGCAGGTGGCAGGTATGAGCACGGTGGTGGTAGTGGCTCCTCCATGGTGTTGGAGGAGATCGTGGCAATCTGTTGTCGAAGATGTTTCGAAGTTCCTCGCGACGAGAAAGACTACAGGCGGTGGGGGATTACAACGTTGGTACGGTCTGTGGCCCCGTGCAACCAAGGATTGACACCTATCAGTGGACACAAAAGGGGAAGAGTGCGAAGCAGGCCATTGGCTCGGCGTGGGCTAAATTTTTTCATACTACTAGTATCGCGGGGCGGAAAGAAAATAGTCTATACTTTGTTAGCGCCGTGAGGAAAACAAAAAATACGGTAATTGAGATTTAAAATGTACTATGATTTTGTACTATGTTTCATTTGTTAACATTTTTGTACTATGTTTCATTTGCTAACATTTTTGTACTATGTTTCATTTGCAGGCAATGGTGTCCCGTCCCTGAGTGGTCGAGATCCCTCCGTTGTGGTTGTGATGTCGAGGGATTTGTTGTTGCTGAAGATCCGGCGCCCGTGGGTAGGGCGTCGTTGGATCATCGAGATCAAGTTACTTTGACAAGTTGTCCACGATCTTAGCTGTGGCCGTGGCTACTAGACCTCGCCGATGATCTGTAGTATTGGGAGCAACAACGTTTGCAGCCGCCTGGGCTGCAGCCATCACCGTTGCAGGATCTTGAGGCATGGACGGAGGGATCTGGTTGTTGGGAACGGGTAGCTACTCTAGCGAAAAATCAAAATTTCCTACCGCGTAACCAAGGAACCACTGCAAGTTATAGATTACAGAATTACTACTAGACGCGCAGACCCGTAGTGAAAGTAGAGTCGATGTAGCGCGGTGGTGCAGATGTAGTCGTACTAGCCTCGTGCCTCCCCAACAGCTCCTTGTGACTGTCGCAAGTTGCGGATCGTCCTAGCATTGAAGCTTCGCAGCAACGCCTCCAAGGTATCCACACGTACGGGGCAAGAACACCACGTGCCAGAGTGCTGGCATTGGCTGCGCGGTTCTGGACAGAGGAGGGGTGGCAGCTAGGGTTCCGGGAATTCTAAGTTCCTATTGTGTCTCTTTGTGTATATATCTCACACGTCGCAAAGCCACCACCTCCTCCCTTTATATAGATGTCCCATAACGGATTTCAACCCTTGAAGCCTATTAGGAACTCTGAGTCCATTACAACTCGGATCCCTATCCGAATTAGTTACAGCCCATTAAGCGTGCGACCCTATAGGTTCACGTGCACTCGGACATGGCTGGAGTACCCCTATTGATCATTGAGTACTCCTACTCGACCATCGGGTACACCTACTCGACCATGAGTACTCCTACTAGATCATCAAGCATTCGACCAATAGTCGATAGCGGTCCCTAGCAGGACTTATCAACTCCCGAGTATATGTAAAGATCGGACGAACCTCAACAATGTCCTATATGTATTTCCTTTTGCCTCACAATATCGGTCAAACCCAAGGCGAGTTGTTGTCATCCTAATTTGGATGGCTCAACCACTCTTTCTCGATGCTGTGACTCAGATTCCTTGAATACATCGAGTTAACTCTTTAACTCGATGACTCGAGTAACTATTTAACTCGATAACTTGAGAAACTCTTTACTCGAGTAGCATGGCCATACGTTTCCGGAATCCGACCACTCGAAAGGCCTAGAGATATCTCTCCCGTTGTATGGAGGGGCAAATCCTATCTTCATCGACCACGCCTCTGTAGGACCAAGGATAACCGACTAGAGGGAGAGGTGAATAGGAGGTTTCTAAATTTTTTGATTCTAATTTGCAATTTAATAAAATCACTAAGCTATAAGAATAATAATTGCAAATTACAACTATATCCTCTAGTAATCACAAGTTACTCTAGCAAATCAAGTATGACAGATAAATGATTCTAATTACAAATAATATACCCAAAATGCTAGGAATTGAAAATTAAGCACACCAACTTTAAAAGCAAGTCACAAGAGAATGAGAGACAATAAATTTTATCCCGTAGTCTCGGAGACTTGCCAGTCTCCCCTACTCAACGTTGATGTGACTTGAACCACTTCAAGCCGGCTCCACCCGCTTGAGCCTTCCTCGATCACTCGTGATATCTCTTCACCACTCCGATTAGCCGAGCTCCTAGCCTTCACAATCGATCGGGCCTTCTCACAAGCTTCTTTGAGGAGATCACCGATGCCACATGCCTCCAAGCCGTCTAGGAGGCGGCAACCTCCAAGAGTAATAAACTTTGACGGTCGCTTGAGGTGAATCAAGTGCCAGAATGGCTCAATTTAATGCTCTCACTTGATTTTCACTCAACTACTCCTCAAATGTGAATTTAATGCAATTGAGTAGAAGAGATGCACACTAGAGCTCAAAAGCATGCAATAGGAGTTCAAGACATGTTGTATGCTGCATATAAGGGTGTATTTATAGCCCTCATCAATTTTCCTAGCCGTTGCTACCAACCCCTGAAAAATTCAGGATGGCCGGCACTACCGCCCAACTAGGGCCGGTATTGTCGGTCGTCGGTACAACGGTCAACTGTGGACATTAGATGCACTGACAGACTAGCCGTTGCCCTGAGGCTATTACTACCGCCCATGCTAGACCGGTAGTACCAGCCAAGCGACAATACCGCCCAATTAGTTCGGTAGTGCCGGCCGAGCAAGACACAAATTCCCCCTTCTATAATATAAGTACCGACTCTAGGTTTGGTACTGCCGACCAAGCGACAGTACAGCCCTACCATGGGCGGTAGTGCCGACCAAGCAGCAGTACCACCCTACCATGGGCGGTAGTGCCGACTGGGCATCGAGCCAAAAACACCCCTCTCTGGAATAAAACTACCGGTCCTAGGGCCGGTGCTGCCGACCAAGCGGCAATACCACCCTACTATAGGCGGTAGTGCCGATCAAGCTGGGGTGATTTATGTTTTTCAATTTGTTTCTATCTTAAATTAAAATAATCAATATATGAGCACTAATTGAGCCACTTTCACTAAAATCACATCAAGTTACTAATCAAGAGTCCCTCTTAGTAGTACGGCACCTATTCTAGCAATCCGATCTTTCTTCAATACTCCGAGATCGGTAAAAGCTATAAAAAGGTCCTTAATTCCATACCTTGTCTCTTTAGCATGATGCATTGATCTCCTTTAACTTCATTTTGATGCTTCATTGTTTTTCCATATCTAGGACCAACCTCCTTTCAATCATACTCAAATAAAATATTAGTCCTTTAAACGCGATTGTCATTAATTACCAAAACTAAAATAATTTAGGGGCCTAGATGCTTTCAATCTCCCCCTTTTTGGTAATTGATGACAACCTCATCATATATAATGAGATGAAATTGGTTTTGAGTATGCAACAATCAAGATAAGTTGTATACTTAAAAATTTGCTTTAATAAAATTTTGTTTCTTTGAAGTGAAGAAAGGTGAAATTGAAGCAACATCTTATTAAACTTATATTATTTAATTTAAAACTCCCCCTAAAGGTGTGCATATGAGCAGAAAGATGATGATAGCATTCATTAAATATTTGACAAGATTTCCTTTGAAGATAGAGTCTGTGAAATAATCAATCATATGTATACTGAATACTCTGAAAATGAAATCATGAGACTATAAGCCATAAGCATGAAATATTGAGGGCAACCATGAACATACGAACATCCAAGATTAACATCCAACACACATAAATATCCAAAAGACGATGATATCCAATGTCAACACATCCAAAAGACAATATCAAGGGTTTATTAGCCCTACATAAATATATAGAAATTTAAACACAAAGCTAATCCTTATCCTTAACCTTCACTTCAATCTTCAGTCTTCATTCTTCATCTTTTCTTCTCCTTGCTCATCATCTTCTCTCCCCCTTTGGCATCAAATACCAAGAAGGGGTCCCCATGTATCACTTAGGAGGGAGGAGCACCACTGCCACGGCCACGAACACGACGTGCACGAATAGGGACAAGCTCGTCTCTCAGATAATCCACCTGCTCACTGACACTGTCCAAACGAGCTCTCATCTCTTGTACAAGGGTTCAAGTCTGAACCTGGTACTGATGCTCCTCATGAAATCTGCTCGTGATGCTTGAAGAGAGAGACGAAAATTGTGCCATCATGTCATGGCGAAGGGAGTCAATGCTAGCTGAGAAAATATCCTAAGGCACGGCATGAGAAGTCTGGGGAAGGTCATCAGCTATATCCGAAATCTCTTGCTGCTACTGCTTCTACTGTCGTTGCTGTGCCAGATGACCAACTACTTGAGGTGGAGCCTCTCGGGGCTTGCATTGCTTGTGTGCATATCCACACCCTTTGTTGTAGCTAGTCTTCATCATAATGAGCTTCATAATATAGAGGCCAAAGTAGATGCTCTTACCCTGCTCCCTTGCTGATTGGGTTATCTCTCTTATGATGAAGTCCATCACATCAAACTTCTCTCGATGCATTATTTTGCTGATTACATTCCAGGTAAATCCTCCAATATCATCAAAGTTACCACTCTTGGGATGAATGGTAACTCTGACAATTCGGTTCACCAAGCTTGCCTAAGGAAGAAGTCCTGCCAGCTTCCCTGGCTTTCTCACTTTGTCACTGGATCATAGAACTCCAGTTATTGTGCTATCCCAAGTGACCTTTCACTACGGATCTTAGGATAACCACTGTGATAGATCCCAAGAGTCTGCTCAAATTCCTCTTTTGTGGCCATGTAGTCTCTGGAGCTTGTCATCTATGAGATTGAGTCATAGGAGTCTAGGATATACAGGGTGGCATAGAACTGGCGAATAGCATCCTCAGCAAAATCACACCTCAAAGATACAAGATGTAGCAGTCCTGCCCCATCAAACAACTCTGGCACACCAACGGATAGGGGTAACTTCCTTATGTGACTCCAATCCACCTATTTCTGATCGGCGAAGTCTTTATCTGAATAAATTTTATTGAAGACATTTTCTTGAAATAAAGTGCGGACGAACTTTTGCGATGCAGATCTTGGCAGCCTATATTGATTTGCCCCTCTCAAAGAGGTATACAGAGCTGCCTTGATTTGGCGAAGATCAACTTTAGGATCAAACCGTGGAAGACATTTCTCATCTGACATCTCCTCATCATCATCTGCTCCCTCTCCCCCTTCATCCATGTAATTTTCATCATCTTCATTGTCATCATCATCGCTAGAGCTAGAAACAACTTTCTTTCCTCTGATTTATCGAGAATTGCCACCTCTTTGTTCTAGCTCTTTCTGCACTAGTCTCCTTATTTCCCCATCATCCCTAGTGTAGGAAGCATCAACTCCACTGCCAGATCGCTGAGCTGCAACACCTGCACCTCGAGTTGATTTCCTCATTTGCTCTCCGCCACAAGGAGCCTTTGGTTGAGAGGGATTTTTGGTTCGAGGCATGATTACTGACACAAGAGATAAATCAAGGATAAGCAAAGATGCTAGGGTCTCAAAGCAATTCAAATTTAGACAGAATTTTGCAAATATTCAGACTAAATATGACAAGAGCGGTAGTATAGTCCGAGCTAGGTCGGTACTGCCAGCTATGAGCGGCATTACTGCTCCAGGTAGAGCGGTACTGCCGGCCACATGAGGCATCGACACTACCAACCTAAAATCCTTTGATTTATTCAAATTCAGCAAAGTTTTGATCAAAACATGTTTCCTTGCTACCAATCTAAACATCAATCAAGGATTTTTCCTCATCTTCACTAGACATTTGCAATATTTCATCTAAACCTTAGTTTGCATAAAATTGAGACAAAGAGCACCAAACGAAATGAAAAAGAGTACAAATCCAAAGGAGATGTGTACCTTGAGATGAGAGGAAACAATTTTTTACCAAAAGAAGTCCTTGAGATGGAGATTTGAACTTTGGGTGAAAATTTGGAAAGAGAGAGAGGGAGAGGGAGAAGGAGTGGAGGAATGGGAGAGAGAGTGTCGGCCTGAGCAGTAAAGTGAAGAGTAACGGTTGGAGAAAAACAAAACCGACTCAAAACCACCTCAGCCTGACTTTTCCGGAAGTACCGCCCAAAAGGGGGCGGTAGTGCCGGCATAGAGCGGCAGTACCGGGATCTAGCCGCGGTAGTGCCGGCCTTGACCATGGCCATCCTCAAATTTAGTTATAAATAGCTCTAACATATTTATCAAAAGATAAATTATATTTATGAGCATTTCAACTTTATCTAAAAGATCAATATGATAGTTTTAAATAGTTTTTAATAAAATAGACTTATTTGAGCAAATAAAGATGATTTTGGAATCAAGTCATTTGTCAAAAGAGATTTAATTTGTTATCATGTATGAGTTGAGAAAAAACCTTTTGGAAGACTAGACATAAGAAAACTCTAGTTCTAAAGGCTTTAACTCATTAAGCACATTAACTACGTCAATATAGACAAATTTTGGAGATTTTTGAAACACAAAAGTATGTCCAAAACATCTAAAATATATGTTAAAATGTAGAAGAGGTTTGTTGTAAATACTAATATTTAAAAAATGAGATTTATATAAACATATTTTGATAAAGAAAGTTGTTGAGGTAATATATATACTTAAGAAGCTTCAAAATAATAATAATAAATTATAATAATTTTGACTTAGTATGGTCTAGAGGCTTTTTATAGAAAATTATCTGCACTTGTTTTTGTTATTTTCACATCTAGAGATGTAATACACATATAATTGTGTACTACTCCCCGTTAATGTGTATCTCATCAAAGAATTAAGAGAAATCAAATAAGACCCAGCTAAACATCCAATAAAAATCAACCATGGTGCAAATATTCAAGTCATATTTGAGATATCTATGACATTTAATTCATTCCTCAATTTACAAAATCTAGCTTCATCTAAGGGCTTGGTGAGAATGTCCGCTAATTGATCTTTGGTTCTAATGTGACTAATCACAATATCACCTTTACTTACATGATCTCTTAAGAAATGATGGCGGATATTAATATGTTTGGTTCTTGATTGTTGGACCGGGTTGTTGGCTATTTTAACAGCACTTTCATTATCACATAAGAGAGGCACATTTTTGAAACTTATTACATAATCCATTAAAGTTTGCCTCATCCACAACAATTGAGCACAAAAACTACCGGCGGATATATATTCGGCTTCGGCGGTGGAAAGGGCTACATAATTTTGTTTCTTGGAGAACCATGAAACTAGGGATCTACCTAGCAATTGGCAACTTCCTGAGGTGCTCTTCCTATCCACTTTACAACCCGCATAATCCGAATCCGAATATCCAACTAAATCAAATTTTGCTCCTTTGGGATACCATAACCCTATATTTGAGGAATGGTTTAAATATCTTATAATTCTCTTAACGGCCACTAGATAACACTCTTTAGGTGAAGCTTGAAAACGAGCACACATGCAAACACTAAACATAATATCGGGCCTAGATGCGGTAGGCTTTGAATCTACCGGTTTACCTCCCTCATTTAGATCAAGATGCCCGTTGGATGCCATTAGAGCCTTGATAGGCTTCGCGTCTTTCATACCAAACCTCTTGAGTAAATCTTTCACATACTTGGTTTGACTCACGAAGATCCCATTTTTGAGTTGCTTGATTTGAAGTCCAAGGAAAAAGCTCAATTCTCCAATCATGGACATTTCGAACTCTCTAGACATCATATCACCAAATTCTTTTCAAAAATCCTCGTTAGTAGAACAAAATATAATATCATCAACATAAATTTGACACATAAAGAAATATCCATCAATTATTTTTGTAAAGAGTGTTGTATCCACCTTCCCAATTTTGAAACCTTTTGATATTAGAAAATCTCTAAGACTCTCATACCATGCTCTAGGAGCTTGTTTGAGATTGTATAGCACCTTAGAGAGTTTGTACACATGATTTGGATGTTTAGAGTTTTCAAAACCAGGAGGTTGTTCTACAAATACCAATTCGGATATTTGTCCATTTAAAAATGCACTCTTTACATCCATTTGAAATAATTTGATATCAAAGCAAGATGCAAAAGCAAGTAAGATTCTAATAGCTTCTAATCTAGCTACGGTGCAAAGGTTTCACCAAAATCTAAACCTTCGATTTGTGTGAACCCTTGCGCCACTAATCTAGCCTTATTTTTTACCACGATACCATTCTCATCTTGCTTGTTTTGAAATAGCCATTTAGTGCCAATGACGTTGTGATCCTTGGGTCTTTCAACTAGCGTCCATACATCGTTTCGAGCGAAGTTATTATGCTCTTCATGCATTGAGTTCATCCAATCCGGGTCATCTAAAGCTTTGTCTACATGAGTAGGTTCAAGAGAGGACACAAAAGAGTAATGTTCACAAAAAGAAGCGACACGAGATCGAGTTAGAACACCCTTACTAACGTCACCCAATATTTGATCTATTGGATGATCCTTGGAGAGTCCATGATGGACTATTTGAGGTAGGGGTTGAACTTGTTGATTACTCTCCTTCTCATCCGCATAAATTGGTTGAGCTTGACATGGCATTGCGGAAGTAGATTGTTCAACTTGAGTAGATGAGGGTTGATCTTCTTTGTTCACTTCTGGCTTCACATCTCCAAGTGTCATATTTTTCATTGCTTCTCTTAAGCCTTCATTACCTACATCATCCAAATTTTCTTGCTCTTCTTGAGAGCCATTAGTTTCATCAAATTCAACATCATAAGTCTCTTCAACAAAACCTTTGTTTTTATTAAAAACACGATAGGATTTACTATTTTAAGTGTAGCCAAGCAAGAAACCTTCATCATAACGACTTTAAAATTTTGAGAGCCGAACACCCTTTTTCAAAATATAATATTTGCAACCAAAAACTCGAAAGTAAGAAATATTCGGCCTTCTTCCAATGAGAAGCTCATAGGAAGTCTTTTTCAAAAGACGATGCAAATAAAGCCTATTTGTTGCATGATAAGCGGTATTAATGGCTTCTGCCCAAAAACTATCGAAAGTGCCATATTCATCAAGCATTGTTCTTGCCATTGCAATTAATGTTTGATTTTTTCGTTCTACAACTTCATTTTGCTCTGGAGTTTAGGTGGCGGAAAGCTTGTGTTTTATTCCAAGTTCATCACAATAATCTTCAATTCTTGTATTTTTGAACTCGGAACCATTATCACTACGTATTTTCTTTATTTTGAAATCAAATTCATTTTGAGTCCTTTTTTGCAAATCTTTTAAAAATTTCAGAGGCTTCGATTTATCATCTAAAAATAACACCCAAGTATATCTAGAATAATCATCAACAATGACTAAACAATAAGAATTGCCTCCGTTGCTCTTATAGGTTGTCGGGCCAAACAAATCCATATGTAAGAGCTCTAATAGTCTAGATGTGGACATGATACTTTTTGAAGGATGAGAACTAGCCACTTGCTTGCCGGCTTGGCAAGCACTACTAAATCATTTTTAAAACTTCACATCTTTCAAGCCCACAACTAAATCATTTTTAAAAAGCTTTTTAAGTTGAATCATTCCTGCATGAGCGAGTCTTCTATGCCACAACTAACCTAAGAAGGTTTTAGCAATTAAATAAGTTTGAAGACATGACTCATTTGAGGAGAAGTCAACTAAATACAAATTTCCAAATCTAAAACCTTTTAACACTAAATAATTATCATTTTCTTTAGAAATCACTATACCATTTTTAGAAAACATGCAAGTGAGACCAAGATCACAAATTTGAGCAACGGATAGCAAATTAAAATTCAAAGTTTCAACTAAGGAGACATTTGAAATAGAAAGGTCATTTGAGATAGCTACTTTACCCAAACCTAATACCTTTCCTTTGCTATTGTCACCAAAGGTGATCTTGTCATGTTGGCCACTCCCCGATTCAAAAGTGGTGAACATTTTTTGGTCACCGGTCATGTGTTGAGTGCATCCACTATCCAACACCCAATGTCGTCTGTTGGTCTTGTAGTTCACCTACAAAAGAAAATCAAGCCCTACTCAAATTTGTTTGGGTCCTTGGAGGTTAGTAACTAAGGCTTTGGGCACCCAAATGACATTCTTCCTACGGCCAAGTATAGGAGTGCCAACAAAATTAGCAATAATTTTACCAAAACTATTTTTCTTAAGCACATATCAAGAATCATAAATGTTATTTTTGGATACTTTGCCTAAAGGGCAATCATTTGATAGATGACCTACATCATGACATTTATAACAAAGCTTCCCATTTGATTTTACAAATCGAGGAGCTTTGTTACTAATTTTCTTACCCTTCTTAGGAATATACCCAAGACCTTCTTTATTGTAGGAACATCTTTGACTATTCAAGATTTTATTTAGAGTATCCTTGCCCTTAAAGCATCTATCTAAACTCTTGCTAAGTTTATCCACTTGTTCTTTAAGTTCATTATTTTCTACCATTAAATTTTCATGGCAAGAAATTGAGCTAGCACATGAATTTGAAGGTATATCGATTAAATCATCACAAGAAGTAGATATGCTAGTTTTTGCTAAACAATATGAATCAACTTCTAAACTAGACATATGAGCTTCCCTTAGCTCCTCATACGAGTCTTTGAGAGAGATATTCTTTTCTCAAAGCTTTATTTTTAGACTTTTCTTTGCCGAGGTAGTCATTCAAGTCCTCAAGCATATCCATTAGCTCATCATAGGAGGGTTCATCATCGTCATTTGAGTTTACCTTAAAATCTCCTTTTGCCATGAGACACAAAGGAGTGATGAATGGTAAGGAAGCCTCCTTGATAGCGATGTCGGTGATACCCTTCTTCTTTGAAGGTATATCATCCTTGGAAGAGTCGGAGTCTGAATATTCTTCTTCAAAATCCCACTCTTCGATGTGAGCCTCACCTTTTTCGTCCTTATTAAGCTTCATAAAGAGCTTCTTCTTTCCATGAAAGAACTTCTTCTTCTTGGGCGACTTGTTTTTATCGTATTGGGATAATGAGAAGCAATATGTCCCTTCTCATCACACTCATAGCACCAGATATTTGCATATCGGTTGGTGCTTGAGTATTGTCCCTTCTTAAATTTTTGAGGAGCACTTGCGCTTAAGCGCCTTTTCATGAATCTCCTTATTTTTCTTACAAGGAGGGCCATTTCCTCCTCAATGTCTTCATCATCATCGGATTCATCAAGCGCCTCAACGCTTGACTCCGCCTTCACCTTGAAGGCGATATTCTTCTTCTTCAAAGAGCTTTGTTCCAAAAGCTCTTCCTTGTCCTTCTTGTAAAGATCATTTGTAATGAGGTTTCCAAGAAGTCATGTTGGCGTCATCCTTGGCAACTCTGGTGAGTTGAGAAACAACGTCACCAAAGTCTTATATTTGTCCAAAAGAGCCCTAATGTAACACCCTAGGACCCCAAACGCCCAGGATGCTACTAAACTACCTTACAACCATGCCAAAATATAAAATTTTGGCAACATCACCTCTAAAAAAAGAGGCAACACGGAAGCAACAATAAAGATAGATATATATAAGTAACACACTATCATGTTTAACACCTTAAGCAGGAATAGGTAAATCAAAGGCTCATTTAAGCATCTTAAACCAGGCAGTGATGATTACATGCTTATTAATATAGCACAACATTAAAAGACTAGGTGATAACATGAACGCGCAGAAGTGCTGCTTCTTCCCATCCCTTCAAGAAAGACATCCACTCAAGCACCTGGAATGATAAAGCAAGAGATATAAAATCTCAACAAGTAAACTGGCTTTAACAAGCTATTTAAACCACAGTAGATTAGACAACAATTTAATGATTCACTAAGTCTGAAGATAATAGTATAATATCAACCTTCATAGCAGTTTCATTCTTCAATAATTTGAGACACTATTTTCTAATCAACATTAAGGAATTAAAGTGAAACGGCTACAACATACGATTGCATAAGGGTCAACCATCATCGTAATAATAAAATTACTTAAGATCAAACCATTGTACTGAAATTTTAAAGTTCAACTTAACCACACGAAATATAGAGCACTACTCAAGATGTAGGTCATGTTAACGGCAACATAAACTGTTCTAAAGTTATGCATTCAACAAATTAAGTTAAATCTCCATTAAACTATATATCCCTCAACGTAAAGAATAACTTGAAATCCATAAGGAGCAATACGAAACCACCCAAAAAAACATCAACACATATATAACCGCATAATAGCTGTATGTAAAGATATTGTAGAAGTTCTGCAAATAATTTCTCATAACCATAATTAAAATGGAATACTCTTACAATGCAGTTAAAGTGCATGTAGATGTAATGCAAAACCACATATGACTTCAGTATCTTCATAAATTCACAAGTCATACCATAATGGATATAACATCGGAGAAGCAATGCTTCTCATAATAACTTCCAATGCAACATTAACAAATACCACATTCAATTCCACACAACAATGCATATGAATGCATATGAACTTCTGCTTGCATACCCAACAAGGTATGGAGCTGCATCTTTCGATGCTGTACCGGTACGGTCGCAACCATAAGATGACGACATAACTTCGAATGCATGTCCAAATGAAATGTGATGCACTTCAAATGCCATATGACATTCACATATACCATGAACTTCAGTATGCATAACAATAATATGACATTCCACAACCGGCAATAAGTAAGCATATGCCACTGACATCAACATATAAGTAATACTTCAAGATAAAACAATATAAGCCATGATCTTTGGTATATAGCAGCGTATATAATGTACTAAAATTAGACTAAGAGGCTACTCCAAAAGATCTCATACGAAAAACTATTCCTATACAAACTATCTACAAGTGAAGTGCTACACTTAAAATTACTTCTAGTTCACTTCTTCATTTAACACATCAGGTGTAGGACAACAAGACTGCGCTAACGAATCTTCCATGGCAAATAAAGTAGCCAAGATACAAACTTCCATTAAACAAATACCGTCAAGCTATAAAGACATAGGCACAGCCTATATCTATATATAAGAGAAAACTATAGGTTTAATTTTATCTTCCATTTAACATGTTTTACCAAAAACCCACTTCTCTAACCAACAAAAGTCATCCATGACCGCTGTACCACTTTCTACATAACCCAAATTAATATCCCAAGTATTCTAACTATTAAAAAACACAAGATGAGTTTGCTACAAACTACTAAAGCCCATCATTAAATCCATCTCTACTGCCATAGTCAACATAAGGGCATAAATCTCCATGAATAACATATAGCAAAAGCTTCGACCACAAGGCATATGAGGCATACTCCGACATGAAACATGTCACAACACAAATAAAGCATCATTTAAACTTGTCATACAAGGTTGGTGATTGTACTAAAATTTAAGGCTTAGGTAGAATAAATAACAAGTTAAAAGTGTAGCAACCACCGCTACGTTTACTTGCCTTTACCGATGATGAAAGCAAGACATACACGGCTTAGAGCAACACTACATGCTCAATCACTCATATATCAGCACCATAGCATACCACACAACATACAAATAGCAAGGAACACAGTCCTACGCCCCGCAACTCGACAAACATACAAACCGACATTCTTCATATTTGGCTAACTGCAGTTGTACTTGACTTTTTCGTATCTATTTTTATACAATAGCTATGATAATAAAATAATACATATTTGAAAACTACAGAATGAGAGCTAAAAATTTTGTGGATAAACCATAATTTTATCATGTCTCAAAGATTGCCTAAACGACCCCTAAAGACAGCACTGAGAATCTGACATCAATTTTCAATAGAAAACATTCAAACCTGAATATCTCCAAAACTACTCATCTTAAAATACTGAAATTTCACCATATAATAAAATTTTACATCCTCTACAACTTCTTAGTTATGGGTGTTTAGAGGAAAAATCAATAAGATGACCTAAACTGGGTATGAACCTCGACTGCAGAATCTAACAGAAAAACAAAATAGACCATTTCAGAAATTCATATCTGGAGTTCTACCCAACAAAAAATTCTGCACTTTACCAATCGGAAATTCTTATGAAAAAGTCTACAACTTTGTAGTTATTTTTCAAAGCTGGTTCAGCCTCTAAAGTGGCTGAAAACTGAATAGATCTATTACTGTTCTGAACTTCGTCAGAACCTGATAGCCAACTTGAGATGGTGATATCTCCCAAACCACATGGCCAAAAATTACCATCCACACGCCAAAACAAAGCTAGAAGAGTCCTCTACAACTGTCCAATCTATTAAAAAATTTAATTCAGCCAATAAGATGCCCTAATCTCACGAAGAACAGAACCTTTAGAATCTAAAATTTTCAGAACATGCAGAAAACGATTGAATCGGCGATTCCCATCAGAACGTCGCCTCTACTCAACCCCCACTGCGAGCTACAACACCAAAAACATGGTAGAAACATGGTCTATAGCAGGGCAACACTCACCTAGGGTTTCCCCTTGAAAACAGCAAGGGAAAGATGGGGAAAACACTGATCTAGCATCTCTTCTTGATCCTTTCTTCCTAGTCGTTCAGATTTGCTACTTCCTTGCTTGATCCTTGCACCAATGGAGGAGGGCTAGGGAGGGGAGGAGCTTTGGAGAGGGAAGAGAGAGGTGACAACACGGGAAAAAAGGGCGGGGGTCGGCCAGGAGGGGAAAAAGAAAGGGGGGCAACCAGGGTTAGGGTTTTTTCTTTCTTTCTTTTTTTCAAATTATCTTGCGCGTCCAACTTGCAACTTCACGATCCGAACTCCAAATAAGGCATATGAGTAGCCAAACAGAATTAATTTGACGAGCTCTACGCATCCATGGTCTCTGATCGTTCATTCGATCGATGGATCAATAAGTCAACTTTTTGTCTCCCTTTAAAACGCCCGATCAACCTTTAACCCTTTTACGCTTTCCAACATACAAAGCGTATTTTTGCTTAAAAATGCATCCCGGTGATACACATACAAGCCACCATCGAAAATCGAAACCGAATATTTCCAAAACAAACCTGAAAAGCGATGGTTTAACTTCACGGGCGTTACATTCTCCCCTCAAAAGAATTCGTCCTCAAATTCATCCACTTGTAAACGAAAAAAGAACAGATAAGACACAACAAAACCACAACACTCAGCACATTCCTAGCTCGAGGAGCTCAAGGCACCAAACAAGGAGCTACTACTCGAAAATACACAACGCTTCCTACTCGGACTGACTCGTCCAAAGAATTGCACAACCAGCAAGCACTCCACAGAAAGACACGCGCTAAAGATTCTCAAGCTACGCGCTAGCACACTCAACTCGGAGATCTTGCTTGACCATGGTCAGCCAAAGCTCAAACTCAAACTCCAGGTCTCGAGGACACTATCATAGCAAAGTGGTAAGAAAATCCTAAGCACACCACTCTTAAACTTCGGCAACTTGTTCTAGGAGAATGATCTGCCACCAAAACCTTAACCACAGAAGGTCAAACACCACTATGGGACCAAAATTGCACGACCATGGCCGCAAAACACCTCCAAAACACACCGCTTACTACTGAAACTGAGCTCAGAGGAGCCCTTATCCAAAACATAGCATTTAAGGCCATGTAAAACAAACAGACATATCAAATGAAACTACAAAGCCTCTATGGCTTCAAGAAAAACACTCTGAGCATCCAAACCAACACAAACCACAAGCTCTCAGACTCCAACACTGGGTCCCAAACAATTGCGCTCACTCCTCAGCAACACGGCTGAAAACATCCCTACGAACCATTCTAGGCTTCACTTTGGTTCCACTATCTTCACATCTCCACAGTCGGCATAAAATTGCCTCTACACTATAGGGAAAAGCCCTACACTATGCTAAGGTCAGGCTGACACATCGCCACTCCATACTACAGGACAAGGCACACCACGATCCACCACTCCGATATATCGACAGCAAATAGTTAGAATGCATGGCATGGGGGCCAATCCATCTGTCACTCAACTATTTGCTTCGAATATGGATAGTTGGGTCGTAACCCTAACACTCGGGCAACCTCACTTAGCAATACAGAGAAAGGCATCATGGGGGCCCTCCACTCAACCCGCGTGCATTGCTAGACTATTCTTACTCTACGGGCTTCCAACTTTTAGGATCCTACATGCCACATCAAACATCAAAACCTCTTAGCATCAACACCACTCAAACACTGATGACTACAACACCTTACTGATGTGCCAACCAACCACAAGCACGCATGGTGTAAAGCCAACATCAACAGCATGCACATAAAGAAACAACATATGACTTCAATAACATATAAAAACAAGAATATCATAGCACAAGCATACGCTTCAACAGAAGAACAAATAAGTAATTTCAATAGCATGCCTCAACAATTAAAACATATTGCTTGCGATATCGAAACAATAAAATAAAGCAACGTGCTACAACAATCATTTTAAGTCAATAGGAGAAATAGAATAAATCTCACATCAACAAGTGGTAAGCAAGAAATGCAACCCCTTACCCATCCTACATGTGCAAGTGTGTCAAATTAAACCATATTTAGCTTAGGATCTAAAGCCTAGGCTTTGATACTAACTGTAACACCCTAGGACCCCCAAACGCCCAGGATGCTACTAAACTACCTTACAACCATGCCAAAATATAAAATTTCGGTAGCACCTCCTCTAAAAAAAAGAGGCAACACGGAAGCAACAATAAAGACAGATATATATAAGCAACACACTATCATGTTTAACACCTTAAGCAGAAATAGGTAAATCAAAGTCAATAGCTCTAAGGCTCATTTAAGTATCTTAAACCAGGCAGTAATGATTACATGCTTATTAATATAGAACAACATTAAAAGACTAGGTGATAACATGAATGTGCAGAAGTGCTGCTACTTCCCATCCCTTCATGAAAGACATCCACTCAAGCACCTGCAATGATAAAGCAAGAGTGATATATAAAATCTCAATAAGTAAACTGGCTTTAACAAGCTATTTAAAACACAGTAGATTAGACAACAATTTAATGTTTCACTAAGTCTGAAGATAATAGCCTGAGACCATCTTTGTAGAGGATGAGGATGATGAAGGTGATAGTGTTACACCTGATCCAGTCCCCTCTACACCTGAGGTGCCTCCTGTTTCTTTTTCTGCACCTCAAGGAGAACAACTCTTACCTTCAGACTCTCCTTCAGCGAGTAGCTCTATTCCTGCTTCTTTTGTTCATGAGGTAGATGCCACTTCTGCTTCTGGACCTCCCCGCCATATTCAAAGACATCATTCACCTGATCAGATCATTGGCGATCTATTTGAGCGAGTCACACGCTCAAAATCAGGCTTGTCCAGCTTCTGCCTTCACTGAGCCTTTGTTGTCTCTTTTGAGCCGAAGGGTGTTTCTCATACATTATCCGATGAGGCTTGGATTAATGCTATGAATGAGGAACTTGAGAACTTCGAGGGGAACAAGGTATGACAGCTTATCGAGCTCCTATCTGATCATAATGTCATTTAGACCAAGTGAGTGTTCAAGAACAAGCAGAGTCAGGATGGGGTTATCATTAGAAACAAGGCTAGGCTAGTTGCACAGGGTTTTTCTCAGGTTGACGGTCTTGACTTTGAGGAGACCTTTATCCCTGTAGCTAGACTAGATGCTATTAGGACCCTGCTTGCATTTTTTGGCCGAAATCTCGGTCCAAAATTTCCAAATTTGAAATTTTGCTTTAAGATGGAGTTTCTAAAAGGTTTTGTCGTGATATCTCTATCGAATGCCAAAAGAAATGTGTTAATAGCTTGGCATCAAGAGATGATTATGTCTTGTAGGTAAAGTGTATAACCTCTGTACATTATAAATCTATTCGGATAGACATGTCCCCTGTTATGGATAGTGCTTAGGAATTTCATTCAAGGTTAGATTTTATAAAATGAAACTCGGGAAGGGAGGCTGCGTTTAAATATGGTTTAGGGTTGTGTGCCAGTTTATTCTTAAAAAATACTTTGAAGTTACTTATTATGCTATTTGTTTTACTGTCATTTCAATCTATTTATTGTATTCATTTGTAAATGTTGCTTTACTGCAAAATAAACATGTTAGCTATTCATTTGGAATAAGCATTGCATACAATTATATTAAACTTGCATTCTGTGTACAACTTGTTGAGCGCTTTAAGTGCTCACCCTTGCCACAACAAAATCATCAGTTGAAGAGGAGTCTACATCTGCTCTGGAAGAGGAGTATTAAGAGGAGGCAAATTTTTAAGGTGTGAACCTTGTCAGTTGCTTGTAACATATTGATGGGTTATTTACTACGTTTTTGTTCCGCTGTAGTTTTATTTATTAGAGTTTAAGCTCTATGTGACATAGTCATGTAGAGTCGATCATAAGGTCAGTCAATTGTTAACGTTATAATCTCATAAGTATTCTATTAACGCTTAAACTTCATCGTTAACGTTCCGTCGTTAACGTCCCGCCGTTAACGTTCCATCGTTAACGTTCCGCTGCTAACGTTTCTTCGTTAACGTTCCGCCGTTAACGCTTTGCTCTCGCTTCGCTATCATCGCATACGCGCATTCCAGCAAGAGCGTAGCGCGATGTCATTATCCTTTCTATCATCCTATCGTAATCTAACCTCATTCCTTGTGAGTCTGGCTTTATCTTTCTATCATCTGCAAAGCCGGACCAAAACCTAACTTAAGACCGGTTCGATGGACTGAGTTCATCGTGAGCCGCGCTGTCGGTATTGCGGTTTTCCTTGTTGTGTCCACCGTCGTAAGATATTTGTATTGTCTTACTACATATCGTCATCGCCCTGTTATCGTCAAGTCTCTTCTTTGATGTATGACTGAACCCTAGATCGGATCGCACTGGATGTTGATTCCATCTGTCCTTGTCTTATCCCTGAAAATCTAATCTGCCATTAACCCAGAATTCATTCGTGGACTTGGTCGATAGACCATTGGCCATATGTCATATCCTGGTGCCATATCTATTCTATTAGTCTATCTTTCTTTTGTTTGACTGTGTATTTGTTTAGTCAACAAAAGTCAACATTGAGCATCAGTTTAGTTCATCATGAACTAACATATCTTTATGGACCCGATCTATAGATCAAGAGCCCATATGTCAATATCTGTCCAATCGAGTTAATTAATCTCGAAGGATATCCGATCTTCGATCAAATCTAAGTTCCTAAATTCAATCCCTTCCGTTCAGTACCAATCTAATTTTAAATTGGAGTTTATTTGAATTGATTTTGAGTTTTGTTGTATTTGTGCTTCTTTGTCGTTAGACGTGTCGTCCAGAAGTTACCCGAAGTAGCTGAAGGACGAGGAAGTCGAAGCATCCGATTGAAGAGCCAAAGGTTGAGGAAGCCGAAGATCAATTAAAAAGAGTAAAGAGCAGTTTATAGCAAGTGTCAGGCAAGTTGTGCTTTGATCATGTTGAACCTACGATTACAAAAACTGCTATATTGTTTTACTTTATTGCATATTATTTGACATGTACAAATGTCTTCAATTAAATTTGGGACTTAGCTATTATACCCCAATTGATCTATACCCTACCTTGCCATTTGTATACCATGATATATTGTCACCCTAGATTGGTTCATTATAGTTGGTTAGTAATAATAATCAACAGGGGATGGTTAGACCGTATTAGTTGCTTAGCCATGCCATGTCATCACATGTACTTTAGTCTTTGATAAATAATCTTGACTAATGGAATATGGAACGATGTTATGAACTTGTGTGTCATGTGTGGTCACACGATGAGATTGAGTTGCGGTGGCGAGAGGATGTCACGCAACGAGGTTAAATTGTCGATGGCACGTGGTGCTTGGTAATCAACCGGGTGGTTATGATTTAGATTGGGGCAAGTGGCAAGGGGCGAGAATGCCAAGGTGGGCCCGATGGGCAGGGGGTATGTGGAAGTCTTGCCTCGATCATCTTAAGGACTTAACCTTGCAAGTCTTTGACCTGAGTCAATCATGCAACCACATGTCCGGTATGGGACAGACCTAGTTGAGTATGATTCCGAAGTCTTAGCATGTGAGACCTCGGTGGTTTTGTAGGCGTGGATGTGGAAAGAAGGGTGTAGTGTTTACCGGATCGGTCTTACATCTCTTCAACGGTATACGTTAGCCCTGTACTTCCGCTCCACAAAAGGGAAGGGACAGTGGGGACTATACCGGGAGGTACACATGCGAGGATAGAAGTTTCCGAAAGACTTTGTTATGGTTACTCGCCTGTGTGGTGTTTAACTATATCGTGTGGGTAAAGTGTATAACCTCTGCAGAGTGTATAAACTATTCGAATAGCCGTGTCCACGATATTGGACAAAGCTCGGGAATTACAGTTAAGGGTTAGACTTTTGAAATGAAAACTTGGAATGGGATGGCAGGATTGCCATGAAAGGTTGGAACTTGACATAGGATTGGAAACTTGGTTTACTTGAAATCTTGAATCTATCTATTGTTTGTTATTTGTTTTACTGATCTTTACAATCTATTTATTGTATTTGTTCATAAATCTTTGCTTATTGCAAAATAGCCATAATAGCCTTTTCCTTTGGAATAAGCCCTACATATAGTTACATAGAATTGCATTCTGCACAACATGTTGAGTGCTTTATGTACTCACCCCTTGCAACACAAAATCATCAGTTGAGGAGAAGACTACAACTTCGAAGGAGGAGAAGTTCCACGAGGAGGCGAATATCTAGGAGTTGAACCTTGTCAGTTGCCTGTGGTATATTGATGGGATTCCTCGACGTTCTTCATTCCGCTGCTGTTTATTTATTTTGAGTTAAAGCCACCAAGGCCTCACAAGTGTAAGTTTGACCTTAAGGTCGTTCAATAGTTCTATATTAATAGATGAAGTCTTTATTTATTATTCCGCTGTGTATGATTGTGATATTTCATCTATGTTGAGACTGTGTGCACTAGCGTGATCCTGGACTAGTGCTGAATACACTGAGGGTCCGGATTTGCATATTCGGGTCCCGACAGTTTTTTTGTTCCACCGTTTTATATTATTTTTATTTGTTCAACCAATATTTTGTATTTGTTGCACTAATAGGTTTTCAGTTGTTTCACTGATAGTCCAGCAAAATAGATTTATTCAACTAACATTTTCTTTTCTTTTGTGAACATCGTCGCCAATGAACGGTTGAAACATCATGATAAACTGTTGGAACATGAAAACCAAAAGCCTGATACGTTGGCATATTTTCTATTAGAAAATTAATGAATGGAACATCATCATTGAACTCTTGGAACATTCAAATTATACATTTTGGAACATTGTCAATGAGCTAATGAAACATTACAAAATCATGCGTAGAAAATTTGTGGCCAATAAAATTAGAGCCACAACTTAGCTTCCCTAAGGGAATCTTGCCACAACTTGTTGTGCCTATGATGTGTACGATCTGGCTGGAAATTTTTTTTGGCATGTGTAACATCCCGATTTTTGCTTTTCATTTATTTTCATGCAATTTATTATTTTTGAGAATTTTTTAGATTTTATTTGTGATTTAAATAATATTTTGAATTAATTGTTTTGCAAATAGAATTTAAATTTGGACAAAATTCAAGTTAACTTTCGTCAAAATTATTTATTTGAGTTCTAAGTGCTTCAAAATATTTTACATAACTTTTTTGGAATTTTTCAAGTATTTTTGCTATTTATTTGAAGCTATTTGAATTTTTATAATTATTTTAATTGGAAAATCTGGATTACGGATTGGGCCAAAACCCATTGCTCAACCAATTTTTTCCCGAGCCGAGCCAGCCTGCCGTGGCCCAGTGCCGCGAGTCATGCCACCTAGTGAGATCTGGCCTAGTCTGCGTCGTGCATGTCGCTGACAGGTGGGGCTGACCTGTCAAAAGTATCATCTAATGTATGCGCCGAACTTGGAGCGTGTCGGCCGTGTCCGTCGCAACTCTGGTTGAGTGTCGGTGAAGGCGTGGGCACCGAACACTATAAAACTCACACACCGAGGTTGTCGTGATCCAAGGAGCTAGAACCCTAGAACAATTTTCATCTTCTCACCGTCATTGAGCCAGATTTTGCGGATTTGTGCGTACGCCACCACCTCGAGGAAAAGCTCCATTCATCACCGGTGGTGGTCTTCTCGGGTCATCGGCCACACCATCGTGTTCACCTAGACCGGATCTACTTGGTGCTTGCACTAGTTCGTCGAAAGGAGGACGGGAGATCGCCGTCGTCTTCAAGCCCTCGCCACCGCTACTTTGAGCCTCGCCACCATTGTTCCAGGTCGTAGGAGGGGAACTGATCGTGTCACTAGGTGCGCCAGGACTAGAGCTTTCTGACAAGACCATCTGTCGCCGCCGCCGATGACCCTAGGGCTTAGAGCTCTGCCATGTGCCGTGGCATGACCTAGGTCTAAACGCGTGTCCTAGTGATGTCATGGTGGCCGTCAGCAGACCTAACATTTAGGGCCCACATGTCAGTGTTTGTGGAACTTCTTATTTTCAAAATCAATTCTGCTTGAAATTAAATTAGCTGATGACATCAACATAACGTCATAATTCATTTGTTCTTTAGAAAAGTAATTACAAAATTTTAGAAAATCTTATATCTTTATTTTTCTTTATTTTCAAATCCTTCAAGAGGCCATTCTCCTTCACATGAGCTCCAATTGAGGCAATTCAAATCTATAAATTTTACTAAATTCAAGCTCTATTTATGGTGAATTTTACTTGATTTTTGGATTTTTTTGTCTCTATTTTGTATTTATTTTGGTATTTGCTTCTAGATTTGCGTAGATGTTGAAGTGCTGGAAGTGTATGAGGGTGAAGAGTTGACTCAAGCTCAAGGTCCATATTAAGATCGAAAGCTGTTCCAAGGCAAGTTGTGCTTTGATCATGTTAAACTAGTTTTATGAATGCTAATTTGTTTTAATCTATTGCATGATATTTTATGCTTAGATCTATTTTCATGTAATTAGGGAAATTAGCTATTCAACCCAATTAGATTATACATACCTTGTCATTTGTATCCCATGATTATTTGTCACCCTAGGATGAATTTTTATTAGTTGGTTGCTAATGTAATACTAACATGGGTTGGTTAGATCGTGAATAGTTGCGTAGCCATGCCACAAATAACTGATATCTTTTAAAAGTGCAATTATAAACTTGACTAATGGATTATGGAATATCTTTTGAAAAAGGGTGTCATGTGTTGTTACATAACGATATTAAGTTGTGGATGGCATGTATTGCAAAATAATCAATTAGGGTGGTAAATGATTTATATTGGGGCAAGTGGTAGGAACTGTGAGCCAAGATTGGTTTGTGTGACATTTAGATTGATGTTGATATAAGCCTTGCCTCTATCAATTAAGGATTTAACCTTGTAAGCCATTAAATTAGGCTAATCATACAACCATATGTCTATTATGGGTCAGACCTAACTCAATAAGTTACCGAGTCTTGACATGTGATGACTCAGGTAGAAGACCAAACTATGTGTGCGGTTTGAGGAAGGTGTGTCACCGTAGCCACACATCTTGAACAAGGATTGTTTCTAGTCCAACAATAAGTCCCTCCTATTCTTCTGCTCTGTGTGGGAAAGAATAGCGAGTTCAGGCTTATCGGGAGGGTCTATGTTTGGATAGAGTTTTCAAAAGGTTTTGTTATGATCTTCTTGGCCAATCGTCGATAGTTACGTGTCATTGCATGACATTATAAGCTGAACCATATCTTGTGGGTAAAGTGTATAATCTCTGCTAGAGTGTCAATCTCTTCAGATAGCCGTGTCCTCGGTTATGGAGAAACCTCCAAAATTTCAGTCAAGAGTTAGATTTTATAAAATAAAACTTGGGAAGGAAGTTGTATGCCAATGGAAGAGATGGAATATGGTTTAGACTGTGTGCCAGTTTACTTTAAGAAATACTTGAAAGCTTTATTATTCTTACTGTTATTTGTTTTACTGTCAATTCAATCTAATTATTGTATTCAATTGAAAATACTACTTTATTGCAAAATAACCATGATAGCCATTTATTTGGAATGAATCTTGCATATAGTTATATTAGAATTGCATTTTGTATACAACTTGTTGAGTACTTTATGTACCCACCTTTGCCACAACAAAATCATCAGTTGAAGAGAAGTTTACACCTGCTCTGGAGGAGTGCCAGTAGGAGGCGAGTTACTGGGGGCAAACCTTGTCAATTGCATGTGGCATATTGATGGGTTATCTACGATGTTTCCGTTCCGCTGCTATTTATTTTATTAGAGTTTAAGCCATGTATGGTCTAATAATGTAAAGTCGACCTTAAGGTTAATCAACTGTCTTTTTTTTCAATAAATATAGTTTTTATTATGTTTTCACAGTGTATGATTGCGATATTTCATCTATGTTGCCACTATGTGCACTAGCATGATCCTAAACTAGTATAATATACATAAATGATCCAGATTTACATACTCGGGTCCGGACAACATGTCTAACTTGTGGCTAGGAATCAAAAAATAGCCTAACTCGATTAAAATTGTCTATAAAGCTTATGGCAAACTATGGCATCTCGGCTGTATACCAAACATGCCCTAATCGTGTTGCTCCTCATTGTGCTCTCCTAGCACCCCATCCCCATGTGACCCTCCACGGCGACCCTCCCTCCGCACTGCTCCTCATCCTTGGTGACCCCCATCCCCAGTGCCACTCATCCTAGTGAGCCCCAACCTCAGTGCGCCTCCTCCCTGATATATGTTCCCATCCAATACACCTCCTCCCGGTGCAACTATAGCACTTTCATCAGCGGCCGCAACCTCCGCAAGCCCCCACAGCATTTCGAGCTCCGCCACGTGCTCCACCTACAGCAGAGAGGATTCCCACGCTCCTTGGTGGGGAGCGGTGGCTGGCACCACCACCTCTTCCAAGCTCCGTGATGGGGAGCAGTGGGAGCCGGCACCGCCTCCTCCGAGTTTAGCTACAGAGAAACGTGATCTACGCACTGCGAACAGTGGTGTCCATGTTGTGTGCCAAATAGGAGGGGCATGAATCCTGATAGAAGGGTGTGAGATATAATGTTGCAACTAGTTTATTAGGGATATCACTACTACAGAACTGGGCATCACAACCGGCCTATTAGAAGCGGCTTGGTGTGAACCCGTTGTGATGTTCGCACCAGATACGGTTCATTGGCAACAGTCCGGATAGGGATTTCAGAAGCGGTTTGAGACACGAACTACTTCTGAATGTTGCCTTCTAGAAGCGGTTCTTGTCTCAAACCGCTTCTGATTTTCAAAGCGGTTTGAGAAAAGAACTGCTTGTAGAACGCAACATTCAGAAGCGGTTCATGTCTCAAACCGCTTTTGGAAGCTCTCTCGCGCAGCGCATTTAAACCCTTCTTCCTCCATGAGCCAGCAGAGGTACGATCGAACAGAGAAGGCCGCCCAATACCGTTTTTGGGAGGTGCTGTCCAAATTTTTAATTGGAGGTGATTAGCTCCAAATTAAGTGTTTCAAGGTTAGTAACATCATGTGAACATCCTTCTCTCCTAGATATTGCTATTTTTCAATGGATGTGAAGAAATCTTGAACTTTTTAAGCATGATCAAAAATTTGTTTTCTATGCTTGTTTTTGTTGTTGTATGAAGATGTAGGGTGGAGATCTAGTTCAAAATATGATATTACAAGGTAAAGGTGATTGGAAGCTTTAGATCTAGGTGGTTGTTAGCTTTAGAATCTTAAATATCACAATAAGTTGGGGGAGATCTAGGTACAATATTGCAAGGAAGTAATTATTGGTGTATGAAATAAAATAGAAAAACATTTAGAAGGGTAAAAAATAATTACAAAGGTTGGAAGGGATACAAAATAATTAGAAAGGTAGGTCTTTAATTGGATGACGGTGTAGGTGGAGCTTTTTTTTGTTGGGTTTAAATGTAACGAAATTCAAGTTAGGTTATAATTTTGGTAATGAAATTTGTTATAATTTTTAATGAAATTATAACTTGGTGTAGATGAATCGGTAATGGATGTACAATGCGGACCGTCGCTCGACAGAGTTCATTGATGGCGTGCAGGCTTTTCTCGATGCGGCCGTTGCAATCTTGCCTCCAGGTAGCTTCATATGTTGTCCGTGTGTAGATTGCAAGAACGAGAAGGAGCACTCCCAGCGATGGCAAGTTATGAACCACTTGATCATGAGAGGTTTCATGCCAAACTATACTGTTGGACCAACCATGGCGGTTGAGGTGATTAGCCAGAAGACGATGAAGAAGGCGAGGAAGAGGAAGATGGATTCAACAAGATCCCGAACGGCACGCACATCTTGTTCCGTGGAAGAAACACTTGGTGACTTTGGTGATGATGAGCTAGACCAGATCTTTGTGACGGAGGGAGACTACACAGATGAAAGATACCGAGAAGTTCCAGCGCATGTTAGAGGACCACGAACTCCTTTGTACCCAAACGTAAGGTGGCCAAAAAGTCGCGTACTACACCGAACTCATGCAATGGAAGGCTAGAAATGGTGTGTCGATAAGGGATTCGATGAGTTGTTATCACTCGTAAAGAAGTTGCTTCCGTAAGATAACACTCGCCGAATCTACATATGAAGCCAAGCAAGTTGTCCATCCTTTGGGATTGGAAGTACGTAAGATACACGCATGTCCTAATGATTGTATCCTGTATCGTAATGAGTATGCCGATTTGGATGTTTGTCCAGCAGCGAGAATCACGGTATAAGGTGAAGCGTGACGATCCAGGTGAAATAGATGGGGAGCGTAAGACGAAGAGACCTCCAGCTAAAGTGTTGTGGTATTTCCCTGTGATCCCCCGATTGAAACGTATGTTTGCTAACAAAGCGCATGCCCAGATGATGCGTTGGCACAAGGTAGAGCGTAAGGACGACGGGATGCTTAGACACCCTACAGATGGCTCATAGTGGAGGAAAGTCGACCGGACGTACCCAGACTTCGCAGATGAGGTGAGAAACATAAGGTTTGGGTTGAGTACCGATGGGATAAATCCTTTCGGAGAATTGAGCAGCAGCCATAGCACCTGGCCTGTTACACTATGTATCTACAACATTCCTCCATGGTTGTGCATGAAGTGAAAGTACATCATGATGCCGTTGTTGATCCAAGGCCCCAAGCAACCTGGAAATGACATCGATGTCTACCTAAAACCATTGGTTGAAGATCTTGTGACGTTGTGGGACGATGGTGCAAGGGTATGGGATGAGTACAAAAGGGAGTATTCCACCCTACGTGCATTGTTATTTGTAACAATCAATGACTGGCCTGCTCTCGGTAACCTGTTCGGCCTAACTATCAAAGGATATAGAGCCTGCATCCAGTGCTTAGATGAAACGGACGGCATGTACCTAAAAAACTCTCGGAAGGTTGTGTACATGGGTCACCGTAGGTTTCTTCTTACGAGTCACCCGTTGCGGAAGGAAGGCAGGAAATTTAACGGGCAACCAGACTTTCATGCAAGGCCTCAGCATCGTAGTGGGCCACGTGTGTTTGCTATGGTAAAGGATTTGAATGTAGTATTTGGAAAGGGTCCTGGAAGCAAACATGTGCAAAATGAGGATGGTCATGCACCCATGTGGAAGAAGAAGTCAATATTTTGGGACTTGCCTTCTTGGGAAGTCATGGAGGTTCATCACTCACTTGACTTCATGCACATCACAAAGAATCTCTGCTTGAACCTGCTAGGCTACATAGATATGTACGGAAAATCGAAAGATACACTGCAAGCTCGGAAGGACCTTAAACTCTTGGAACTGAGGAACGACCTACATCCCGAAAAGAGAAGGAAAGGACAACATTACCTACATCCTGCGAGCTACACTCTAAGCAAAGAAGAGAAAAAAAGCGTGATAGAGTTCCTGAACAGTGTGAAGGTCCCTTCCGGATACTCCTCGAATGTAAAGAGACTCATAAACACGAAAGAGAATAAAATCGTACACATGAAATCCCATGACTGTCTTGTGTTAATGACACAGTTGCTCCCAGTGGCTCTGAGAGGCATACTGCCCGAGTGGGTACGGGGGACAATCATAAAGCTGTGTTCTTTTTTCAACGCGGTTTCACAAAAGGTCATCGACCCAGATAAACTAAGTAAGCTGCAGGATGACGTGGTACAAAGTGTGGTTAGTCTTGAGATGATCTTTTCTCTTGCATTCTTTGATATTATGGTTCATCTCACTATTCACCTTGTCAAAGAGATAGGTATTCTTAGACCCGTGTATCTCACAACATGTTCCCTTTCGAGAGGTACATGAGTGTGCTAAAGAAGTATGTTCGTAACCGTTCACGTCCGGAAGGATGCATTGCCGAGGGTTATGGGACAGAGGAGGTGATTGAGTTTTGTGTGGATTATATTAATGATCTAAACCCAATCGGCGTCCCTATATCACGCCATGAGGGGAGGCTACGGGGAAAGGGACACTAGGAAGGAAAGCAATTGCATGCAATGATCTTCTTACATTTAAGCAAGCACATTTCACGGTTTTGAAACAATCAACTGTAGTGGCCCCGTATGTCCTTGAGCACAAGAGTATTCTACGCCGCGATTTCCCGGGGAGGTATGAGGATTGGATAACATTGAAGCACATGGATTCTTTCGGCGCTTGGTTACAAAAGTACATCCTTTTGAAAGGGGCAGACAATGAACAGTTGCAACGCTTGGCTCAGGGACCATCTAGTGAAATCGTGACATTCAAGGGGTACGAGATAAATGGTTACACATTATATGCCAGATCCCAGGATAACAAGAGCACCAACCAAAATAGCGGTGTCCGTATAGACGCCGAAGACAACAAAGGCAAGGTGGATACATATTATGGTTTCATAGAAGAGATATGGGAGCTTGACTATGGACCTTTGAAGGTCCTCTATTTAAGTGCCAATGGGTCAAACCGACTTCAAGCGGCGTGAAGGTCGACAAATACGGTATGACAATCGTGGACCTCACGCAAGTCGGCTATAGGCGCGAACCGCTCGTCCTCGCGAACGATGTGAGACAAGTCTTCTACGAATGGACATGTCAAGCAAACCTAAGAAGCGTAAATATTGTAGTACTAAGCCAAAGCGACACGTGGTTCTCCAAGTCAAACGAAGGATTGTTGAGTAGAGGACGCCACAGCACGAGGAAGAGTATAGTCGATTCTGACGAGATCCTCCTTTCATTGTGGATGTCGACACAAGCCTCCTCAATGACACAGACGTGGATACTCCTTTTATACGTCGCGATCATAATGAAGGAACACTTGTAAAGACAAAGTACGTTACTACTTAAGATGTACCCCTACTATATGAACTATGTATATGTAATACGGGTCTTCTACTGTATGAAGTGTTTATTTGGAATGAATGTAAAGTGCCAAAATTCTGGAATGAAACTAAAGTGCTGAAAGTTTTTTTAAATAATTATGGAATGAAACAAAATTGCTAAAAGCATTTTTTAAAAATTATGGAATGAAACTAAATTGCTAAAAGCATTTTTTAAAAATTATGGAATGAAACTAAAGTTCTAAGAGCTTTTTTAAAAATTCTGGAATGAAAGTAAAGTTCTAAAGCATTTTTTAAAAATTTGAAATTAAACTGAAGCGGTTTGAGAAAAGAACCGCTTCTAGAACGCAACATTCAGAAGCGGTTTGAGAAAAGAACTGCTTCTAGAACGCAACATTCAAAAGCGGTTAGTAATATCAACCGCTTGTAGAAGTCCTCCCTCTACAAGCGGTTAGTAATATGAACCACTTGTAGAAGTCCTCCCTCTACAAGCGGTTGGTTCTAAAACCGCTTGTAGAGATATTTTACAAGTGGTTGGTTCTAAGAACTGCTTGTAGAAGTCCTTCCTCTACAAGCGGTTGGTTCTAAAACCGCTTGTAGAGATATTTTACAAGCGGTTGGTTCTAAAAACCGCTTGTAAAAGTGCTCCCTGTATAAAGTTTACACGCCCCGCCCTTTTCTCACACCCCAAATTTTCTAAGTCCCCGCTCGAGACCCCGCGCGCGACGCTGCCTCTTGTGTCTCTCCGACCGTCATCGTCGTCGCTTTGTCGAGACCCTGCACCGCCGTCCTCGTCGACGCCGTCGCCCTCCTCCGCCACCCAACCATCCCGGCGCCACTCCACCCCCGCGCCAGTTGACCCCGCGGTGGTGCCCTCATCGCCGCCGCCACTCCACCCCACCGGCGCCTTCTCCACCACCTCACCGACGCCTCCTCCACCACCAAACCGCCGTCACACCGCCTTTCCATCTAAGAGGTCCGAGGTACAGCTGTGCACGCGTCGTCCTCCCTCTCTAATTCGGTTGCCCACAAGATGTTCGGTGAAATGCCCACAAGGATGTTCTCATTTCTGTGCCTGCATAATGCCCACAAGGATGTATCTGTGTGCATGTGCGTGCTACTATGACATTTCACTGAAACATTGATTCTGTATTCTTGGTATGTAAAATGTGTGTGCTAGCACAACTGCACACGCACCTTGAACTAGATGACTGACCAGTTCTAACTTTTGAGTCTTGACATTGCCCCTGATCTGAGGAGTTGTCAGAAAGGATACCTAAAATTTCGAAAGCCTCTTAGATCACCATATATGTATTGGTCCTCTGTGCTCTGTCTTTCACGTAAGTCATGATAGTTTTTCTTCTTTTCCAACACGCCGTCCTTGTGTCCACGAGTTCGTGTTTGATCCTTATGTCAACATTTTTTCAGAATTAGGATAGATGGCGCAACCAGGACGTGGTGACCCTACTTTCGATGAGGGAGAACAGTTCTTCTTGCCGACTCTATAGGCTGCCGCCACCGAGGCTAATGTTGGTTTCGTAAGGCCGCTGAGGTCTGGCGATGAAGCCATTGACGCTGGAGCCGAGTCCCAGAACACCGGTTCCGCCAGATGAGGTATAGCCGTAAGAATATAATCCCCGTAGACATGTTAATTAATCGCAATTCATTAATATAATACACTCTGACACGTTTGTACATATGTATTTCAAGCCCCGTACATCGAGCAACCAATCCAAGCATCGGGGACCTAACAAGAAGCCATACACAAAGCACGTGTTTACCGACGTTAACAACGAAGGGATACCGGTTGCCCCTCTTTTAGCAGTTCGGCCATACAACAACGCTTGCGGTTACCACGTGAGGGATCACGTCCCAATTAGCATCAGAAAATGGGCCGAAGTTCCTCAAGCTACCAAGGACCTGCTCTGGCAAGATATTAAAGAAAATTTCATATTTCCTCAAGGGTCCGAAGACAAGGCCAAGAAATTCACTTTGAAGAAGATGGCAACAATGTTTCAGGCGTGGAAGACGTCTCTCAGCCGCAAGTATGTGCAGAAGGGAGAAAGACCCGACTTCAACTAATTTCCTAAGTTGGCGGATCATTGGGAAGCATTCGAGGAGTTCAAGTCGCACACCAAGGCCGTGCCGCGAGTCAAGAACAAGGCCAATTCACGATGAAGAAATACCACCACCATCTTGGCACCGGTGGTTACCTCAAGGTCTGTACCAAAATGGGAGAAGCGGAAGAAGAATTAATGGCGAAGGATGTCACACCGCTACCGCTTAGGGAACAGCGCCGCGAATTGGTTCATGGGTCATGGGGAGCCTTTCGGATGACGGCAGCTTGGTGATCGCACCAGAGTACAAGAGGTCGCCAAAGGATTGTACAAGCCGCCGAGCGCCTCAGTGCGTACATTGGTGGCGCATGGGAGAATGACGAGCTGACACATGCCCTTGAAAACCCTGAGCACCCAGGACGGACACGAGGTATGGGCAAGCTAACGCCGTGGAAGTATGATTTCGCCAAGGATGCACATACGTACAGGAGCCGGCATAGAAGCAAAGCAAGAGAATCATATAAAGTGTACCAATTGGAACAAGAGCTCAGAGCAACCCAAGCTAGCATCGGCGACATAGTTGCGCAACAAGTACAAATTGCCCTCAGCAAGGTTTAAGGACTAGGTCCGAGCAATCAACCAAACGCCGTGATCAGTCCCTCCACGCGGCAGTGTAGCTGCGCGTCCACTGGGGCCCCTGAAGCGGACAACTTGCTAGCCCGTTATCCTGTGGATGACATAAGGGTTCACCGCTAGTGTGAGCTACACGTTGATGAGCGTAACCTCTCCATCAAGGTGGCTTACGGCATGGCATATCCGGTGGAGCCAGGCCAGATGTTCCACTGCAACGAGATACCCCCGGGTTACTCAAAGGTCGTGGTGGAGGAGGTGCTGAGCGTATTTGAAGAACTTCACCTCGATATTTATGGAGGCGATGACGTGACCAAGCTTGGACAGGCCCTCCACAATATCATCCTTTGGCGCAAACGGTACATCATATTTCCAGATGGTGTGGACGCGTCATCTCCACCACGGCAACCCACGCTTCCTCCAACGTCACCTCCACGCAATGCCTCGCCAGTAAAGCAGAGCACGCCTCCACCACCCGCCCACGCAGGCCCTACTCCACCACCAAAGATCTCAAAAAAAGAACCCCCCAGGAAAACCACGCCTCCACCATCTTCTCCGAGGAAGAAGCTCGATAGCAGAATTAAGGCTCCTCCACCTGCTCCCAAAAAGGCGGAGTCCAACCGATCGACAAAGATAAAGGAACCTCCAAAGAGGACATATGATATGAATAATGAGGAGAATGACGCGGTCACTAAAGCAAAATTGGCTGCACACTTCGCAAAAAAGAAGGTAGAGCTAAAGGTACCAATTGATCCAAAAGCGGCGGAACACTTCGCGACATGCCGTGCAAAGCCGCTGCCTGTGCCGTCCAACTATGAACGGACAATAATAAAGGCTACACAAAAGAATAAACATGGTCAGGCGGCGGCGGTAAAGAAGAAGAAGAGAGACCAAGATCAGGAGAACATCGAGAGGTTTATGAAGGAGGCAGGACTCAGTTCCACAGCAGCAGCTCTTGGATTAATAGATGATATCCCAATGGCAACAAAGGTCAGATGGCAATTTCAGTTGGGCCGGGAGCTGATTGACCCAAATAAGATAAATGATCTGCCAACCAAGATGCGGCAATTTCACGAATGGTACATGACAGAGTTCGCTCAAGGAAGAATGATGTTCCCCCTCTGTATCAAAGAAGATGATTTTTATCATGGGGACAACACCATATGGCTCTAATTTGACGACTTATACCATATTTACCATGCCGACGCCATCAACGTGTCTCTCATGAGCTGCTGGTGCCTGTAAGTGTCAAGCTCATACCTTTACCGTGTGCTTCCTTGTACAATGAAATTGCAACTCTTAAACTTATACCTTTCTATGTAGAATGGAGATACAACGATGTAGAAAATAGAATATCTTCAACGTGGGCTTCATCGACCCAGAGATTGTTAACGAGTTCGTCTTTGGATACAACCGAAAGGCTGTTGAAGATTACATTCTCGATGCATTCTTGGGACAGCAGTACAAACCGTGCATACTTCTGCCCTTCAACTTCGAGTACGTATATATACAACCTCTCGTTCTTATATTTTCCAAGGCATTTATGGAATCCAAGAACAACTCATCGGCTTTATTGTCGATGAGATTGTATCCACCAAAGGCGAGTTCCACGCAAATGGTTGGAGAGATTGTCCTGAAATAAGGACAGGTGAACTGACATCAACGTCGACCAAGGGCACAAAGAGCGACGCACGCAAGAAATGAGCTCAAGATTCGCCCTTTTATTCTTTTAAACTTGTAAAAGTGGCTTATTATTTCATTTGTTCATCAACTTGTTCATTTTTAGTCTATTAAGTTCGTATTTTTCTGCAAATGAACCTGTAATTATCTGAATGAGTACGCATAAATAATATATATTTAATTGTGTCAAAAAAAACTCATGTAGTTCTATTTATTTTAATTGTCAAAATCTATATCAAAAACCCCTCTGAAAACATATTCTATATTGAATATAATCAAAACGCTTATGTCGTCGGACTCTTCACAAGCGGTTGGTAACTCCAACCGCCAGGAGAGAGTTTCCACAAGCGGTTCGTAAGACCAACCGCTTTTGGAGAGAACCTCTCCACAAGCGGTTGGTAACACCAACCGCTTGTGGAAGTGTCGAACCATAAGCGGTTCGGGGTGTGATACCCGACGGGGTATCACTCGCGGTTGCTTACAAGCGGTTCTAAAACCGCTTCTGAAAGCGGTTTCGAACCGCTTGTGCATGCCCGATCCGCAGTAGTGGATCAATGTTGGAGCCTGTAATTTGACATGTTGCATTTAGTCGTTCTGATTGTTGAATCTACTTGTTCTGAATGTTGCAACAACAAAACTTTGAATGATGCATGGTTCCCTAAATTTGCATGCTTTTGTAGATATTGCAACTAGTTTATTAGGGATCGATGTTGGAGCATGTAATTTGACATGTTGCATTTATTCGTTCTGGTTGTTGAAGCTACTTGTTCTGAATGTTGCAACAACAAAACTTTGAATGATGCATGGTTCCCAAAATTTGCATGCTTTTGTTGATATTGCATAATGTTTCTATTTTTGATGTTGCGGGAACAGTTTTTCAGAAAATTTTGTTTAGTTGATTCGCACTTTCTGCAATGCATACACATACAAAAAGTATTGCATACACATTCAAAAAATGTTGTAATGTTGTAAGACCATATATTTGCTTTGTTAGATTATTTTTTAACTAGTTTTAATCATAAATAAGATGTATGTTAAAGAGTACCTGCAAGCTTTGTTGATTTTTCGTTCACTAAATGGGATTTCTTAGATTTTTCTGCAAAATTGTATCTATTTGTTGCAAGTGTTCATCAGCATTGTCGTAAGCATGATATGCAAATGATGAACCAAACCGTATGATGGAACATTCGTAGGGCTGTAAAAAAACCTTGAGGCTCGCGAATTACTTGAGCTTGGCTCACGAGAGGCTCGGTTCGAGCTCCAAATGAGCTGAACTCGAGCTCGATCTTGAGCTCGCGAGCTTAACCGAACCGGGCTCGAATAGCTTGCGAACCTACTTGAGCTTGGACCGAGCTTCCTTGAGCCGAGCTTACTCGACTTTGTTACCGAGCTTACTCGAGCTTACCGAGCATACTCGAACTTAGACCAAGTGGAGCTCGAGCCTGGGTCGAGGCTCGGACCCAGCTCGAGCTTTACCGAGCTCGAGCCTAGAGGGCCAGGCTCGCTTCAGCTCGACTCGTTTACAGCCCTAAACATCCGGGCGCTAGTCCATCCTTTTTTTCTCAAGGTAAAGACTCAATTCCTTTGAAATAAGTACATAAGTACAATTAGAGTTAGCACAAATTATCTATAATATTCCTTTTTATATTATCCATAAATAGTAGAAGAGTGTCACAGTACTATTGCAGGTGCTACGCCATCGCTTCACGGGACAGATTAAGGAATTAGGATATAAAATATGTTTCCAATAGAATTCGTTGGCCCAGGATCTGCTTTTATAAAATATATTTTATTTGTCTTGTTGTTCTACTTCGTAATTTGATAGATTTTTTATTTCGTAGGTTTCGAAATATATAGACAGTTTAATTATCTAAACCAGTTATATAGTTTGCTTAACTTTTTTATTAAGCTTCAGATTTTGCAAATGCTCCAGCAAGAAACGGAATTTTAAAACAAATTTAGGGTTCCCTTTTTATCTTATGTTCATTTTATGTATCATGTCAAGTACTTCATGCTATCAATTTAGAATATATTATCTTCTAACGAATCGCGGCAACCTTTTCTTGTTAAGAGCAACATATGAACTATCTAGACAACCTAACACAACAGTAAGCAACATGCATCACAAGTGTCCCCATCCTTTCCCTTCGCATAACTATGAACAGTCGAATTCCAGCATATCCATAACTTGCCTGAAGTACTTTATTTAAGGGTTCCTGTTGTACATATATGATAGTTCCATTTGCTTGAGCTTAAAGCAACAATCTTCCTTTCATAAGAATAATAGAGGTAACAAACAAAATAATTTCTCATGGTGCCATTGTCAATCCTAGGCACTACAATGCTTTGAGCCAAGTACCGCTATTTCAGAGAATTTAATAAAAAAAAAGAACGAAACAAACGACGGTGATTTTATTATATCTGAAATTCCATACCAGAAAATGATAAATTGTTGAACCTTGGGCTTTCCAATTGAACGAATTTTTTTTAAATAATATATTTTTAATCAAAATTTACAGAAAAAATATGCCGAAAAAAATACCAGAAATACCCACCTGTCGCATTTTGGAATTGCGACAGGCTCTCTGTCGCAATTCCAAATCATGACAGAGAGCCCGTCGCAATTCCAAAATGCGACAGAGAGCCCGCGCAATTTGGAATTGCGACGAGAGGCTATCGCATCGTTGAGCCCTCTGTCGCAATTTGGAATTGCGACAGGAATATCCTCATGAATAATTTATCCATACATTTCACAGTGTTGTGTTGCAATTCAAACTAGAATGTAATAAATTAAAAAAAGTTCATATCTGTCAATGATAAGTCATGTAGTATTTGAGAATATTATGTCGAAAAAAACGGATATCGTTGTTCGGCATTTTTTGAATGGAGACGACGATTCATAGAAAAATGATGATTTATTTCGTCTAGTAATACATTTTTTTACTCAAGTTGATAAAATATATATATTTTTTGGAAATAATAGATGTTTTATTGAAATTGCAATAATATACGTGAAATATGAAAAAAATTGAAAATATACCTCCGTCCGCTGGCTGGTTGGGCGGCGGAGGTGACAGTGAAACAAAGAATGATGTGGACAAAGACAATTTTCAAAATTAAAGGACAACACAGTATTATAGTGGACAACAATTCATGTGATGTTTTTTAGCCCTTTCGCAGGCCCGTTAAAAATCATTTCTAAATGGAATTTTTATGAACAATGGACCACATTTGATCTTTCATATGTGGACAACGATATTCTGGAAAAATATTTAATTTACACCTCGCTTTGCATCTAATTTGCACTAGTGCAATAACCCTAAGTATTATAGTCGACAACCACTCATGTCATACTTTTTAGCCCTTTCGCAGTCCCGTTAAAAATCATTTCTAAATGGAATTTTTATGAACAATAGACCACATTTGATCTTTCATATGTGCACAACGATATTCTGGAAAAATATTTAATTTTCACCTCGCTTTGCATCTAATTTGCACTAGTGCAATAACCCTAAGTATTATAGTCGACAACCACTCATGTTACGAATAGTTCCCACGAAGCACTTAAATTATTTGTTAAACATATATAAGGACATATACACCGAAAGTTCAGATGATAAAATAAGCGATAGATTAGATTATATTACAAGGGCATTACAGTGGTGATCAAATTACTTACGAACTAACTAACGAAAGCACCGTTTGTCATGGTGGAACAAGTGATCGTTCCGTCTATCTGGGTAGAAAGGGAATGATGTCCCACATTTTCTGCATATTACATGACCCGTGTAAATTTTCCGATTTGTTCTCGGACACCACTCAATCCCTACTATGAAAGAATTCCATGGGGTTCCCAAGTGCTCCCAGCTGTTGCCGATTGGGTAGCCTATGCCGTACGTCTCGGGTGTATAAGATAGAATTTTTTGGTCGTTTTTATGTGGATTGTTGCCCTCCCATATGAGCATGTCATCCTGATTCCCGGCATCCCCTATGTTAATACCACCCGGGTTCCCAGATGGTCTGCTTAACGTGTCAAGGATTTGTTGCGTGGTGCGGACCTCGGCGGATGCTTCCTTGTCCCTTGCTCTTCGAGAGGAGGTACCTCTTTCACTTCTCGCTGGCCGCTGTTCAAAAAAATTGCCGAGACGCCGCTCTGCTTCGCTCGCACTCCACTATATGGTGCGGGAGGTGTGTGTTGGGCTTATCCTTGTACAACCGAAGCGCACCGCAGCCATTGCAAGATGCCCGCTTGGTCTTTGAATAACACCGTAGGCGCACTCGGGTCCGCTTTTCGGCGGTAGTAGCACCACGGGAGGGTTGTTCCCAGCTATCCCATACGGATGTTTGAGATGTGGGTGGTACGCCTCCGGTCCACCCAATTGAAGTAGCCGCACCATTCATCCTCGACCAAGGGCACCGGTAGAATCTCCGGTCCGCTAGTTCATCGTGGCAGGTATCAACCACTGCCTGAAGGCCGTGTTCGCAAAGGTCGGCGCTTTCGGGTGGCCCCTGAGGAGGTTTCTCCTTTGACTAGAGCAATTTCGCAATTTTCTTTTTGAACCCCTATATGCGATGAACTGGTTTAGAATGACTACTTTGTGAGTGAAACATGAGTTCGTCGCATAAAACTCACCGATTGGTTGGCCCCTTGCCCACCGCTCAACTCGTCGCCTAGAACGGGACGATCCCGCGGCCTCTCCCACCGGTTGAAGTTCTCGGGCAAAGCGGGGTCGGCCTCATAGCAGTTGTAGACAAATTCGTAGTCATGTCGTTCCGGGCCGTCGATCCATTGGAAGAAGCAACACCGGTCGTTGTGCTGAGAAAAGATAGAACGATGCATGAAACGCCCGCTACTCCCAGATTGTATGGACATCAGTAGGTTTACCCGATAGGGGCGGGCACAACAGTAGTGAGCCCGGGCGGCCGTCTCTCCGTGGGTAGATTGCATCATCTTCGTGGGTAGATTGCAACTATTAGTTCGCATGTACAGTCTATAGTAAGAGAAGTACAGGAGAAGTGTACGAACCTGGGAACCCATCGCGGGTCGACCCGCCACGCTCTCATCGGGGTCCTCAAGTGAAGGGCACTCAGCTCCAAAGGTGGCTCCCCGTCTGCAGGTGTCAAGATGGCCAACCGACTCCTATGAGTCGCGTCAACCACTGGGTCCAGCAACTCGTACTCCCTAACGTTCGCCATACCTGCAATTGAGTAAAACAACGTTAGTACGAAATCAAATGCAAAATTCGAACGCAATAATTACAAATGGAATGCAATCATTAGAAATACAATGCAATAATTAGAAATAGAATTTCAACACAATAAAAGGTTCGACGATATAATTGCAATAAAATTATATTATTATACATTACAATCCACAAACGCGAACAACATTGAAATCTATACATGCATCACACATATAAATTCGAACCAACTAAAATCCGTAAATGCGAACAACTTTCTACTCCATACATGTCCATACGCATTACACATCATACATCCTTACATGTATTACACATACTAATTTGACATATCACGTTGACATACGAAAACTAGTTCAATTTCACATGCAAAACCCATACAACCATGTCACGGCCTCCGAACTGTCGGGCAATTCTTGAAAGAGTGCCTGCCTCCCTAAAACCAACATTTCTTCACACGACGCCCGCTTCGCGGCGTCCCATGTCGCTCCTTATACGCCTTGTTTCTCTTCGTCCCACTCCCTTGAGCTCGCTGAGATCGAGAACCCACCGTGTATCCTCCCATCTCCGATGCTCCGTGAATGCACTCCACCACTCGAAAGCCGTAAATTTCACGCTTCCAAGTTGCCGCCACCGCTTCCCATCAAGAATTGTGACAAGAATATACCGATCCATACGGATTGTTGAGCAGAAGCCATTACGCGCGACCATGGCTTATGTAAGAGACGAGGCTTGTTGCACCGCAGACACAAGTTTGCCAAGTATAATGCATTCATGAGCAACTTTGCGCCGGTTCGTCCCAAGACCAGCTTTCTTTACACGTAACCTCAAACGGCTCCTCGTGCCCATCTTCAATGCTCTATGCATCTCCCTTTTGCCTTTCTCCTCCATGTACGCATGCATGACCTCCGAGTATTTGACATTAGGGTTACTCATATGGACTGATGCTCTAGCATGGCGATCCACAAAGTACTTCGCAATACCATGAAGAACACCCTCTACTATAGCAACAAGAGGAAGGGGTCTCAGGCCTCACATGACCGAATTGTAAACGTCAGCCAAGTTTGTCGTCATAACACCATACCGGGCACCATCGGTGTCATAAAGCAATGCCCATTTTCTCTAGGTTCATGCTCTATCCATTCGAGAAGCATTTTGTGGATCTTCCATTCCTTCGGACCAAATGCGAGGGTCCGTGGTTAACATTTCAGCGCCATCGGGCCTCTCTATGCCGGGCATTGGCCTCTTTGTCGCCTCCATTATATGCCTTGATGTCACTGCCTAACTTCTTCCACAAAGCATCAAATTTTCTTTGTTGGGTCCAGTCGCACAACCTCTTAAAAAGCTTCGAAGCTCCTTATTCTTGAATTGCTTGTAGAAGTTAGCGCCCATATGCCGCTTGCACCACCTACTCCGCGGATCGTGCCATGCATTTCTTTCTTCAGACTGCTCGCAATCGCACGACCGCTTTCTGATCCGGGATGCCGATCGTATAACACACACACCAGTCACGATCCACGACGCCGGCTTTCACGCTCCTTAGAAACCAAAGCCACCGTCCGTGTTCTCACCTCCACAAATGCGAAAAGCATCGAAGAACCCGATTGTAGCCATCTACTCCTATGGCGCCAATATCCGCTTTTATACTTTCCACCAAGAATGTCCCATCCACACATAACAACGGACGACAATGTCTAAACGCGCTGACACATGCAATCAAAGCAAAGAATGCCCGCTGAGTACTATCTTCCTGTGGAAGCGCTGCGAGGGCTGCTCACAAATATCGATATAAGTTCCATGATTTCTTTCTTTGATCACCTCGAGCATACCTGGTAGGTTCTGATAGGAGTCTTCGTACGTACCAAATCTAGTTTCCAATGCCTTCTACTTCGCTCTCCATGCTTTCGCATAGCTTATGGTGTACTGAAATCTCTGCTCTATTGCAAGTATGATGGCACGTGGCTGCAAATCCAGATTGCCCACAATCTCCCCATACATTGCATTTGCAATAAAAGCTGAAGATATGTTTCTATGCGACTGGGCAGATTCTGTCAGCACGCATGTGTGCGGGACAACTACAAAACACTTCCAAATAGTATCCCACTTAGGCTGGTATGCATGCACACGCCATGGGCAACCCTCCATCTGGCACCACACATCATACACCCGCTGGTCCGACCAAGAACCTTGAAGGTTCTACGGCGACACGCGCCCATGTTTACACCGCTTCTGAACCTCAGACTTATTCTTGTAAATAGTACCTTGCGTCACTTCATTACGATCTAACTGCCAGGCGAAGTGTTCACCCTCGTTGACCACCAATCTATCGAACTGACATGCATCCCACTCCGCGGGTAAATGCTCTTCATCATCTTCGTCGTTACTCAAATCCTCATATTCCTGACTCTCCGCCTCCATCGCTCCAACTAACGATTCCATATTTTCTCCCTCGTCTGCCACACCCGAAGGTACCTGAACATCTTGCATTGGAACATGAACTTCCTCGCCTCCCATACCCTCATCACTAGAGCTGACGTCCTGCCTCACTAAGTGTTCTCCGGTTCGGCTGCTCTCCCCAATTTCCTCCGATTCATCGCCAACATCCTCCTGCGTCGTATGGCCAGCATTGCTTTTCTCAAATGCTTGCGCCAACAACACTAATGGCCAACCATTTTCAGTTGACAATCTTACGTACGAGCTCTAGGACTTCAGACCCTTCAGTTCTACTAACTCCCAGTACGTGCAATCCTTTCTCTGAGATCATACGCCGTGCAGCTTCAGGTCATGCAATTTACTATCCAACGAGAACATGTGGTACAACCATCTATTAACCGTGCCCCACGAACGCTCACCAGCACGTGACAGGCCAGCCATGACACTTGGAAAATGAATAAGTTCCACCCCTTCTGCACCCATCTGCGGAACCCCTTCTCTGTAGTGTATTTTAAATTCTACTCGTTCGTCCATACCTGTCAAAACATATCTATTGTAACTCCATACAACTAAATAATTAAAGGGAAAGGTACGTATGACCCGATCACTATCGTCAATTTAAATAAACTATAGTACGAACAATCTGCACTACATTTTTTCTAGTGCGAACCTTAAATTTTCTACAGGATTTTACACGAATTTAGAAATTGGTTTCACTACACTCGGGGCTATGGTTCAAAGGTTATCATCATTTCAATCTTGTAGATTCTAAAAATTCATCAAAAAACCTAAAATACGCCTTCTCTGTTGGAAAGCGGATTTTCTCCGCCCGCGAACTACCCCCGGAGCGACGGAACTGGGTTTCGGATTAATACTTCATTCTACTCGAACATGACACACAACAAAGTTACACATCAATATTTCTACATATTTGAACTTCTTGCAAACCAGGGGTTTCGTAAAAATTATCTTATTTCACCTCAACTTTATTTGAAGCCATTTTATTCGAAAGGCATTATTAATATCTACGTGTTTCTTTGAATTCAAAAAATTATACAATACTCATCTTCAAATCATTTTTGCATATTCTTAATCTACAGGATTTTACACGAATTTAGAAATTGGTTTCACTAAATTCGGGGCTATGGTTCAAAAGTTATCATCATTTCAATCTTGTTAGTTCTGAAAATTCATCAAAAAAACCTAAAATACGCCTTCTCTGTTCTCCGCGCGCGAACTAGCCCCGGAGCGACGGAACTGGGTTCCGGATTGACTAAGGCCGAAAACCCTTGATTTCGGATTTTCGCTATGGATGTGGTACGCTGCCACATTGAAATTGTGTCCTCCCAGTTGTGAGTCTACACGTCTAAATTTGAATAAATCGTCGCGAGTTCTACGACTAAATCGTCTTCTAATCACTAAATTGCATCTGATCACTAAATTATAAATATATACTTAATAATCTATTTCATATGAACACTAAATTATAAATTAAAACAACGCCGCAAGAGATTACCTCCAATCTCGACGAAACTCAGATCTGCCTACTTCTCCTCTCTTCCCCCTCTTCCTCCTCCTCTTCCTCTTCTCCTCCTCTTTCTCCTTCTCCTCCTCTCTTTTTTCTCTCCGGTTGTGTTTCTGCGTGCGTGAGAATGAGGCCGAGGGCCTCGGGTTCGTGTAGAAGGCCTCTCTGTCGCAATTTGGAATTGCGACAGAGAGCTCAACGGTCGACAGCCTCTCTGTCGCAATTCCAAATTGCGACAGGCTCTCTGTCGCATTTTGGAATTGCGACAAGCTCTCTGTCGCAGTTTGAAATTGCAACAGAGAGCCTGTCGCAATTCCAAAATGCGACAGGTGGGTATTTCTGTTATTTTTTTTCGGCATATTTTTTCTATAAATTTTGATTAAAAATATATTATTTAAAAAAAAATTCCCAATTGAACAGTCCTCAAAATAAAAACAGTTACAACTTGGAACGTGGAAGTATACAAGAACTATCTGACTGAACATGGTTCAAAAAACATAGATGACAATTCAATAACTTATGTAAGATACAAGCTGAGAATTAGCCATTGAACAATTTCAGTTTACTACCGACAAACAATTGGACACCGGAAACACATACAGTTTCAGAAATTGCCACACCACTAGCACCGATACCGTTCTAGCTACTACTTACAACAAGACCAGAACTTCAGAAGCTGTACGCTGAAAGAACAATGGCACTGGTGAAAACTAGTGTTAGCATGAAAGTCATCGGAACCGGCAGCGCCGGTGCACCACCTTTCTTGGTGGTATGCGACCTCGTCTCCGATGCTGCACCACCACCACCACCCACGTTTGTGCCACCACCGGAGCCGCCGCCCATGTTTCCACCCTTGTGCCCGATGGTCATTCTCCTGGGATGATTCTCAATTGCGTTCAACTCATGGTGTTTGAGAATTTGTCCATGCCCAAGCTTTCCGGAACTCTGTACCTGCAGGAGCTTCTTGCCTTCAGTTTCTGAACAAGCAACAATTTCAGAAATGTTTTTGTAAGAGATTAGTACCGTGGCAAGGCTGAACATGAAACATCAAGAAAGTTGAAAGGAAGAGGAGATTGATGCACACTGACCATACAATTCCTGCACCTGGAGGTGAGTCTTCTGATGAGCTGCCTCAATCTTGATGCTTCTGTCTGCTGCACACCATGTGCCCTGGGAAGCAAGAGTGAGGAGGAAGAGAGCAAGAATGCTTTTCTTCATCTTGAGATGGACTGGTCACCAAAAGAAACTCTGATGTGGAGTGTGTTGGGAGACTCCTCTTATAACTCCTGCAGGGAGTAGCTACTAAGATGAGACCCACAAGTTATTAGCAAAATGGCACCTATTCCTTTGTGCTTTTTGGGGCAGACATCGTGGAAAGGTCGTTAATGAACATTGTGAAGTGAGGGTTCTTTGTGTCTTTGCTTATAGATCAGGATTAATTGGAGGGACATTTCCGTTCTGATGGGGCCTGTCTCCCAATTAGATTGCTGATTAAGCACTCCACTACAGACAGTATTATCCCATGTATTTGTTTGAATGCTTTTGGCCCCAATAATGTTCTGCTGGGGAAAAGAGTGACACAAGGCAATGCAAGGAACAGATTTGCTTGCTTTCTTGCATGTGGTTCGTGCAGATTTTCCATGGTGCTCCATGTACCTGGGCACTTTGTCAGGTCTCTCCCAGAAGATTGTGAGAGTGCGACCACAGGCAGGCAGTAATTCAGCTATTGGTTTTCACCTTTTGTCAGTGACTGCAGAATAAGTCCAAACGGGGGAAAACTGTTTTCTTTCCCTCCGATGCATAGAGCATGTTTGGTTTGAAGCTAACTTTATCATAACTAACTTTAAACAAGTGTAACTTGCCACACTTTTATGGCAAAAAATTAGCTCTACAAGTGTGATAAAGTTTGGCAAAAAAAATAAATCTATGACGTGTCGAACAGAGGGCTAAGAAAGTGTGGTAAACCACAGTTACGGCAACAAACCAAATATTTGCCTACGAATTTATAGCACGTCTAAGCTTAAGCGTCGTAAAGTTAGCTTAACACTGAATGGTCCTTTTAGCTCAAGATCCACTTGTCTCATTTAATGCAGGATTTTTTTAAAATAATACATTTTTTATTTAAATTGCAGAAATATATCTCGCTCTGAAAAAATTACAAAAATATACCTCTGTCACCCTTTGAGAAAGCGAGATGGAATGTCGCCCGTTCAAAGGATGAATAAGGTACGTGTCGCCTTTTGAATGGGCGACTGACGGCCACGTCGACGCCACGTAAGCGAGGATCGCTTCGGCTCACCCTGTTGCTCAACCATAGTGTGATAGGTAATAAATCGACCGTTGGTTTGGCGACAGAGGGGGCACGGGCCTCTGTCGTCAAACCAACGGGCGACAGAGGATGGCTTTTTGATCGTGCCGCGGGCACTGTAGCCGCGTGTGCTCTCTCATTTCAGCCAGCCCAGTCGAGAGGAAAGAGAGGAGTGGGAGGGAGAGGAGAGAAAAAGGAAGGGTGGGAGAGAAAGAAAGGGGAGAGGAGAAGAAATTTGTAGTCGTGCAGATAATTTTTTTCTGTTTATTTTATTAAGCAATAAACCATGGTAGGTTAGGAAAAAAATTTAGATCTAGCTAGATTTAGAGGTTACGGATAGATTTTTGTATATTTTTAGTAATTTAGTTGGTTCATAGAAATACATGTACGTATATGTTTTTAGGAATAATAATATATTATTAGGAATGTAGATGTTTTTTATAGATAGATGTAGATATATTTTTTTAGGAGTGTAGATTTTTTTTACAGATAGAAGTACATAGATATATATTTTTAAGAGTGTAGATGTTTTTTACAAATAGAAGTAGAGAGATGTATATTTTTACGAATGTAGATAGATATATATTTTTCGAAGTGTAGATATAGATAGATCTAGATTTTTTTATCAAATAGATATAGTATTTTTTACGAAAAGTAATTGATTCGTGGGTTAATGAATCGATTCGTAGATATGTCAGAACGAGTTCCATTTAGAATCTATTATAGAGAAGGGGTTGCCATGTATTGTTTAGAGGGTGCGGATTTGAGTAACTTTCAGTATGTGGACAAAAGTTTAAGTAGGGTAGAATAGCGTACATTTTCTGCTGTGTTGAATTGGTTATATTATACTTTTCGGATGGAACCAGAGGAGTGCCAGCTGAAGTTATCTTGCCTTTGTACTATGCGAAATGATCATGTTTATTGGGAGTTAGTTGAGGTGAAGGGAACTACATCGTAGAGGTCATATGTGATGGGAGCGGAGCAACGTGGATAGTTTCGTGTGCTTTTAGTGCAAGCATATGATAGGGTTGTCGCCCCACAGCAACAGTTGGACGCCGGTGAGTGTAGTGAGCCTCAAAATGAGTTGGACACCAGTGAATCTAGCTGTGAGCAGCATGTTCATGAATGCAACGAGGACATCATTTACTAGAGTAGTGAACAAGTTGAGGTTGGGAAGATGATGGAACCATTGGACAAGAAGCACGGGGACAAGTAGACAAAGGTGAGGAAATTGATGAAATAACAGCAATGATGGAAGAGGAAGACCGTGAATACACCAGAGCAGAAGTGGAAGACGACGATGACTCGGATGAGGAAGATGGAGGTAGGGAGCCGCTTGTGCCAACAGATTGGAGCACACATCAATTTAATAAGCTGGTTGTGACTGAAAGCAATGATACACCGTGGCAGTATAGTGACAATGAGGTTAGGCCTAACAGTATATACCCGACAAAAGAGGCAGTGCAGGATGCTGTGAAAGATTGGGTCTTATCATTTAGAAGGACATTCAGGGTTAAGAAGTCCACCCCAACCTGCTACGACGTAGTGTGTGAGATCCATGGGTGCCCCTGGAGTGTGCACGCGTACAAGCCCAAATGGGAACCCACTGGCTATGTTCGAAGGTTGAGCAAAGATAGTCAGATGATCGAGGAAACCCTGATGGCTCACAAGAACCTATCATCCGGGTATATCGTGAATATCATGTACCCAGAGATAGTGGAGAACCTCAATTTTAAGCCCCGTGCTATTATCCAAGCAATCGATAACAGATATCAGTACACAATTAGCTACGGGAAGGCATGGAAGGTGAAGTAGAAGGCCTTAGAAATGAGGTTTGGGAAATTTGAAGACTCTTACCATAATCTGCTCGCACTGCTCAGTTGTATTCATGGAAGAAATCCTGGCATTTATTATGATTATCAGGACTATTCATCAAGCAAGTGACCAACCAAGAGGCATCTAAAGAGAGTTTTCTTCGCATTCGGAGCTTGCATTAAGGCGTTCTATCACTGTCGTCCATTGTTGTGCGTGGACGGTACTTTCTTAACCGGGAAATACAAAGGGCAAATAATGACAGCTGTGGGCGTTGATGGAAACAACCAAATTCTGCCTGTTGCTTTCGCCTTTGTAGAAAGCGAGAACTATGAGAGTTGGTTGTGGTTCCTACGGAACTTGAAGATCGGGGTGGTGAAAACTCGTCAAGATGTGTGCATACAGTATGACAGGCATACTGGTCTGCTTAGTGCTATCAAGAAGTTGCAAACAGGGGAAGAGGAGCCATTTTCATGGCCTGACTCGCAGAGCCAATCGTGTATGAGGCATTTGGGTGTGAACTTCTATAAGCAATCCAAGAATAAGGAACTGATGAACATGTTTAAGAGACTATGTAAGCAGAACCAAGAGAGTAAGTTCTGTACTCTATGGAAGAATCTTGGTGAGCTAACAAGAAAACACAAAGAGGAGCAAACGAACAAGGCTAATAGAAGTGAAACACAGGAGCAGGCGGAACCTCTATTCCCTCTGCCAACAGAAGATGAGGCGACGAATCGTCGTCGAAGGCAAAGGCCAATCAAATGTTTCTCGGACTGCATAAAGCATGAGACAAAAGAGAAGTGGTCATTGTTACATTACACACATGGTGCTAGATACGGTGTCATGACGACCAACTTGACGGAGGTGTACAACTGGGTAATGAGAGGGATGAGGTGTCTCTCGTTGGTAGAAATTGTTGAGGGAGTGCTGCGGGGCACAACCAAATACTTTGTGGATAGGCATCAAGCTGCTGAAGTAGTAATGAGATATGAGAATCTATTGTACTCAAGCATGATCACTAAATACATGGAGATAAGAGTAAGAAGGTGGCCAAGCATAAAGCTATCAAAGTAGGTGCACGAACACTGCGCTTTGAGGTGATATGCAGGGATAAAGGATGGCGTGAAATAAACCAGAAGGTTATCACCTAAGAGTGCATCTTGGAGGCTGACTGCAAATGCTCGTGTAACAAACCCCACCTTTTGCATAGGCCATGTTCTCATTTGATAGCCTCATGTGCCTTATTTGGAACGCGACCTGTATATATCTATCTGAATATTTTACAAAGGAAAAAGTGATGGCAACTTGGAGCGAGGAGCATTATGGTTTTGTTGTTGTCGGTTCTTTCACCACAACTCCTAGTATCAATGAAAAGTTCTGGGTTCCTAATTTTCATGCAAGAACATACAAAGCAGAGCGTCGCAAAATAAGGTGTATCAGAAATATTATGGATGAGTCTGAAGTTGGTAAGCGCGTGAAGAAATGTTCATTATGCAAGCAAACAGGACATACATTCAAGAACTGCCAGCCACAAAACGAAGAGGATGAAGGAGGAGATGGCAACCCGACGGCGGGGGAGGGATCATCGTCTGCAAGGCATGGTAGACGACATCATCGTACTACCGGAGAAGCTATTTGAACTATCATGTGCTATATATCAAATTCATATTCTATTGATGTAATGTGTGTTGTATGTACTCTGTTTTTTACCTAGTTGTAAGCAAGTTGTATGTCGTTGTGAGTGTTATTACTTCCTAAATTATTGGAATTTGTTTCAATATATTGTTATGATGCTTGTGTAGTTATTTGTACGCATTTGTTTCAACATATTGTTATGATGCTTGTGTAGTTATTTGTACACATTTGTTTGTATATATTGTTACGAAGCTTATATAGTTTTTTGTACGCATTTGTTTCTATATGCATTTGAAATATAACTTTCATTTTTGTAATTTGCAGGTATGGCTCACCAGGATGGAGATGATGACTGGCCATTTGAGTTGCTAGATCCGATCATTGATCGTCGTCACTGTGCCCACTACGCCACTGCTTTTCCCAAAGGAGGGACAGGATCATCTAGTGCTCGGTGTACTACGACCGAGGCCACCACAAAAGCTCTAGACGATCGATCCTCGTTGGATCCCCAGGTAACATACTATTCTTCAAATTTCTAAATATGTTTTATGTAATATTATAATGTATATTAATTAATTAGTGTGGTGCTGATATTAATTTCACATTTTTGTTTCATAGGCTTCGAGCATCAGGATTCCTGCCACTCTCCTGGATGGTGCAAGCGGCGCACGACGATGTGCAGGGACGGGACGTGAGTCGCCGGTTCCCGTTTGACAGGTCCTTGCTCACCGCTCTATTGGATCGGTGGAGGCTGAAGACACACACCTTTCATCTACCTGTCGGTGAGATAGCGATCACTTTGGAGGACATCTCATACCTCCTCGAACTACCGATTATCGATGACCCTGTGGTGCCCCAGGACGTCGACGCGACGTAGCGCCAGGAGCTACTTGCACGGTTCCAGGGTGTGCTACCTGCAGCTGTGTACCGACCCTTCACCAACACACTTGGTCCAACACTAAGATGGCTTCGACAGTTCGTGGTACGCAACTAACCTTTAAAGCTTAATTGTGCATATACTTGCTAAACTAACAAGAAAGTTTAAATTTATAGGCGGAGTATATCGTCGAGCCTGCGGACAAGGTGAGGGTGAGCCGACACCTGGAGGCGTACTTGCTGTGGCTCTTTGGCTGGTGCATGTTCATGAGCTCCCATGGGGATAGCGTGGATAGGCACCTCGTCCAGTTCGTGAGGGCGATTGCGGATGCACCCCTTGACGCTGTGCCGTAGTACTCCTAGGGGTCGGCTGTGCTGTGGACGGATCACCGACAGGTCGACCTTCACCCGATGTCCACTGCTTGTAAAACTTTGGGCATATGAGAGGTTCTAGATCGAGCTGCCTGACATCGACTTGCAGCCTCTTGTACATGGCGGTGACGACGACGTTGACGCTCTGACCATGGGCACCATCTGGTGCCACCGACGGGTAAGATATTTCAATCACGATTGTGAAACATTCGCTTTAATATTTGTCAGTACTAACGGTAACGTTCTGTGTTGATTTTTATGTCATCACTGCAGCCTAGGTGGGTACACAAGACGGTGCAGTTAGGCTACCCACAGTTCGTCGCTGCATTCAACCACCTCACCGACGACCATGTACGCTGGATGCCGTACACAGAGGCAGAGGTGTACCTACGTGTGACGCGTGGGTTGTCCACCCTATGCAAACATGACGCGGTGTACTGGCGTACACGTCGGTTCCTCTTGTTCAACGTCTAGGTGGAGGACTACGCTATCCATCGAGTGATGAGGCAGTTTGGTCTACGACAGGAGTGCCCAGTCCAGGTCGGCCGTGAGGTCCCACACGATGCCCACACGTAAGTTCTCTGCATCGATGTTCTCTAATTATTATCATGTAATGCCATCTAATAATGCTATATTTATTTCTTATCCGCAAGGAGACTTGGAAAGGCGTGCATGGGGCCACCCCCTGGCACATACGTATGGCGCCATGGGTCGAGGAGTGGGGAGGAGCATGACCCGTAGACATACCTCGGCTACCGACAATGGTACACTTCCTGTACCTGTCTGTGTTTGGTACATGTCGATCCCGATCCTCCTAGAAACGTTCCCAGGGTGAGGGACACGTATCCTGCCCATACCGACTCGGCTCTGCATAGTGCGGTACGTTGCGTCCAATATACGATCTCATTTCCAGTCAGTTGGTAAAGGTGCTAACTAATTCGTAATATATTTTTCACACTGATGTGCTAGGCCAGTACTACGAGTAGTCAGGGAGCTTCCTTTCTCGTTTGACCTGTGGGGTTGACGTCACTAGAGAGGAGGTGACCTCTTTCTTCGCGAGGTTTAGGGAGAGCTCGAGGCCCATCCTCGAGTTGGCGGGATGCCGCCAGCCTCTCGATGTGGCTCACGGCGTGCCGCTTAGTGGAGGTAGGGGTGCTGCAGGTACATCTTCACATGCTACAGCCTCCTATGGCACCGTCACGGAGCCGTCTGCGAGAGGGCGAGCTGCTGGACACACTGGTCTAGCCACTCATATCGGAGATGAGAACTTAATCGCACTTTCTATGTGTTTGCAATCATTTTTTGAATGCTCTCAACAATTCTACATTTGTTATAGGCTCATAGGCATGATGGTTCCTGTCTACAGCTTCACCTGCACCTGACGACTACGAGGGGCAGCCTGATGATCTAGCCCACGCGGACTACGACCTCGACGATGGTGGTGTGTCGAGCTGCTTCATTGGTGCGAATGAGCCTTGGCCATCGCAATTGCAGGGAGCACCACCACCGACGTAGCCTTCTCAGCCTGAGTACGCTACACCTCCAGCTAGACCACAGAGGGCCCACCACGCGCTGGCGCAGTTGACCTACTCGCAAGGGCAGATTTGCAGGAGGCCTGCCCAACCGCGAGGAGGCGCCTCGAAACGGGGCCGACGGTAGTATCTTATGTTTTGGATTGTTGGAACTTTTTATCTTATGTATTTAGTTAATCCGTTCCAGATATGTTATACGACATATGGTTTTTATGATCACGACCTATTATATTTGGTTATGAAATGCTGTTATTTTTTTTACAATAGGACCTGCTTTCAAGCACAAAGAGTCAATTAGTTAAAAATGGTTAAAATATCCTATGCGTTGCAGTCGAAAACTTAGAAAGAAATTTTGACCGCAATCGTTTAAACTGCATGGTCACTTAAGCGTTTTCCGCACCCTATAAAATAACATGTTTGAATGAAAAATTATGGGGAAATAGCCTGAAAACACCCTTTGATATATGAACTATCATAATCTGGAAAAGATCATATTTAAACCTTGCTTTGCATCTCAATCCTACCAAAGCAAACACCCTAAACTATCACTGCAGGCGCAGATTCTAAAACACTTAAGCCTTTGATTAGACAACTCCCGTGCAGCGGCTTTTTCAGGGCGATTAGACAACTACAGGCGTGCAGCTTTGTCAGGACGATTAGACAAGTCACAGGTAGCAGCTTTGTCAGGATGAGTTGTCAAAAAAGAAAGCATCCATCATTTTTTACAGCGACAAGTTGCAACACTCTGCCCAATATTTTAAACTTTTTCAGGTCGATTTGATAACACTCTACACAGTTTGAATTGACCACTCACTGCCTACTTTTAACTCTAAAATGACCACTTATTGCATAGTATATTTGTCAATACTGATACATTGCATGCATGACTGCCTTTTCAACCCAACTTGACTACACACTCCATCGTTTTGATATCCGTTTGCATGTTTGAATCTTACCTTCCAACACTTAGTCCATACACCACCCTTCGATTCTATAAAAGGTCAAACCGCAGGCACACATACACAGCTCCCACTCACACTTCACCATGGTTAGATCCTCTAGCAGAGCATTCTCGTGGACACTTGATATGAGCAGTGTTGCCCTTCATTACACGTTGAAGGTTACGCGTAATGGGAAGGATGATCCGTTCAAGGAGGAGAACCTAAGTAAAGTGGTGTCCAAATTGCAAGAGTGGCGTCCGACATTATCGAGCCATAACATGGCAACCTCTGGCCTGAACCTTGTGACCTCCGACGACCTCAAGGTGCACTTGCAAGGGTGGCGTGAAAGGTATTTCAGGGTGTGCAAACTAGCCGACCACCCTTCTGCTACAGGTTTCTCTACGAGATTTTATAGGGTAATGATGTTGCCGGATCAGTATACAGAACATGTTAAGGTTAGTTATTTTCTATTTGCTTACTCTACTAATCTTTTTAGCATTATCTATAAGTTCACTAATTCGTACGCTTGTCTTGTGTGTTAGTCATTCCTAGAGGATAAAGAGTTGTTGAACAAAGATATCCCAGAATTCGTGGCGATGTATATGCTCTTCGGCGGGGGTGTGATACCTGCTTCGCGCAGAAGACGCAGAAGAGGATCTAACTTGAGGGGTAGAGATCGACCTAGTACTGTTGCAGCAGCAAATTCAAGAGGATGTTCAACCACCACCGAAGAGGGTTAACTACGCAAATAACAATGATGATAACGATTTCATGTCACCTAGACCTCGACGTTCAAGCACTACCACAACAGGCCATTCAAGCACTACTACAACAGGCCGTTCAAGTAACAATGCAAAAGGACGTTCAACCAGCATTGAAGGAGGGGTACCTCCTAACCGTACAAATGACGATGATGATAACGATTTCATGCCACCTAAGCCACGAACTTTGCGTCCTCCGAATCTTGACGATGATATTATATTAAGCCCTATCAGGTATCCAAACGTAGTACCCCATCAACAACCAATAGATAACTATCGTCCATTTGACCATGCCCTATTCCGACAAATATGGCCATAGAATGTACTTAGTCCTTCAACAGAGGCATGTACCTATGTTGTATCCCAGTTTTATGAATTCCTTACGACATGTACATATGTTGTATCCCAGTTTGTGACTTAGCCCTGCACTTTGTAATATCAATGTCGGGTTTTATTCATTTCCAATATTTTACTATGATTTGTCGTTAAATTTGTCGCACACTGAAAAGAGAATGAGGAACAACAAAATTTGATTTTTTTTTGTAAAACACTACATGAATTATGATTACCACCGACAAATATGAATTTTGCAGAATTTATTGAACCCTACTTTGAACTATAAAATTCTAGCAACCGTCAAAATAACACTAATTTTTAATAATTAATGCTGGCAAGTTATAGCGAACTTTTGAATAAAATCAGTGCAAAATAGGTCCTCATAAATTTAATTTCCTCCAAAAATAAATTTCATGATTTTAGAATTTATTCGGGGCCCTGTCGCCCGATGGTGGGGCAACTTATTACAGTCATCCGATGGTGAGGCGACTTATTCCAATTGCCTTATAGTGAGGTGACTCAGTCCAGTTGTTAAATGGTCGGGCAACAGAGTCCAGTCGCCCAATGGTGGGGCAACAGAGTCCTCTCGCCCTAAAATTTGGCGCTAAATCAACGCTGACTCAACTTTTTTTGCGTTTTGCACTCTTGTCGCTAAACCATATGGCTACAGAGGTATATTTTTGCAATTATTTCAAATCGAGGTATATTTCTACAATTTGAATAAAAAATGTATTATTTAAAAAAATTCTTTAATGCAGAGCAAGGATAGCAAGAAAAGGATGACCACAGCTATATGAATAAAATTTCTTACGAGTTATGCAAGAAAATTAGTTCACTCGTTAGGTGGTGCAGGTTAAAAGTAGCTCGTGCCAATCATGGAAATGGATGTTAAATAGTTCTTATAAAAAAATTGTATATCTACTCATAGTCATCCTGAAAAGGATAAGGTGATGCTACTGGTTAAAGGGGATGGTAAAGGTTGTCTTTTCAGGGCAGATTGCCGACAAAGAAAGGCATTACATTTTATTTCAATGCAGCAAAACAACCAGTTTTTTTTCCTTGGAATTTAAGCTTCTCGTTGTGTCCCTATACAAGAATGTGATGCATTCCACATTGCTGCCTATATCAGATTGAGATCCCAACTGACCGAAAGGTAACCTATCCACAAAAGAACGCATCATATCTGTTTGCACATGCAGATGACAAACACATCAACTGAAGCAAAGGGCCAGAAGGATGACAGCCATGCTCCAAAGGTGCTCTGAATCAGCATCAAATAAAACAAACCCTGTTACGTGAGCACAAGTTATATGCCATTATTCCAGGACCATTCACCAAACATCAAGATGCTTTGAACTGACAATGTTCGACATTTGCGTACGCATAACTCATGGTACAAAATGTCCATTTATTTTTAGACACGTCGCATAAGCAAATATCAGGATTTTTTTTAAAATAATATATTTTTAATGAAAAATTACATAAATAATATGCTAAAAAAATAACAGTTGTACCCACCTGTCGCGGATCCAAATCACGACATAAATTCTGTTGCTTTTTCAATAAGCGACATAGTCTCTGTCGCTATTTGAAAGTGTGACATAAATCCTGTCGCAGTTTGGAATCGCGACAAAAAGTCTGTCGCTAATGTTTTAGTTCTCTGTCGCAATTTGGAATTGCGACAGAGAGTGTAAAAGCTGCACCGCTTGGCCTTCGGCCTCATTTCCATTGAGGCGCACATAGCCGAGAGCTCGCGCGCGCGCCGGAGAAAAAAGAGAGGAGAGGGGAGAGGAGGAGGGGGAGGAGAGAAGAGGAGGAGGAGGAGGGGGAGGAGGAGAGGAGGAAGAAGAAGAAGAGGAGGAGGAGGGGAGGAAGAAGAAGGGGAGATTCGTCGTGCATTGAGGTAAAATTTGTATTGTTTATTTAAATTTAAATTTAGAAATGCAATTTAGTGATCACATAAAATAGATTGGTAAGTAATTAGGTTTGTAGAGCAATAATTATGTAGAAAAATGATATAGGGACAAAATTAGTTAGGGTTGTACGTAATTAGTCCTATAGATTAGCAATTATTATTTACATAAATAATGTAGAGACCAGATTAATTAGTTTTGTAACTAATTAGTTGTGTAGATCGTCAATAGTTTTTTTACATTGACGAGTTAGCGATCGAATTATTTAGGTTTGTATGTAATGAGTTGTATAAAGTAACAGTAGTTGTGGATAAAAAACTACAAGAACTATGGGAGATACAATGTCTGCAAGAATTATACGAAATACAATATGATAAAAAAATTAATTTCTATAGGACAGTAGCAGTTGTTTGAAGTAGTGTGGAGTACGTCGTCGTGGTACATAGGTGTAGAAGTATGTGTAGATTAGGATTTGAAAGGTGTTAGCGTTATGTTATGCGCACGTTAAAAATTTTATGAAATGGTTGACAGGTATAGATGAACGAGTACAATTTAAAATACATTATAGAGAAGAGGTTCCGCAGATGGGTGCACAAGAGGTGGAATTTAGTCATTTTCAAGTGTTATGGCTGGCCTATCATGTGCCGGTGAGCGTTCATGGGGCACAGTTAACAGATGGTTGTACCACATGTTCTCGTTGGACAGTAAATTGCATGACCTCAAGCTGCACAGAGTAGGGTGTCGGAGACGGGATTGCATGTATTAGGTGTTAGTGGAATTGAAGGGGCCGAAACCCTGAAGCTCATATGAAAGATTGGCGACTGAATGGTTAGTCATTAGTGTTATTGGCGCAAGAATTTGAGAAAACCAATGCTGGTCATACGATGCAGGAGAAGGTTATTGGTGAAGAATCGGAGGAAGTTGGGGAGAGCAGTCGAACAGGAGAATGCTTAATGTAACATACCAAAAAATGCATTTAATATTATTTAATTGTTATTTGTGTGATTTGTGATTTTTCTGAATTTATTGGAATTTTTCTGGATTTATGTGAAATTATTTTAAATTTAGTAAATTGGCCCTTTGAAGAAAACTAATTAAATGTATACAAAGTAAAAATAAAGTTTTGCCAAAAATATTTTAATTGAGTTCAAAATGTCTTAAAGTATTTTTGAGAATTTTCTTGGATTTTTTCTGGTATTTTTGCTACCTAAAACCAATTAAATTAATTTTTCTAGAATTATTTTAAAAAGAAAAATCTGGGAAATCGATAACAGTGTTTGACCGAAACCCAATACTGTGCGCGTTCGTGCGGCCCGACTTAGCCCATTTCTAGAAGCTTGACCAAGGACCGTTGGATCTTCATCCGGTGGTCGGAACCTTGGTCGAAACCCTAGCGATCCTCCAGCGTCCATCCCGTACGCTCGTGGATTTCGCCACAAGATATCGTGTCCGCCTGCCAGACACGTGGATGGTGGGAAGGAGTTCTAGTCTGAGCCGCCGCCGGAGTCCGGAGTTTGCACGTTTCGCCGCTGTGGGAACCTTGGAGTCCGTGTAGGGCTTGCATCCCGACGCTATAAATACCGCGCGTGCTAGCCCGAGGACCCCGTTGAACACCACGTTCGCTGGTCCAGGACTCGTCGCTGAAGTCGCTGTCTTCGCCACACGGGAGCTCGCCGAAGTTGGTGTTCACGCCGCCATGGGTTTTGCTCGGGATCGTCGTCGTTTAGCCGTGCTTCACCACTAGAGTTCCAGATCCGTGATCCTCGTGTTGCGCTGCGGCTGTGAAGCATCTTTCAGTCGTCGGATCATCGTTGTTTTGTCACTTCAAGGTCATCTTCCTTGTTCCCGGTGAAGAGCAGCCGCCACGCCATTCTCGTTCACGCAAGGTCGGGACCGTTGGATTAGATGCAACGGTGAAGATTGCGTCACGCCGCAATGTTCTAGTGGCCATTAGATCTATCGCGGGCGGTTCTGATCTCGCCACGTGTTGGCAATCGGAGCGCACATCGTGGCGGCACCGTGGCCAATCAGGCGCAGCCGCGTGTCGACACGGTCTCGAAAGAGCCGTGGACCGTGTCCACAGTGGACCAGATCTGAACCGTGGACCAGATCCGAACCGTGGACCGAGTCCATGGACCGAGGTGACGTGTCACCGTCTGGTTGGCCCGGTTCAGCGCTGACGTCAGCCAATGCAATAAATCAGGTTTTCCAATAGAAAAATAATTCGATTAATTCGGTATTTTTCCAATTTTCAGGTTTTTATGATTTTTTAATCTTCCGAGTGCCTGTTCTCCCTCATACAAACTCCGATTGAGGTGATTCAAATTTCTAAAAAAATTTAAAATTGAGATCTATTTAATGGTGAATTTTACTTGATTTTTAGAGATTCTTTGCTCTTTGTTTTGGTATTTATTTGTTGTTCCCTCTTGTTTCGCGTAGACATTGAATTGTGCAACGCAATCGAGGAAGATTCGTCGACACAAGACCAAGGTACAGAGCAAGAATAAGGGCTTTATTAAGGCAATTTGTTCTTTGATTATATTGAACCCATGTTTGCAAAACAACTATGTTGTTTTTACTTTATTGCATATTATTTCCCGCGTATAATTGTTTTCAATTAAATTGGGACTTAGCTAATCTACCAATTTGATCTATACCCTACCTTGTCATTTGTATGCCATGATCTATTGTCACCCTAGATTGGTTCACTATAGTTGGTTGGTATTGAAATCAACATGGGAAGGTTAGAACGTCATAATTGCTTCGCCATGCCACGTCATCACATGTACTCAAATCATTGATGTTTAATCTTGATTAATGGAATATGGAACAATGATTGAACTTGTGTGTCATATGAAATCACACAATGAGATTGAGTTGTAGTTGCGAGTCATGTCACACAACGATGTTGAATTGTTGATGGCACGTGGTGCTTGGTAATCAACTTGGGTGGTAATCACTTAGATTGGGGCAAGTGACAAGGGGCGAGTATGCTAAGGTGGGCCCGATGGGCAAAGGGTATGTGGAAATCTTGCTTCAATCATCCTAAGGACTTAACCTTACAAGCCTTTGATCTGAGTCAATCATGCAACCACATGTTTGGCATGGGATAGCCTAGCTGATTAATTTGTGATGTCTTAGCTTGGCACTATCAATGGCGGTGTGAGTTTCCCAGTTACGGAGCAACTCACATGGCGCAAGAGGGGGGCCCTAGATGTGGTTTTCAGACCCACCAGTGTTGAAATCTTAGCGGGTAGTACTGGGTTAAGGCAGAGTTTTGTAAAGGCTTTGTCATGATCTCTTCGCCGACACACCAAAGGAAGTGTGTTAATTGCATGGCACCAAGAGACGATCATGTCGTATGGGTAAAGCGCATAACCTCTACAGAGTGTAAAACTATCCGAATAGCCGTGCTCACGGTATTGAGCAATGCTCAGGAATTACAGTTAAGGGATAGTTTAATTAAATGGAAAGCTTGTTTGGGATGGCAGGATTGCCATATGAAAGGTTGGAACTTGACTTAGGATTGGAAACTTGGTTTACTTGAGAAATGTTGAATCTATATATTACTGTAACATCCCAAAATTTGCTCAAATAATATTTTATTGCTTAATTGTGCATTTATGATCTTCTGGAGTTTATTTGGATTTTTCTGGATTTATTTGAATTAATTTTAAATTAAGAATATTAACCTTTTGTTCAAATCTATTTAAATTATTGCAAAATTAATATAAAAATTTTGCCAAAAATATTTTATTTGAGTCCAGAATGTCTCAAAGTATTTTTGAGATTTTTCTTGGATTTTTCCTAATAGTTTTATTGCCTAAAACAAATAAAATGAATTTCTGTGATTATTTTAATAAAAAAAACCCTTTTTAAAGCCTTATGAACAGTGTCGGGCCGCCCATTCATCATGCGGCCCCACCACCGCTCGCAGTGAAACCCTAACCCTAATGCGGTCAACCGTTGGATCGAGATCCAACGGCTGAGCCTTTACCGCGTGGCCGAGCGTTCAGGGCCGTCGGATGAGCGCTGCGTGGACGTGCTGGATGCATCCGCGTCACCTCTCCGTGTCGCCGCCGGAGTCCGCCGCCGCCACGGAGTCATCCTCAGAGTCCGCGCTGCGCACGCCTCCCCGTGCGGTTATTTAAGGCGCCGTCGCGGGCGCTGAACTCCTCACCACGTGCCGCGTGTTTTGCCATAGCTCCCGAGCCCCGTCGCCGGCCGCCGCTTCGCCAAGAAGCTCGCCGAGTTGAAGTTTGCGTACCGCCGCGTTTTTGCTAAAGAACGCCGCCGATCCGCTGATTTTCGACGCTTGGTCCCGTGATCCGAGCTCGCCGAGGTGTACCGCGTCGGCTACTCTTCTTCTTCGCGTCGAATCGCACCTAACGCCGCCGCCGTGTTTCTTCCTCGCCTCCGTGGATCTTCTCGCCGCCGCCGCTTTAGCCGGGTGAGTTCGTGGCCGTTGGATCCGGATGAACGGAGGGGATCGAGCCGCGTTGCGCGCTTGTCGCCGCTCGATCGATCAAGTCGTGATGCGCCCGCGTGTTGTGTATCGGCGGGCGCGCCGCGACCAATCGACATGACGCATGTCGACACGTTTTGTGAAGCGCCATGGACCGCGTCTGCGGTGAACCGACCTGACGCTTGGAATCAGGCCATACGCCCGAGACACTTGCGTAACTCGATTGGTTCGGTCGGTATGACGCCAAGATGACGTCATGCTTGCACAATAAATCGGTTTTTCAGTCTAAAAATAATTCTGTTAAATTCGGTTTTCTAATTTCTGTATTTTCAGAATTAATTCAGTCTTCAAAAGGCTATATCTTTTGCATCTTAACTCGGATTTGAGTGATTAAAATTTCTAAAAAAATTTAAAATTGAGATCTATTTAATGGTGAATTTTATTTTATTTTTGGAATTTATTTTCTCTCTGTTTTGGTATTTATTTGCTTTTCTCTTTCGGTACGCGTAGACGTTGAATTGTGCGATGCTTCGAAGGAAGATCCAACAACTCAAGAGCAAGCTCCAGATCAAGATCAGGACCTATTCCAAGGCAAGTTGTGCTTTGATCATGTTGAACCCATGTTTATAAAATTTCTATATTTGTTTTACCCTATTGCATATTATTTCAAGTATACAATTGTTTCAAATTAAATGGGGACTTAGCTATTATACCAATTTGATTTATACCCTACCTTGTCATTGTATGCCATGATCCATTGTCACCCTAGATTGGTTCATTATAGTTGGTTAGTAGTTATAATCAACATGGGATGGTTAAACTGTAATAGTTGCTTAGCCATGCCACGTCATCACATGTGATTGAATCATTGATAATTAATCTTGACTAATGGAATATGGAACGATGTTATGAACTTGTGTGTCATGTGGGATCACACGATGAGATTGAGTTGTTGTGGCGAGTCATGTCACGCAACGATGTTGAATTGTTGATGGCACGTGGTGCTTGGTAATCAACTGAGTGATAATCACATAGATTGGGGCAAGTGACAAGGGGTGAGTATGCCAAGGTGGGCCCGATGGGCACAGGGTATGTGGAAGTCTTGCCTTGATCACTCTAAGGACTTAACCTTGCAAGCCTTTGACCTGAGTCAATCATGCAACCACATGTCTGGTATGGGCCAGCCTAGCTGATTAATTTGTAATGTCTTAATTTTGGTACTATCTTGGTCGGTGTGAGTTCCCGAGTTATGGAGAAAATCACATGGCGCAAGAGGGGGCCTCGGATGTGGTAACCAGTCCCACCGTTGTTGAAACCTTAGCGGTGGTACCGGTTAAGCCAACAGCATTGTAAAGGCTTTGTTATAATCACTCGCCTTGGTGGTGTTTGGTTGTATCGCGTGGGTAAAGTGCATTACCTCTGCAGAGTGTGAAACTATTCGAATAGCCGTGCTCGCGGTATTGAGCAATGCTCGGGAATTACAGTTAAGGGTTAGCTTAATTAAATGGACAATTTGGTTGGGATGGCAGAATGCCATGTGGAAGATGGAATTTGACTTAGAATTGGAAACTTGGTTTACTTGAGAAATATCGAATCTATTTACTATCATTATTTGTTTTACGCCTTTATAATCTATTTATTATATTTGTTCATAAATGTCGCTTATTGCAAAATAGCCATGATAGCCTATCCATTGAATAAGCCTTGCATATAGTTACATAGAATTGCATTCATGCACAACTTGATGAGTGCTTTAAGTACTCACCCTTGCCAACAACAATAATCAACAGTTGAAGAATCTACACCTGTGTTGGAGGAGGAATTCCAAGAGGACGCGAGTCATTAGGGTCCGAGCCTTGTTGGTTGCCTGTGGTGAACTGATGAGCTATCTACGTTTTCTATTTTCCGCTGCTTAATTATTAGCTTATATTTCCAGTCTTGCCCTGCGTGGCTTAATAATGTAAGTCGGTCATAAGATCATACACTTAGCTATATCAATAAATGGAGTATTATTCTATTATCGTTGAGTATGATATGATATGTACCGATGTTGAACTGTGTGCACTAGCGTTGATCCTGGGACTAGTGCGGTAAACATAGTGGGTTCGAATCAGTGGATTCGGGTCCTTACAGAGGTGGTATCAGAGCATACTGACTGTAGGTCTTGGCCCTAGATAGCATGAAGGTGTCCAGGTTGTGTCCAGAACTATTTTCTAAAGGAAAATTTAAATTTGACTAACAAAACACTATCGACTCATCTCATTCTCTACTTCTCGCCTTTGCTGAATTTACCGTTTACTTGCCATTTCGGGTGGAGATCTTATTCAAAGTTCTTGTGGAGCAGATGTCGATCGTTCCAACCTTTGAGGAGTCAGCAGGTGGCTATGCAATGGAGCTGTGGAGAGTTCTTCAGACGCTTGGAGGATTCTATCGTCCGTTTTACCGAGGAGGCAGCTGGTCGGTTAATGGTGTTCACCGAGGATTTGTTTGCAAACTAATCATCTACGCCCGGGAGAATGATGAAGCTAGCAGGCCGATCAGTATTTCTGCAAGGAGGTTTTCGTACGAGGTTGCGATCCAGGAGGTTGCCCGACTTGCTCTTCGCCGTGTCTGCCGCGACTACGCCAACGAGCTTCACCACTCAGTGTTTCGACTTCACCCTGATGTGCAAGCATGCCGACGCCGACGGATCGTGGAGGACGAGTGTGCTACTGCGGTACACCTTGCGGAGTTCGCCCTTGCCCAGGAGGAGCATATGAGAGAAACTACTCAGGAGCTGGAGACAGTGTACGAGGCACTCAGAGTGACGGAGCAGGAGTTTGAGGAGACCCATGCTGCAGCTATCGAAATGATCACCGAGCTAGGAGAAGCCCTGGAGGGGGTTGAGGACGAGTTGGAGCGCGTGACCCGAGGAGCTCAGGAGCCAGCTGAGGAGTCCGAGGAGGATCCAGAGGAGCGAGAGTGGGAGCCAGAGGGGAGTACGGACCCTGTTGTTGCTGAGGAGTCGGCAGTAGGTCATCAGGATAGGTTCGCTCCTATGCCAGCCCACCCGCCGGTGTATGCACCGGATCAGTCTCAGCCAGGGTGGCTGGATGAGTGAGAGTCAGTCTTGGAGTTGTGTTGAGACTCGAGTGTTGAGTCACGTCTTTAAGATTTGTCTTTACCTTTTAGTAGACGTTAAGGTTTCATGTTTAGTTTGCTTCTTTGTAATGCTGAGTGTGCAGTATGTGTTGCAAAGCTTGTAGGCTTTATAAGGCATATACCAAGAATAAATAAAGAATTATTTTAGTTGGGTTAAACTTATCTTCCCCGCCCTAGGGATTCTTGCATCTTATCTATGCTACTTCTACCTTTCCTAACCCAAGAGGTAACCAGCAGATGGTGAACACTCGTGGAACCAACGGTTCTTCAGGAAGTGGATTGCGCCAGAATAACAACAACAATGATGGAGGCCATCCCCAACCACCACCGCCAGTGGACATGCAGAATCTGGGAGCGTTTCTGCAAGCAGACTAACTCGATGCGCACTATGATGCAAAGAAATGCAACAGATGACTAATGGGGCTACAAATAACAACAACCAAGTGAACCAGAACAACCATGGTGGGCCTCGGTCTTTCTCCAAGCTGTCAGATTTCATGAGGACTCGGCCACCGACCTTTGCTGGGCATGTTAATCCTTTGGAAGCCGATGACTAGCTAAGAACTATTGAGAAGAAGTTGCATATCACTCAATGCGAGGGCAATGAGAAGGTGCTCTACGCCTCTCATCAACTGGAAGGAACCGCCGCAGAATGGTGGGAGAATTACTGTGCCGCACATGGAGCCCCGCAGGAGATTACTTGGGAGGAGTTTACTACTGCTTTCCGCCAATACCATGTTCCAGAGGAATGATGGATCTCAAGAAGGAAGAATTGTGGCTCAAACAAGGAGGCCACCAAAGGCCGAGTATCCGAATAAGTTTACCCGCTTAGCTCGCTATGCCCTCAAGATGTAGCGACAGATAAAGCTAGGCGCCTCATTTCATGAAGGGGTGAATTGGATCGCAGTGGGGTGATCACCCACAATTTCCCATATTTTCGTGAGCTAGTTAATAAGGCTTTGATTTTGGAGGATAAGCGCAAGGAGTTGGGTGAAAACCGTAAGCGCTTGATGACTAATCAGGGTGGACGTCCAAACCACCTACGTCTGAGAATGTCACCACAACAGTTTGCCAGATTCCAACCGCCAGCTATAAACAAGGCATCAACCCCTACGCCGCCTCGCTAATCGTAATTTTCGACACCAAAGACAGGCGAGAATGCACCGTGAGGGAATCGAGTCCGCAATCAAGAGATGCTATACATGCAATGAGCCAGGGCACTTTTCTAATAGGTGTCCACAGAAGGGAGGCATCACGCCAGCTCGCTTTAACTTGGGAACAACACCTGCCAAGGCATCGGCTTCAGGAGGAAATCGTGCACCCGGTCAAGCCGAGCAACCCTCACCAACAAAGGCGCTGTAGGATCAACCACATCACCGCAGATGGAGCTCGGGAGGCTACGGACGTCGTACCGGGTAAGTTTCTAGTTAACTCAGTACCCGCTACAGTTTTATTTGATTCTGGAGCTTCGCATTCGTTTTTTTCTCAAAGTTTCGCAACCAAGAATGGGTTTAAAGTGGTGAATCTTAAATGTGTGCTATTAGTCCAAGCCCTAGGATCTGAGCTTAGATCTAGCCTCGGGTGCTTGGGAGTTAAGTTGCTCATGGATGGGATAGAATTTCTAGCGAATCTTATCTTGTTAGATGCACAATCCCTAGATGTTATCCTTGGGATGGATTGGCTATCTAAGCATAAGGCTGTTTTGGATTGTGGCCGAAGGATTGTGACTCTAGAAGGCCCTAGTGGCAAGAAGGTAGAATTTCAAGCGACTGTAGTTCGTGATGGGCAGTTAGTGGTCAACAGCCAGCAAGCCATCAGCATTGAGGATGTACCAGTAGTCAGAGAATACCCGGATGTGTTTCTGGAATATTTACCAGGGTTGCCACCAGACCGCAATATCGAGTTCGTTATCGAGTTAGCACCAGGGACAACACCGATATCAAAGAGACCTTATCGGATGCCTACAGACGAGTTAGTGGAAATGAAAAAGTAGATTGAGGAACTACAAGAGAAGGGTTTCATTAGACCAAGTTCGTCACTGTGGGGGGCACCAGTTTTGTTTGTTCGTAAGAAGGATGGAAGTCTTAGAATGTGCATCGATTACCGTGCACTTAATGAGGTAACGATCAAGAATAAGTATCCATTGCCCAGGATCGATGATTTATTTGATCAGTTAAGAGGAGCCAGAGTGTTCTCCAAAATAGATCTTCGTTCAGGGTACCATCAGTTGAAGATCCGAGTAGAGGATGTGCTAAAGACTGTGTTTTCTACGCGATATGGACACTATGAGTTCATAGTAATGTCATTTGGATTGACGAATGCCCCTGCATATTTCATGAACATGATGAATAAAGTTTTCATGGAGTATTTGGATAAGTTAGTTGTGGTCTTTATAGATGATATTTTAGTTTTCTCGAAGACAGAGGAAGAGCATGCTGAACACTTGAGGATGGTTTTAGAGAAGCTGCGAGAGCATCAGTTGTACGCTAAGTTCAGCAAGTGTGATTTTTGGAAGGAGAAAGTTGAATTTCTTGGTCATGTAATGACTACTAAAGGAGTTGCGGTAGATCCGAGCAAAGTGGACGCAGTGTTGCATTGGGAGCAACCGAAGTCTGTCACTCAGATCCGTAGTTTTCTGGGCATGGCGGGATACTACCGTCGGTTCATAGAGGGATTCTCAACGATTGCTAAACCCCTGACGCAGTTGTTGAAGAAAGAGAAGAAGTTTGCATGGATGCCAGAGTGCGAGAGAAGTTTTATAGAATTGAAGAAGCGTTTGACGACCGCCCCCGTATTAGTGTTACCGGACGTGCAGAATGGATTTGACATTTATTGCCATGCCTCAAAGCAAGGTCTGGGGTGCGTGTTAATGCAGAATGGAAAAGTTGTTGCTTATGCGTCAAGGCAGTTGAGACCGCATGAGGCAAATTATCCGACGCATGATTTGGAGTTAGCTGCCGTAGTGCATGCTTTCAAGATATGCGTCATTATCTCATAGGAAATAGATGTGAGATATATACGGATCATAAGAGCCTGAAATACATTTTCAATCAAGCAGATCTTAATATGAGACAACGAAGGTGGCTAGAGTTAATCAAGGATTATAATGTGGGAATTCATTATCACCCCGGAAAAGCCAATGTAGTAGCAGATGCTCTGAGTCGGAAGAGCCATAGTGCAAATACGTTGTCAATGGAGGATCAACCAGAGCTATGTAAGGAATTTCAGAAGCTAAGGTTGGAAGTTGTTCATAAGGAATCATAGTCAGACCGAGGTAAAACCAACACTGGAGGGTCAGATTAGAGAGGGCCAGAAAGATGATGATAAAATTTCTAAGATCAAGGCTAAAAAGGAGGAAGGCCTAGCAGTGGATTTCACTCTAGATGAGCAGGGAACCATGTTCTTCAAAGGCCGAATTTGTGTACCGGATAAAAAGGAGCTGAAGCAACTGATTCTTGAAGAAGCTCAGATTCTAAATACTCAATTCATCCGGGAAGTACCAAAATGTATCAAGATTTGAGAGAGAGATTTTGGTGGCCTAATATGAAGCGTGAGGTGGCTGAGTATGTTGCTCTATGTGATGTATGTCAGAGAGTAACAGCCATGCATCAAAGACCCGCTGGTTTGTTACAGGCGTTGAAAATTCCGGAATGGAAGTGGGAGGAAATCGGTATGGACTTTATCACCGGTTTACCTAAGACTCAGAGAGGTTATGATTCGATTTGGGTTATTGTGGATCGTTTGACTAAGGTCGCTCATTTCATTCCGGTGAAGACTACTTACTCAGGAGATCGTTTAGCAGAGTTGTATATGTCAAGGATTGTATGTTTGCATGGGGTGCCCAAAAAGATTGTGTCAGACAGAGGTACCCAATTTACCTCGAGATTTTGGAACAAGTTGCATGAAGCAATGGGAACTCACTCAATTTCAAGATCTGAGATCACCCGTGAGATGGATGGTCGACCGAGAGGTAAATCGATTTTAGAAGATATGTTGAGAGCTTGTGCTTTAGCTTATGCTACGCCTTGGGATAAATGTTTGCCGATGCGTAATCTGCCATAATAATAGTTACCAAGCTAGCTTGCAGATGTCACCGTTTGAGGCATTGTATGGACGTGCTTATCGTACTCCGTTAAATTGGAATGAAACAGGAGAACGTTTGGTGTTTGGGCCAAATATTCTCGAGGAAGCAGAAAATCAAGTTACGATGATCAGAGAGGGGTTTAAGATAGCGCAGTCAAGGCAAAAGAGCTACGCCGACAACCGACGCCGAGATTTGAGTTTCGAGCCAGATGATTATGTGTATCTCAGGGTTACCCCTCTTAAGGGTGTTAAAAGGTTTCACGTGAAAGGGAAGCTTGCACCAAGATATGTTGGACCTTTCAAAATTTTGAGCCGTCGAGGAGAAGTAGCTTATCAGTTGGAATTGCCTCAGTCTTTGGCAGGAGTGCACGACGTGTTTCATGTGTCGCAGCTTAAGAAATGTCTTAGAGTGCCAACAGAACAAACCCCGTTGGACGCAATAGAGCTGCAGGAAGACTTCACTTACAAGGAGCAGCCAATCAGAATTTTAGATGTTATGGAGCGTAGAACCAGAAGCAAGTCTATTCGCTTTTGCAGAGTTCAGTGGAGCAATCATTCCGAAAGCGAAGCAACCTGGGAGCGTGAAGAAGATTTGAAGTCAGAGTTTTCGAACCTATTCTCTAGTTAGCCCTGAATCTCGGGGTCGAGATTCTGTTAAGGGGAGGAGGTTTGTAACATCCCAAAATTTGCTCAAATAATATTTTATTGCTTAATTGTGCATTTATGATCTTCTGGAGTTTATTTGGATTTTTCTAGATTTATTTGAATTAATTTTAAATTAAGAATATTAACCTTTTGTTCAAATCTATTTAAATTATTGCAAAATTAATATAAAGTTTTGCCAAAAATATTTTATTTGAGTCCAGAATGTCTCAAAGTATTTTTGAGATTTTTCTTGGATTTTTCCTAATAGTTTTATTGCCTAAAACAAATAAAATGATTTTTTGAGATTATTTTAATAAAAAAACCCCTTTTTAAAGCCTTATGAACAGTGTCAAGCCGGCCCATTACTGTGCGTCCCAGTCAGGCCGTTCGCAGCGAAACCCTAACCCTAATGCGGTCAACCGTTGGATCGAGATCCAACGGCTGAGCCTTCACTGCGTGGCCAAGCGTTCAGAGCCGTCGGATGAGCGCCGCATGGACGCGCTGGATGCATCCGCGTCACCTCTCCGTGTCGCCACCGGAGTCCTCCGCCGCCACGGAGTCATCCTCGGAGTCCGCGCTGTGCACGCCTCCCCGTGCGGTTATTTAAGGCGCCGTCGCCGGCGCTGAACTCCTCACCTCGTGCCGCGTGTTTTGCCATAGCTCCCGAGCCCTGTGCCGCCGCCGTTTTCGTGAAGAAGCTCGTCGGAGTTGATGTTTGCAGCCGCCGCGGTTTTTCCTAAAAACGTCGCCGATCCGCTGATTTTCGACGCTTTGATCCCAGATCCGAGCTCGTTGAGGTGTACCGCGTTGGCTACTCTTCTTCTTCGCGTCAAAATCGCGCCGGAACGCCATCGCCCAGGTTTCTTCCTCATCTCCTGTGGATCTTCTCGCCGCCGCTTCGCCTTTAGCTTCGGGTGAGTTCGTGGCCGTTGGATCTGGATGAACGGAGGGGATCGAGCCGCGTTGCGCGCGTTTGTCGCCGTTTGATCAGATCAAGCCGTAGATGCGCTCCACGTGTTGTGTATCGGCGGGGGCGGCGCTGCGACCAATCGATTATGACGCGTGTCGCACGCGTTTGCGGCGCCATGGACCGCGTCACGGTGAACCGACCGACGCCGTGGAATCAGTCCATACGCCCAAGACACGTGGCGTAACTCGATTGGTTCGGTCGTACGACGCCAAGATGACGTCACGCTTACACAATAAATCGGTTTTTCAGTTTAAAAATAATTCTGTTAAGTTCGGTTTTCTAATTTCTGTATTTTCAGAATTAATTCAGACTTCAAAAGGCTATATCTTTTGCATCTTAACTCAGATTTGAGTGATTCAAATTTCTAAAAAATTTAAAATTGAGATCTATTTAATGGTGAATTTTATTTGATTTTTGGAGTTTATTTTCTCTCTATTTTGGTATTTATTTGCTTTTCTCTTTCGGTACGCGTAGACGTTGAATTGTGCGACGCTTCGGAGGAAGATCCAACAACTCAAGAGCAAGCTCCAGATCAAGATCAGGACCTATTCCAAGGCAAGTTGTGCTTTGATCATGTTGTACCCATGTTTATAAAATTTCTATATTTGTTTTACCCTATTGCATATTATTTCAAGTATACAATTGTTTCAAATTAAATGGGGACTTAGCTATTATACCAATTTGATTTATACCCTACCTTGTCGTTGTATGCCATGATCCATTGTCACCCTAGATTGGTTCATTATAGTTGGTTAGTAGTTATAATCAACATGGGATGGTTAGACCGTAATAGTTGCTTAGCCATGCCACGTCATCACATGTGATTGAATCATTGATAATTAATCTTGACTAATGGAATATGGAACGATGTTATGAACTTGTGTGTCGTGTGGGATCACACGATGAGATTGAGTTGTTGTGGCGAGTCATGTCACGCAACGATGTTGAATTGTTGATGGCACGTGGTGCTTGGTAATCAACTGGGTGATAATCACTTAGATTGGGGCAAGTCACAAGGGGCGAGTATGCCAAGGTGGGCCCGATGGGCAGAGAGTATGTGGAAGTCTTGCCTTGATCACTCTAAGGACTTAACCTTGCAAGCCTTTGACCTGAGTCAATAATGCAACCACATGTCTGGTATGGGCCAGACTAGCTGATTAATTTGCAATGTCTTAATTTTGGTACTATCTTGGTCGGTGTGAGTTCCCGAGTTATGGAGAAAATCACATGGCGCAAGAGGGGGGCCCTGGATGTGGTAACCAGTCCCACCAGTGTTGAAACCTTAGCGGGTGGTACCGGGTTAAGCCAGCGCATTGTAAAGGCTTTGTTATAATCACTCGCCTTGGTGGTGTTTGGTTGTATCGCGTGGGTAAAGTGCATAACCTCTGCAGAGTGAGAAACTATTCTGATAGCCGTGCTCGCGGTATTGAGCAATGCTCGGGAATTACAGTTAAGGGTTAGCTTAATTAAATGGACAATTTGGTTGGGATGGCAAAATGCCATGTGGAAGATGGAATTTGACTTAGAATTGGAAACTTGGTTTACTTGAGAAATGCTGAATCTATTTACTATCATTATTTGTTTTACAGTCTTTATAATCTATTTATTATATTTGTTCATAAATGCTGCTTATTGCAAAATAGCCATGATAGCCTATCCATTGGAATAAGCCTTGCATATAGTTACATAGAATTGCATTCTGTGCACAACTTGTTGAGTGCTTTAAGTACTCACCCTTGTCAACAACAATAATCAACAGTTGAAGAATCTACACCTGTGTTGGAGGAGGAATTCCAAGAGGATGCGAGTCATTAGGGTCCGAGCCTTTTCGGTTGCCTGTGGTGAACTGATGAGCTATCTACGTTTTCTATTTTCCGCTGCTTAATTATTAGCTTATATTTCCAGTCTTGCCCTGCGTGGCTTAATAATGTAAGTCGGTCATAAGATCATACACTTAGCTATATCAATAAATGGAGTATTATTCTATTATGGTTGAGTATGATATGATATGTACCGATGTTGAACTGTGTGCACTAGCGTTGATCTTGGGACTAGTGCGGTAAACACAGTGGATTCGGGTCCTTACAATTACTGTTATTTGTTTTACAGTCTTTACAATCTATTTATTGTATTTGTTCATAAATGCTGCTTATTGCAAAATAGCCATAATAGCCTCTTCCTTTGGAATAAGCCTTTCATATAGTTACATAGAATTGTATTCTGTGCACAACTTGTTGAGTGCTTTAAGTACTCACCCTTACCCACAACAACATCATCAGTTGAGGAGTCTGCATCCATGCTGGAGGAGATGTACCAAGAGGAGACGAATGTTTAGGGTACGAACCTTGTCAGTTGCCTGTGGTATACTGAGGGGTTGTCTACGTTTTCATTCCACTGCAGTTTAATTTGTTGATTCAGCCCTGTGAGGCATAGTCATGTAAGTTGACCATAAGGTCATTCAACTAGTATTATTTAATATATGATGTCTTTCATAATGTTTCCGCTGTGTATGATTGTGATATTTACCGATGTTGTGCCTATGTGCACTAGCGTTATCCTGGACTAGTGCAGTATACACAAAGGGTCCGGATTTGTATATTTGGGTCCCGACACTTAAAAAGGAAGGATGTCAGTTCGAGTCATGAGGGTGTACAAGGCAAGGAAGTTGATGTTCCGATGACAGATGTTCAGGTACCATTGGGTGTGACAGACGAGGGAGAAGTGGGATGCATGTCAGTTCGATAGGTTGGTGGTCAACGAGGGTGAAAACTTCACATGGCAGTCGGATCGGAATGAGGTGAGGGAAGATGCTATTTACAAGAGTAAGTTTGAGATTCAGGAAGCAGTGGCAACATTGGCGGTGTCGCTTCGTAGAACCTTTAAGGTTGCGAAGTCGGATCAACGGATGTATGATGTCAGATGTCAGATGGAGGGTTACCCATGGCGTGTGCATGCGTACCAGCCTAAGTGAGATACCATTTGGAAGTGTTCTATAGTCGTCCCACACACATGCATGCTGATGGAGTCTACCCAATCGCATAGAAACATATCTTCAGGCTTTGTTGCGAATGCAATGTATGGGGAGATTGTGGGCAACCTGAATTTAGAGCCACGTGCCATCATACTTGCAATAGAGCAGAGGTTTCAGTACACCATATGCTATGCGAAAGCATAGAGAGCGAAGCAGAAGGCATTGGAAACTAGATTTGGTACGCATGAAGACTCATATCAGAACCTACCAGGTATGCTTGAGATGATCAAGGAAAGGAATTCTAGAACTTATATCGATATTTGTGAGCAGCCCTCTCAGCGCTTCCCTACGAAGATGGTACTCAAGCGTTATTTCTTTGCTTTCAGTGCATGTATCAATGCGTTCAGACATTGCCGTCTGTTGTTATGTGTGGATGGGACATTCTTGACTGGAAAGTATAAAGGCCAGATATTAACTTCTATAGGAGTAGATGGCAATAATCAGGTTCTTCGTATAGAGCTCGCATTCTTGGAGGGTGAGAACATAGAAAACTGCACTAGTTTCTAAGGAATGTGAAAGCCGGCGTCGTGGATCAGCGGTCTGGAGTGTGTGTTATACACGATCGGCATCCCGGGCTATTGAAAGCGGTCGTGCAGTTGCAGAAAGGTGTAGAAGAAACACATCCATGGCCTAATCTGCGAAGTAGGTGGTGCAAGTGGCACATAGGTGCTAACTTCTATAAGCAGTTCAAGAACAAGGAACTTACGAAGCTTTTTAAGAGGTTATCCTACCAGACCCAACAAAGAAAGTTTGATGCACTATGGAAGAAGTTGGACGAGATGACATCAAGGCATACAGCAGAGGCAGCGAAGAGGCCAATGCCTGGCATAGAGGATGCCCCAGTAGCACTGAAAGTGTTACCCACGGACCCTCCGCACTTGGTCCGGAGGAATGAAAGACCACGAAATGCTTCTCCGAATGGATAGAGAATGAGCCTAGGTAGAAATGGCATTGCTTTATGACACCAACGGTGCCCGGTATGGGGTCATGACAACAAACTTGGCTGAGGTTTACAATTGGGTCATGCGAGGCCTGAGACCCCTTCCTCTGGTTGCTACAGTGGAGGGTGTTCTTCATGGTATTGCGAAGTACTTTGTGGATCTCCATGCTAGGGCGTTAGTACGTTTGAGTAATACTGATGTGAAATACTCAGAGGTGATCTGTACGTACATGAAGGAGAAAGGCAAAAAGGGGGAGATGCATAGAGAATTGAAGATGGGCACGAGGGAGCTTCGTTTCGAGGTGCTATGTAAAGAGAAAGCCGGTCGTGGGATGAACCGGCATAAATTTGTTCATGAATGCATTCTACATCGGCAAACATGTGTCTGCAACTGCAATTAACAAGCCTCGTCTCTTACACAAGCCATGCTCACACGTAATGACTGCCTGCTCAACAATCCGTATGGATTCAGGTATTCTCAGGCTAAGGAGACAGAGTTGGTCATAGATGCCTTTTCAAGTGGTTTCCATATATCATCTTTTGCTTTGTTAACTTACATATTCGTCGATTACCTCCCACCACTTTCATCTTTTTCAGCTTGATTTCACTACTCGTGGCAGCTTGTTCATGGACTTATTTAACTTATGTATTCAGTAATTATCTACACGTAATAAAATTTGTTGTGAAATACCGAAAGCATCCATAAACCTTTCGAAGTGAAAAGTGACAACACTCTACCCACCGCTTTCAGCTTTTTCATTTCGATTGGACAACACATTGCCACATTGGCCTAAAAAGCCGAGTTGGCAACACGCTGCCTATTGATTTCTAAATTCAATTTGTCACATCCGCCTGAAAAGGTGACGAGTCGCGACCCCCGTTATCACATAGCGACATACAACACACTGTCTGTCTCAGAGCGAAGTGACAACACCCTGCAACCCACCGCTTTCTCCGACCAAAATGACAACACGCTGCAGCTTGCTTTTTTAGACCTAAGTGAGATATAAAACCACCCGCCACCCAAGCAACCCTTCTTCCCAACCCCAACCTGCACTCCATTGCAATCACAGACCGAGGAAGCTCAAGCCGTGGGAGGGGTAGATAGGGAAGACTATAAAAGGCCAAACAGCAGGCACACATACACAGCTCCCACTCACACTTCACCATGGCTGGATCCTCTAGCAGAGCATTCTCGTGGACACCAGATATGAGCAGCGTAGCCTTTCATAACATGTTGAAGGTTACGCGTAATGAGAAGGAAGATCCGTTCAAGGAGGAGAACCTAAGTAAAGTGGTGTCCAAATTGCAAGAGTGGCGTCCGATATTATCGAGGCATAACGTGACAACCTTTGGCCTGATCCTTGTGACCTTCGATGACCTCAAGGCGTACTTGCAAGGGTGGCGTCAAAGGTATTTCAGGGTGTGCAAACTAGCCGACCACCCTTCTACTACAGGTTTCTCTACGAGATTTTATAGGGTACTGATGCTGCCCGATCAGTATGCAGAGCATATTAAGGTTAGTTATTTCCTATTTGTTCACCCTAGTGATCTTTTTAGCATTATCCATAAGTTCACTAATTCATATGCTCGTCTTGTGTATTAGTCATTCTCAGAGGATAAAGAGTTGGTGAACAAAGATATTCCAGAATTTATAGCGATGTATATGCTCTTCGGCGGGGGTGTGATGCCTGGTTTGCGTAGAAGACACAGAAGAGGATCTAACTGGAGGGGTAGAGGTCCACCCAGTACTGTTGCAGCAAAAAGTTCAAGAGGACGTTCAACCACCACCGAAGGGGGGCTTGCTTCTAACTATACAAATGATGATAACGATGATGATGATGATTTCATGTCACCTAGATATCGATGTTCAAGCACTATCACAACAGGCCGTTCAAGTACTACTACAACAGGCCGTTCAAGCAACAATGCAAGAGGACGTTCAACCAACACTGAAGGAAGGCTAACTCCAAACCATAAAATGATGATGATGATGAAAATTTCATGCCACCTAGGTCACAAACCCTGCGTCCTCAGAGTCCTCCAAATCCTGATGATGATATTACATTAAGCCCTATCAGGTATCCAAACATAGTACCCCGTCAGGAACCAATAGATAACTATAATAATTTTTATAGTAGCGACCTATTCTGACAACCATGGCCATAGAATGTATGGTTTTGTGACTTAGTCCTTCACCAGAGGCATGTACCTATGTTGTATCCCAGCTTTATGAATTCTTTAAGGCATGTATGTACCTATGTTGTTTCCCAGTTTTATGAATTCCCTAAGGCATGTACCTATGTTCTATCCCAGTTTGTGACTTAGTCCTACACTTTATAATATCAATGTCAGGTTTCATTTAATATTTTACTATGATTTGTCGTCAAATTGAAAACTTGTCACACACCGAAAGAGAATGAGGAACAATGAAATTTGATTTTTTTTGTCAAAAAAATTAATAGACAAATAATTTTGTAAAATACTACATGAATTATCACCGACAAATATGAATTTTTTTGAATTTATTGTACCCTAGTTTGAACTGTAAAATTCTAGCAACCGTCAAAATAACACTAATTTTTAATAATTAATGCTCACAAGTTACAATGAATTTTCGAATGAAATGAGTGCAAAACTGTTCCCCATAAATTTAATTTTGTCCAAAAAAACTTTCATGATTTTTAGAATTTATCTGGTTGGGCGACAGAGACCTCTCACTTTTTTATTTAGCGATAGAGAAGCCACATTAGCGCTAACTCATCTTTTTCTCTCTTGTCGTCAAACCATATGATAACAGAGGTATAGCTTTGTAATTTTTTTTAGATCGAGATATATATTTGCAATTTGAATAAAAAATATATTATTTATAAAAAAATTCTTTCGAATAGTATTTTACTCTGTCGCGCAACTAAACTACGACAGAGACACTTGCGACAGAGTCTTTGTCGCAATTTGGATTAGCGACAATGTATTATCGCTCTTTGAAACCGCGACAGAGATTCTGCCGCTGTTTGGAATTGCAACATAATATCTTCATAGTTTGGATGAGCGACAGGTGTGTATAACTGTTTTTTTTCGGTATATTATTTCTGTAACTTTTTATTAAAAATATATGATTTAAAAAATTCCAAATATCAGCTATGTTCTCAAATCCAAAACAAAGGGAAAAAGAGATGGAAAGGGACGGAACAGATTTGTAGCAAGAAACATTGACAACAAGTTACATAAATAAAACCACGACTTATTATTGCACATAACTTTACAAATAGCTGAGGCACAACCATCTATCATGTATATTTGTATGAGTAAAACAGTACAAGGCAATATTGTTATTTTTTTCGAAACAAACACACCCACCATGCATAGGAACAAGTATAAACCATAGGTCAAAGCACGGGCGAAGCCAGCCTAAACTCAAACCTTGAGTTGAACTAGCTGTTCTTAGGTCGATTTTTATTCTAGTGATTTTTCAAGAGATTTTTTATGGATTTCAATCCCAAGCCTTGGGCCATGGCCCAGGTAGCCTGAGGTCTGACTCTGCTCCGAGGTAGGAGACTAGAAGAGGAGAGGGAGGATAGCAGATGGGGCCAGTAAGAAAGAGCTGAAGAAAAGAAATCCAGAAACATGTGGTAAAATTATGAAAAAAAATTGAGGCCGTCTGAAACTAATCATGTAATAAATTTTCCATTTTAAATTCTTTGACACCGAAACATGAAGTTTTTGTATAAAAACACCACGCAGCTTGACTGTAGGATCGGCCCCCACTTTGCCACGTAGCTTTGAAACGCTTGACATAATATATTCTAGTGCCACTAGGTCTCCATCACTCCATGTGCGCGTCTAGCTTCAGGAACAGGGAATGAACACGAGCTGGAACGTACGGGTGTAGTGACCAAAGCCGTGTTTGACCTTGCGTCGATCGAATGCTAATTCGTAAAGATTATTTATAAAACCATACTCTATAATAGCTGCATCAAAATATTATTTTCTTAAATAATATGGATCACAATGAATGCAAAATTGTTTATCGACTGATGGAGCTGTTGGTTGATCTTTATTTTATTTACGGTGGATGGAGGCGGCTGAAGGGATGCGATGATGAAACTACGGTAGTCAAGGCCTCCCATACTTAGGACAATTATATAAGGAATAAATCCCTCTTGCTTGCGTCAACGTCCGTAAAGAATAATTCCCTCTTACTTGAGTCAACATCCGCAAAGCTCGTATCAACCAGAGACCCATTAGGCGACAATTCAGCTTTTAAGCGACTTTTAATATAAATTAGAAGCTATATATAACTAACAAAACTCAAAGCTAAAAGTTGGTTAAAATCTGTTTTTACAGGTTATTGCTGAGAGAAATTAGTTATTTACCAAACGGTCAGTTATAAAAAACTGTACCGCTTTTCAGCCTCGAAAGCTAAAAAAATAACTTTTCAGAAAAGTTACAGCCCCCAAATAGGCCTTTAGTCTAATACCCTACGAAGCTGTCATGCCTTTGGCTTATAGATTAAAGCTAACTTTTTTATTTAAACAGCTCAAAAGAAATCGGCTTTTATATGTGATAGATATGGATAATTTTACCTAACTTATGTGGCATTAGTCTAAAACCAATCCTTAATATACCAAAAAACACCTCTCCAGTGTCTTTTAACTTTTAGTTATATGAAAGTTTGTGGCTTTTGAAAAAATCTAGATAAAAACCATATATTTATTTAAAATTTAGCTTTTAAGCTAATAAAAAAACCAAAAGAACAAGGCCGTAATAATTATGTAGGAAAGAGGCGCTAATACACCCTAGTGCTGAGACACTGACGGTGATGATACACCGAGGGTGCTGCTAGTACACCTAGCTGGCCGAGGGTGCGGATACACCATAGCTAAGCGCTATATTGCACAGTGGGTACAGGTGTAATATAGGAATAAGGGAAAAGCTTTTAGGCCTAGGTTGTGTGTTTAAGGAAACCCGGTAATTCGAATGACAAATGGGGTCTAGAGATTCAACGGGTAAAGCGATGTAACCTCTGCAGAGAAAGAAGAAGAAGAAGACATGTATCACGTTCACTAGGATAGATAACGAGTCAACTCGACTCGGCTCGATCAAATTCGTTAAGATAACGAGCCAGCTCGACTCGACTCGTTATCTTAACGAGCTCAAATCTCAGCTTGGTTCGACCCGTTAAATTTAACATTGTCATCTGAGAGGAGGATTGATGTTGAGACTATACAGTATGCTGTATGTTATCATCCTCGTCTCACACATATATATCTATACTTGTTGATTTAGATGACTCGTTTAACTCGCGAGTTAACTCATTATATAAATGAGTTCAAATCATGACTCAATCTAACTCATTAAAGAACGAGTTCGAATCGAGTCGAACCAAGTTTACGAACACTCGTTTAACTCACGAGTTTCAAGTTTTTTTTCACTCCTAACGCCAACCTTCTGGATTGAAGGCTACGGGAGCCTAAAGGGGCTCCGTACAAAGACGCTGGTGACCAGTAGCTTGCTAAACTAATATGTCTTTTCTCACCAAAATATTTTGTTAAAAATAAGAGAATTGGTCTTGAAAAATTTATGATTTAGATGATTCAAGCGTGACAACCCTCTTGACTATTTAATGCTTGTTGAGTAGTACATCGGTAGTAACCATTGCTGTTACCTCCTTTGATTAGAAGCCAGCATATGACTAATACCTTCGGTCAAGCAAAGGTTATTCGGCGAGCAATTTAGATAATATGGATAGTAAATAGTGCTAATAAAAATTAGATCTAACTGTATATTTTTTAAGGGTATTATGAATTTTTTATCTTTTTTCACGTTACTGGTTAATCATTATCGTTGAGTTTTATTTTCCACCGTCACCGCCCTTTGTTGCGTTACTCGTTATCATTGCCCTCCTTTTTTCGCCGTCGCCAGTCTAGTCCTATCGATGTCGTAGCCTCTACCTTCCTGTCGGTGCCCTCCTAGATTGTGACCATGCCGCAGCTGGCGCCCTCCCGCCTGATTCATGACAACGCCGTAGCCTCGCACTAATACATCGAGCGCTCTGTCCTGCACGGCCCACGAAGCAGTTCCGAATTCTACACAAAAGCACCAAAAAATACACATATATTCAAAATTAAAAAATGACTAATTATAATACTATCACTATATGATTTCTACTACTAATACTACCATTGCAAGTATAACTAATCCGATCCGTTTAATCAAATAAAATGGACGGCTAATATTCAATATTATGTATTTAAAAGTAATCTATTCGGGTGTCAACTACTATCTGTACGAGGAGAGGCAGAAGACGATCCCATGTCTAGCCAACTAGAAATTTATGTGCGGCGTGCCACGCCGCAGGCGCCGCTCTCCACGCGAGAAAATCGACAAAACGCGCGATTGACGCTCCAAACAAGAGTAAATCGAGAAAATGCGCGAAAAGGATCTAAAAATAAGCTTATGTTTTTCGCAAAAAAGCTTAAACGTAATGCTAGAAAAGCGGAAAAAGGATATAAATGCAATGCATATTTTTTTTAAAAAAAAGGACATTATTTTTTCTCACGAAAAGGACCTAAGCATAATTTCGATTTCTCTAAAAAGGACCCGAGCGCTACTCATAAAAACGCTAAAAGGGCATGGACGTAATATGTAATCTTTTTTCGAAAAAAGGAGCAAACTGTAATTTTTTTTTCCAAAAAGGACCTATCCGTAAATTTTTATTTTTAGAAAAGGACTAGGATGTGAAAAAATTTTGGCCGGCTCGGCTCGAGCCGCGAGCCGAGCCGGCCCCCGCTCGGCTCAGAACGCCCAGAGCCCGGCGTTTCTGCAATCTATAGGATAGGTATGATGTAATCTAGGGGCTCTTATCCATAATTATGTATGAAAAAATATGTAATAGCGGGAATATTGTGTTGAACTCGATTTTTAATATTTAAACCCTATGTGGTACGGTATTGTAATGTTAATCACGGATCTTTACCTATTCCTCTGCTGCAATCTCAAGCGTGGCTTATTATTCGTCAAAATAAGATTTTGTCTCGTAATAATCCAGAGTCTATTATCATCCCCAAAGGTAGTGATGGCACAGGGTGTCACACCGACAAAAGGGCTGGCAAAAAGGCTCATTAAGGTTTAAATCAAAATTACTTCGATTACAGTAATTAATCTCTACTACTTCTAATTACGAGTTGGTGGTGGTACGTTCTTCACCACCAACCCACATGTAAAAATCGAAAAAAACCGAACCTTCCGATTCCTCACGATCTTCTCCACGAACGCACCCCCAACGCCCTCCCCGCCGACCCCCACTCCTCCCCACCGACCTGACCCGCCGAGGTTGCGGGAGCTCGCCGCACCACGCCCCGAACACCCCCCCCCCTCAAGCCACGACAGCTGCCCATCTGCGCCAACTCCAGACGCCTTCCTCCCCATTGACCTACCCCGCCGACCCCCCTACGAGGCTGCGGGAGCCCGTCGCGCCACGCCCCGAACACCCCCCCAAGCCACGACAGCTGCCCCTCTACACCAAGTCCAGACACCTTCCCTGGTGCGGCCCCGCTCCTCCCCGCCGACCCGCCTTCCCTGGTGCGACCCCGCTCCTCCTCGCCGACCCCTACGAGCTAGATCCACACCTCCTCCAGATCCACACCTCCTGTGGCTAAGTTTTGGTGCCTTGGCTGTCGTCGCCGCTGGAGCCGAAGCCCGAGGAGGAGCCATTGTCGTCGAGGCGGCCGGAGGTCCTGGCGGCGTCGGGGTCGTTCCGGCTGCCTGAGGTGGCCCGGGTGTTCGAGGAGCTCCCCTGTGCGGCCATCATCGCCGTCTCTTGCCCCGACGCCTCCTGACCGTGGCTGACCATGCCGTCGATGCCGTGCTCAACTGCTGGACCGGCCGCTTCGCCCGCCGTAACTTGCCGCTCCTCATCCGCGTAAGCCGCCTCTCAATCTCTCTCTCTCTCTCTGTGCGCGCCTGCTTGCAACGTGTTCGATGAAATGAGTTACCGGGGCATCCATTAAGATTTAGCGTCTGCCGTGGCGGGGGAAAGATTTTTCCGCGACCATTGCGCTGTTTACCATTAGTGTGCCTCACAAATGGTTATATGGGAGTGCACGAAGCTGATAATTTGCTATCTGTTCCTGTTGTTTGATATAATAATCTGGGTAATGTGTATCAACTATCATTCCGTGCTTAATTCAAGAATTCAGACCTTTTAAGTATTTGCTGGTGCCATTGGGCTATTCGGTAGTTTTTTAAATTATAGCTGATGTAGTCCATCCATGTGCATATTAGGGAGTATTTATTGCTTTTGAAGGATTCTTTGTTGGTCCTTTGTAATCTTAGAGTTAATGGCTATCAGTATATTTCTCATGCCCTTGTTTTTGTTTTGTACTTTTGTCAGTAATTCCAAAAATCTAATTGTTCATTTCATGAGAAACAGTTATCACTTATCACCGTCTTTCTTGTGGTCCAATATATAGCTTGATTTGTTAGACAGTGTGCTGTGGTACCCCTTACAGGGCAGTAGCTACTGCAGTTACAAGTTAGGGTTCTCATTCCTTGAACAAAACTCAAGCATCTGTAAATTCACGAACAGCAAGGTAGCCTATCCTGGTGATAATTGATAACACACTTACACAGTTTGTATCACCTTTAGGAAATCACAATTGCCGGGTCCTTGCAATATGCTGTACATGTATTCCGCTGGATGAAAAATCAGGAGAATTACTATGCTCGTAATGACATTTATGGCATGATGATACAATTACATGCCAGACATAACCAGGTTGATCAAGCACGTGGCCTGTTTTTTGAGATGCAAGAATGGAGGTATGAATGTTATTAACTTATCATGACATTTTTTATGACATAAGATTTTGTTTAACTATCCTTCCTTTTTTCACCAAGAAGTCACAATAGTCCTCAAATTATTTATGTCTATCAATCTATGTAAAGATCATCCAACATATTTAGTCTTGATTGCCTCATTGGCTGCTTTTCTAAATTACGAATTGCTACTTACAAATACAGGAATACTTAAAGTTCTTGGAACCAACTGATTATTCTGTACCAAGAATGACTTCAATAAACCAGTCATGGTACAAAATACGTTTTCCTTTCCTTCCTTGAAATCATAGCTAGGTACCAAATGACGAAAATGTAACTTATGAAGTAGAACATAACAATGCCAGACTCTCAGTGTGAACGTGAGAGAGTCAAAGTAGCTAGCAAGTAAACTTGGAAGTATTTATCCACGCATGCTAGCTCATGTAATTCCAAAAATACAGGCACTAATGCAAACATACAGGCACTCAAAAATACAGGCACCAATGTAATTCCAGTAGATTTCTCTGCGCTATCTAGAGCCACCGCCAGAAGCAACATCAAGATACTTGCTGTCGCAGATAAAGAGAAGGACAAGGGCTGAAAGTCTAAGAAAACTCACGGGAATCTCACGAAAAACATTGTCTATAGAGAAGTGCTCACATTATAGACAAGGTTTTGATCAAAATGTTATCTAAGTCGTGTTGCAATATAACTGTTTATTTTCAGATCTTTCAGGACGTATACGAAGAATATCATTTCTAAATGTGTTCTAATATCATGAATGCCTAAATTCATGTCGGAGGAGAAACCATAAAAACTTGTGTAATCGGGAGAAATAGATGTTTGATCTTGTAGCACAATTTTTTTTTATTGTTTGACCTTTATGTTTCGTTACCAATTTTATTTTTCGTAGCAACGCACGGGCATTGAACTAGTAGGTTCTAAATTGAAATGAATCCATTTCGAGAGCAAAAAAAAGGTTAATGAGGATCTGCTCGATAGTGGCTCGTTAGCTCGAATTTGAAATCATCACTTAAATGATAAATGAAATGATTTTATGGTGAACTATGTTAATTTCAAAAGAAACCTAATAATAGATCGTTAAACTCGATAGCCAGCCTCCATACCAGTGATTACCACATCATATATCCAACCATTTACTCCAAATCTATGCCTTCCCGGCTTCCCCGCACTATGGCAGCACCTGAAAGGCTGAAAGGACCAAATAGAAACTCTGTTTCATCCAACAATGCCATAATTAGATAACACCCGGAGGGAACAGACGCACATTGTGGTTCTACGCAGAACATTGAGCTCATTCCATTATGGAATTTCCATACTACATTCCTTTATGTCAATCCATAGAAAACTAACAAACTATTCCTCTATTTAGGGCTTGTTTATTTTTGCTGTGGATCTGGTTCCAAAAGCTTATTTAAAAACAAATAACCCAATTTTAGAAATCGACTCTCATAATCTAGTCCACTCAGATACACTAGAATCCACAATCCACTTCATAAGTGCTACTGTGAATTTTGAGGAATACAAATATGAGAATAACACTGAAAGTTCCAAGTAATTACCCACCAAATGCCATCCCAGAATCTAGAATCAGCTTATCTATAGTCACAATCTAGAATCAGCTTTTGAAGAATCCACAGCAAAAAGAAACAGACGCTTACTCTATTAATGACAGAGAAACAACTAAAACCATCCTATTTGTTGACATAAAACTTAGTCTTTTGTCATCCTGATTATGGAAGTACCAAACTAGAAATAGATAAATTAGAATAGCATACATGTTCTTAGGTGGGAAAACAAAAATCCATAGAAAACTAACCAAGCTACAGTAAACAATTGGTAGATAAAATGAATCGAGCTTTGGTACGATTGATAACAGTTTGGAGTTTGGTTCAGTGATTGCTTGGCGTCGACCATGTTTCGGTCAGTAACCTAGATCGTGAGGGTCGTCTCCACAAATCGAGAGTTATCCATCTCACCGAAAGATCGGGCCTCCATAGACCTCATCAGAGAGCTTGCTCCTATCATCGCTAATAATTCTTCCCCCAGTGCTAAACACGAACTCAGATGCAACAGTTGAAGCAGGGATAGCCAATACACCATGTGCCATACAAGAAAGGATGGGATATTTTGGAGACTGTACCGCCCACCACTGCAAAATATCAAGAGCTTCTTTACGAGGCAACTACTCTTACATCAAATATCTATCAAGATCATTGCTTGCTTGAACTTTTTTAGCACTTAAATGCTGATCCCAATCTGCAAGAGGGTCATTTTTAGCCTCCACATCATCATCATCACCATTTGCTTCTTGTGATAAATGCTCAACTGATTCTCTCACTTTAGTAGCATATTCATCCAAAAGGACTCGTATAACTTCATTAACCTCTTCGAGGTGTTTCTCGGTATGACTTCCAAATGCCATCTTCAAGGGAAACTCAATATAGTCATTCTTGTATCTCGGATCAAGTATGACTCTTTCCAGTACTTATCAAATTTCTCTTGCATTTCTTTTACCATAGCCACAATGGTAGGGTTTCTACTTTTAGTTCTATTTTCCAAGGTTTTTTTAACTAACCACACCTCATGGGAGTAACGGTTGGATGTTGGATATTTTGAACCCGAAACAACTTTAGTGGCAATGTAGAAAACCCTCAATAGATTAACAACATCTTTGGCCCATCTCCATTCTATAGATGTGGGAGCATATTTGTAATTTATGTCTTGCTGTCCTAGGGCATAAAATGCTGCTTTGAAAGGCAATGCTAACTTAAGCATAAGAAAAGTTAAGTTCCATCTTGTGGCTACATCAAGTGAATGGTGCTTCTCAGATACTCCAACCTGTGCAATGATCTCTTTAAAATTTTCTTTCCTTGATTGTGAACTCATGATATACTTAACACTGTTTCTAATGCTATCGATCATAGTACTCATTTCCTTTAATCCATTTTGGACAATAATATTGAAGACATAAGAAGCACACCAAATGTGAAACAATTTACCTTGGCAATGTAGAAGATGCTTTTCTAGTAAATTTTCTTTCAGAAAGTTGATCATTGCAGTGTTGACTGATGCATTGTCTAATGTAAAACTGAAGATTTTATCCTCAACGTGCTAGTTTTGGATGCTCTTCAATATTACATTATACATGTTCAAAGCATCATGTGGAGTCTCCATAGGACAAAATCTTAAAAATTCTCCTTTGGATATTCCATTCATTGTCGATAAAATGACATGTAATGCATAAGTATCCTAGATTCTGGTTTGATGTCCACATGTCGACGGTCAATATGATACTCTAGAATTACAGTCCTTCAAAAGACTTCGCAAACCCGATCTATGCTCCTTATAAGATTCAATACAATCAGCTTGAGCAGTTATTCTAGAAACCATTTTTAATATTGGGTTTAAGCTAGCCTCAAAAGATCTAAAGCCATCATACTCCACTAAGGAAAAGGGCAGTTCATGGAGAACAATCATTCACACAAGTTATTTACGCAAGACCTCAGGATTAAATTTCCAATCTTTCAAGACAACTACTTCAGATGAAGTTGCTGAATAATGCATTTTATCTACCATATCGTGCATTTGAGTTCTCATTTCGCATACTTTCAAATGTCTACCAATTTGGCTAGTACCTAAGCTTCGTGAGGCTGGAAAGGTTTGGTGGCAATGTATGCACTTTCCTTCTACAAGTTTTCCATTGCGATATATTGGCTCGGCCTCCTTCCATACGTAGGTTTTCAACTTGCGTGGTTTACATCTGGAGCCTAATCATTAAAAGCACTACTTTCAACTTGCTATAAACATGACAATGCTTTACTACATATCAAAAAAAAATCATAGAAGTAAAATCTCACCATGGGAAGTCCTCGTAGAGGATGGAGACCTCATTGGAGATGGAAAATGTACAATACAACATGGTGTTGCTATGGATGGAGACCTCATTCGTTTTGCCAGAGAGGATGTAGGTAGAGCTGCTGATGGAGATATCCCTCATTTCTAAGCCACCATTCTCGCCAATGCCCAAGGTGTTGACATCAACAAGTCTACCGCCTAGAGACCTCACCACAGTCGCCACTGGAGATCGAATTTGTAGACTTGGTAGAGTAGCCGGCGGTGAATACCCTCCCTAGGGAACAAAGAGAACAAGCATATTAGTAATGACAGGACTTTGTTTTTATGTACTGTACATTCTTGATGAGTGTGTTTTGGGGAAGGAAGGTTTCAATTAATTGGAGAAATGTGATGTGATTTGAATTGTTACAATGAAGTAGACATCAGGATGGTTCATTTGGAGATTGTTTGCTGGTATATACTTGATCCCTGAAGTGAGAACACAAGCCTGTGATGCTAGTGAGACATTAAGTAGTCTAAAAACTGATCTATCTTTTTTACTTAAATTTCTTTGTATACATGCTTTGTGCAAAGGTGTCCTGTCATATGGTACTATCAATAGATGATAACTGCAGTGTTGAAAATATATGTTTGGATCAATGAGAGCAAGGATGCAATTGAAGTAAAATGAAATGGCATAGTGACCATTGGCAATTATCATTGTAATTTACAGAGCTACTGAAATAATTGTCCCTATTATCTTGTTTTCAATTAAAGTAGAATTGAGACCTAAGTTTGTCGAAAATACATTTGGGCTAAAATGGCATAGTGACCATTGGCAATTATCATTGTAATTTGCAGAGCTACTGAAATGCAACTTTTTTTTGGCCTGTAGGTACTATATCTCTCCCATTTTCATTTGTTCACCAATTTTAAACTTTTAGTGGAATTGCATAGGTTTACTTCATTTCATGACATCATGTGCTAACATCTTTTCATTTTTTTCAAAATTATCCTCAAATTACTTTGAGTATGTTAAATACAATTCAGCTGTTTTATAATTTTGTGCAGCAAGGTCAGAGGCAGGATCAAAGGGTTACAGGGAAGCAAATAACCTATTGTTTTATTTGATCTCTGTGGACCTCACGAATGGGTGCTTATGAACAAACTTCATGAAGTGGTAACTTCATCTGTTTTGTTTTTTTTCCCTCAATTTTTCTGATAAAAAAGGAGAGTATGCATCCGAAGTCTAAAAATCTTATCCTAACAAATCATTTTACTACTAGATAATCATATTGCAATACTGTAGCCATCAAAACCACCGTATATATGGGTCATCGTTGGTAATAAACCTTCACCTTGTTCGTCTTCACTACCTCCCTGGGTTGGCTATCCTCCACCAGGCTCTTCCTCTTCTCCCCTACTAGCCTCTTCCTCTTTTGTTCTTTTCTAGATCTAGATCCGGTAAACATGTGACAACAACAAATTAGAAAAAAGACTAACAAATGAGGAATCAAGAACTGCAAGAGGGAAGGGGAGAATACACACTTTTTGGATAGCGACGGCTCCTCGCAGTCAAAGACATCGCCGCTACCCTAATGATGTTGCTCATCGCTACGAATCGCCAACTGCAGTTCTACTTGATTGGTTGTTGCAACATCGCCATCCCCATCTACCATGTTTTCTCACATCCAACCGAGAAAGCTCTTTGAAGCGGCAAATCAGGCGAGACACCAAAGTATCACGAGAGTATGCCTATCTATAAGAAAACTTATAGATTAGTACATGCAAGATTTGCTCAATTGCAAAAGGATGTACATGCAAGCTTTGGTTCGGATTTTCAGAAAAGCTTATGCTAGAGATTAGCTAGATTTATGGCACTAAGTTCAGAACCCTGCTCATTTCCTCCTTAGTTTTGCAAAAGAAATTGCTTGAACGCTCAACACTGCCTGTCTGTGGCTTCTGTGCAAGATGTTTAGACCCATCTGTGAGGAAAGTAGATATTCAGATGTTGCCTTAGTTAGCAGAGATAAGATGAGTCTTTCCAGGAGGGCAACTATGCACTTTCTTCTCTTTTTTTCTATCTTCTTTCTGGTCTTTCTAAGCAAAACAAATCATGCAGTGCAAAACAATATCCAACCAATGATGATGATAGTACCATTTTGCAATGAATGCATGAAGAGCAAACAAAGCTCCGGGTGAAGTTATTATGTATCCTACATTAAGATTTATTGTCATGAACATACACATAACCATGGTTTATTCTCTGCACTACAAATGATGATGCAAGGCACAGCAAGAGACGAAATCCACTCCAAAAACAAACAATGGGCTTCACCGCAAGAAAAATTATGTGACAGCTAGATTTACCAATAAAAAGCACGAATCCAACTAGATTATATGACAGCTAGATCTACCACTGTTTATTCATGAACATACACATCCCGTTCTTTGCCCAAGAAAAATTATGTGACAGCTAGATCTACCAATAACAAGCACAAATCTAACTAGGTTACCATCCGATTTGAGGTAAAGAACACGGATTTGGAATCCATACCTTTGATTGCCGTAGGAGCTTCACCATAAGGTGATGTAGGGGAGGAAGAGATGCATGAGAAGAAAAAGGAGTGGCGGCGGCTCAGATCCTTTAGTCACCGATGTTGGGGTGCCGCTGGTGTCACACTATTGCCCTTCCTTGCGTCGAGTGCGACGTCAAATCCACAGCGTGGGAGAGGACGAAGACAGGGAGGGAATAGAGAAGGAGAGGCGGCACCTTATGTCTACCCAAGCTTGCGGCTTCGAGAGGAGAGACGGGCAGCAGAGGCGCACGGTCGCAGGGCGGTGTCTAGAGGAGAGGTGTCCTACCAGTCTGCCCCTTTGTGTGGACTGTGGAGGAGTCTGGAGTTGAGAGGAGAGGCGCACGGTCGCAACAACCAACGAGCCCTTCTCGTGGGCGATGCGGGCTTCACAGGCGATGACGTGGGCTACATGGGCTGCCACAAGCGCCGCTTAATTTATTAAATGGGCTGTGAGTGTCCACATAATATTTTGTATGGGCTAAATTAAGTGGGTTAGCGGACAACCCGTGTCCACTTTCATCTCTAATTCAAATGGTCCTGCAACAAATAGGTCTACCGTGCATTCAAAAAACGATGCTCGACAGTGGGCCTATGCATGTGGCCCGGTGAAAATGCTTCGTGTAATATCCAAAAAAAACTTAATTCGAGCTGTTGTGGGCTGCTTTGGGGTTAGTGTGGGTCTTGAGGGCTATCTTTGGGCCTCTGAGGGAGATTTGGGTTGGTGTGGGCTGATTCTGGGCTATAGGTGGAGCGTCTTGGCCCATGGGGGGTTTCCCTAACCCTAGCCCACGCTCTCCTTTCACCCCCAAGCCACCCCACCTCCCCTTCCAGCCGCCCCCTCCCCTTCCATCAGCCCCCTCCCCTTCATGCGCCCTCCCCTCCCTACGCCTCTCCTCTCCCTGCGCCCCCTCCTCTTCTTGCACCCCTCCTCCCTCCTGGTGTCCCCCATTCAAGTTTGAGTTATTTTGTAGATCTGTGTTGGTGATTTTATCGATAGAGTTTCAGTTTTTTGTGCAGTGATTAGATTGGTTTGGGGAGAATTTGTATTGTGGGGCAAGATCTGGGTTCGAGCAGTGCTGATTTGAATATTAGAGCAGAGATTAAAAATAGTTCCAGTCATTTCCAGAGGGGTTGACTGTTGGGAAAATTGTAGATAATCATCTCAAGTTTATTTAGAGACCAAGATTACGAAATTTGGTTGGGTAGTTTAAAAGTTATGGCTGTTTTATCGACTGCTGTCCAGAATCTATCTCTGCTGGCAGCAGTCGCGGAAAAATGCTGAGTAGGGCTGACTAGAAGTTGAATTTTTTTTAAATGACCATATTAAGTTAGGAAATTTCCTGTATATTTCAGAAATGTTATCCTTTACTTCATTTGGAATTGTATAAAATTAGTTATGCTATTTTGAAATCTGGTGTCCAAGATGGTAGCAGATCGGGTTTCAGGGCTAAATACGAAAGGCTAAATGATTTATTTGAGAGAATTGGTTAATGGTTAATATGTGGGTAATTTTCAGTAGTTTCATAAAGTTCTTGGCCCTTGAGGTTTGGTTTATAAGGGTGGAACTTATAACCTTTAGACCATCGAGACAGTAAAGGGGCGGTTTTGTTCGCCGAGCGAGAAAGTAATAAAATTGGAGTAGGGCGTAGGTTCGATGTCGCTAAACTTATTGTATGTGCTGTGATTGCATTGTGTTGAGATGTATGCAATTTATTTTCAAGTGGTGTGACATCAGGAGTGTCCTCAACCTTGCGCTACTCTGCTCCTCGTGGTTAAGGCAAGTGCATCGTATATGATAATGGATAGAGTTGGTTGATGTTTTGGAACGAAGAATATTTATTTGCTGTTCTAAACGATTAGATGCTACATTACCACTGATTTATACATATCTTTCTATCTTTATGTCAATAGATATGTTTATCTCATGTTTATGGTTATGAGAATGTGGAAAAATAAATGCAACTTGCGAAGTACTCATGTCATTTGCATATGTGCATTCATGATGGAAGAGGTGACCCATGTGGGTCTCTATGTCTCATTTGTGGTGAGCATGAAAGACCTACCTCAGTAGGCCCCTCCACGGGATGGAAGGGAATGAGAGGGTGCACACCGACGGGTGTGCACTCAGCTATACCAGTATGAGCTATGAGATGGTAATGTGCATATGGTATTCTGCATTGCATAATTGAATGGATATTTTTAAGGTTGAGCTATGAGATGGCAATATGCATATGGCATTCTGCATTGCATAATTGAATGGATATTCTCAAAGGTTGAGCTACGAATTCGTACATATGCGTAAAAAGCATGGTGTGTTTTATAAAGTCAATTGCATTTATATATGATGTTGTGGCTATATGATGTATCTTGCTAGTTTTTGGACTCACACTTGTTTATTTAAATGTTTTTTTAGGTACCACATGACGACATGGGGAAAAAGGGTTGTAGCATCACCTCTTCACTTCACAATGAAACAATAATCATAGACTATCACGAATCTTAAATTTATAGTATCACCTTCCCGTCTTTATGTTTTGCTAAAATAATGAACAGAGCTATGGATTGATATTGTGGTTATGTATTGTTAATTTGGATTGTGGTTTAGTTCCTATCATAATATCAGTATATCTATCAGAATGTAGTCGTTATTGTTACCTTATTTTATCTTCTCATGTAGTTTTGTTTAGCTGCTATGTAGATTTTATTTGGAGATGATTTTGATTGCTGAAGCTCAGTTTTTAGGCAATAGTGAGCTTGCTGAAGTTTTGGTTTATTTGATTATTTAGTTGTCATCTTTTGCATGAGGTAATGATATTCTGGGCATACGAAATACCGGGGTGTTACACTTGTGTGAGATGTGGAGGTGTAAAGCTTGCTTAAAAGACAAAACATCGCCGCGCGGGGTGGGACTTGGTGCGTGTTAAGACTAACGGACCCAAATATGATGTCCAAAACCCTAACAGACCATTTAGATATAGGGACATGAGAGGTGGATATAAGATTAGCATATGAACTGGGATAAATTTATCCATCGGCAATTGAATCTAACGACTAAATTTACCCTCCCTCATGTCCCAATTGTATTCGGAAGTCTTTGATTTTTTAACCCAGCAACAAATTTTTTTTTTGCAAAACAGATCTCTATGTAAACAAATTTGCAAAACTAACTCCGTCACCAATAACGAAAGCAGCGACAAATCATACGTGTTACCTACCGTGCTTTCGTATCGTGGCACTATGCAACACAGCTGCTACGCCGCCAGAGCTTGGTAGCACCACTACCACGACCCAATTGCTCGGCAGGCCCTACCTCGATAGGCTAGCACAAGTGTTTATTAAGTGATTTAATTAAGCAAAAGGTTAATTAAGTGACTAATTAATCAATTTGATCAGTTGGCTTCTATCGAGGAAGGGGAGCTCATCAGGAACGTTCTACGTGGCAGTCTAGTGAGTCTCGCCCTGTCGCACTACGAGCACCCTGCTACAGTACTGAAGTGCGGTTGGATAGGAAAATATTTTTGCATATTTGTTAGAAAGGACGTCAGATCTTGGAGGCTAGAAAACTACAACTTCCATCAACACACCTAAGGGCATGACGGCATGTATAATGGTATGACGTCAACTGTCTATATGTTTGCCATGTAAGATTTTTGCTAAGATGAAGATGAGAGAACATAGCCGTTTCTTCGTAAAGAGACGACCATATAGACATTATAAAACACTATTATGTGAGTTATTGTTTATAATAACATATTTTATATCATAATTAAAAAGTTGTAGGATCTTATAGTGATAATTTTAAAATATTATCCACCGTAAAAATTGTTTTCAGTTTATGTTCAAATGATATAGAGGACTTAAAAGGAGTACAGAGATAGAGTCATAGAGTAGTCTCCTGCTCTTATTTCTCAAATCTGAACGTCCCCTACGAATAACCTAAACGCCCAAACACAAACCGAAACTCTCCTCTCCTCTCCTCCGCCGCCGTCCTAATTCACCCAACCATGGCCAGCACTGCCGATGCCACCGCCACGGAAGCCCCATCCGCGGTGCCTCTAGCGGTAGTGTCCGCCGCCGAGGACACGCTCGCGGCCGCCGAGTCCGTGGGGTACCACCTCGCCGAGCTGCTCGCGGCGGCGGCCGAGGACCCCGACGCCGTCGCAGAGCTCCCGCCTCTGCGCCGCGCGCGCGCCTTCCTCGTCGTGGCGCAGGCCGCCACCTCCCTCTTTGCTGGCAGGAGCTCTCATCTCCCCTTTTCGCTACATAACCTGCATGGCATCTCCCTTTCTTCTGATTAAATGTCTTCCATTTGGGGTTCTTGCAGTGCGATTGAGATGTTCGGGGATTGATCCGGACGAGCACCCTATCAGGAAGGAGTTCGTAAGCTCTCTTATCTATGAGACCCCCTCTTTTTCCGCCCCTGGAGTAGAAGTTAGATTGCAGAGATGCTAATTGCAACATAGATAGGGTGTCTCCCTCTATTATTGTTCGTGCGCAAAAATGTCCAACTGTGCTTGCTGAATATGCACATTGGTTTAGCATAGATTTTGAGGATCAGAACAGAATTTGTAGGTTTGTAATTTCACCTTTGACATGGTTTAGTGTTTAGTGGGGGTGTTGGTATAACTTTGTCCGTTCTGTTGTTAGAGCAGAGAGTTACTGTTTGGCAGAGAGATTTGGACATGATAAAGTTTTCCATACTTGCGATTCTTGGATGAAGAATTCTATGTTGGCCTATCTTGGATGGAAAATTCGATTATTATTTTTTTGTAAATTTTTGTGCTACTTAAATTGGAAGTTCATTTCTAAGTTCTGCTTCTTTTCTTTGCAGGAAAGGTTAAGCCTGTGGCAGGAGAAATTAAATCGATTTGAGGACTGGGACAAGGGTACTTGACTGCTTATTCACTCTTCTTGCATGCCTAACTTGTGCATACATATGTACTAACTGCTTGAATTCTGAATTGCAGCACCACTGCGCCCTACTACTACTGTGAATACACAAGCAGCGGCAAGGTTCATTGGTCACTCACTGTCCCATTTGACAGCTGGTACATAATTGCCTGTTGAATTTGTATGTGCTTGTTTTTTCTTATTTTTTTATGGTTTAGAGTTGAAGTTTCATTCTTGTTACTTCAGATCAGAAGAGGAGCATGCAGGCAATCAGTAGAGGAGAAGGACGGGGCTGGTCTGGGAAGAAGAGAAAGCCACAGCAATTGCCAGATAGGAAGTCGGTTCGTACGGCTGCAGAAGAGTTCCTTGCAAAAGCTGCTCAGGAGCTTAGTGGGTATAACGATAGCAGCGTGAAGGGCCCTGTTAGACTTATGCCTGATGAAGATGAGGACTAGCTTAATATGTTGGTTTTATGCAGCTCTTTATTGCTGCTGCCGCTGTGCATTCGTCTCAATGGCATTGCAAACAAGGGCTGATATGGGTGTATATGTATGATTCCATAATGACACTATGTGATGTAAATCACAACACTATTATTAGGTGCGCTTTTGCAGGGTATTACTGTTACCATCAGTGCACTTATAGCGGACTGTATATTCTAAAATTCCCACTCCCTAAAGCAAAACCTTTTCATGTCTTACTGTTTTATAATTCATTCTTATACTCTACATTTGGCACCAATAAAAATATAGATTAGGTAGTTATATTTATTTAATGGATAAGTATATTTTGGTTAATTTGTTTGAATTGTATGTAGGCTTTAAGGTACTACCACTTCAAAACAGTTCACAATGCACCCTATACCAGACTGATCAGCTATACATTCATCTGCCAGCAGTATTTTGTGCTGCCAATTATAGTTCATTTAGATTAAATTGGTGTGATATTACTTCAGTTGTCTTGGCCTAGCTGGCAGTGGTATGGTGAAAAGCTGTAGAGAATATTCAAGTCAGGTTAGGTCTAATAATGATGACATGTCGGGACACAGTACTACCATCAGATGAAATTTTCCCTGTTTAGTATGGTTCAGAGTGTATCTTTTAACGCTTCTAACGTAGGGGTTGTACATTGAACTCAGCGCACAAAGTAGAGAACCAAATATGCAGTTGTCCTTTGTTATACGTTATACTGGCGCCTCCATGGCTACTCTTCTGTCCCTCTTTGTTAAGGATATTAAGCGCGACCATGGTGTTTTAAACTTTTCGTGGAATCAGTAAAATGTGTAATGTTGACCAAAAGTTAAACATTTGATGATACATTGTACTATATGAAATTGTTACATGTTACGTGCCATGCTCTCCACTTGACACACTAGAGTTTATTTTGAATAGCATATTATTTTGCCGTTCAATGTACAATGCAGTGTTTGTAGATTTAAGTCATGTGCCTTCTCAGGTGAATATGGTTTAAGACAGGAAAATAGAAAGGGAGCCAAAAGGCAAAAGATGCTAGGCCTAAATGAAGCTTAATAACATTGTGGGCTAGTCCTAAATCTCATCTGTGGTTTTGGTTGTCCGTCACCCACACAAACTCGTAAGAAAGGGGGGAAAAAAAGAAGATAAATCAGCTGCAAGTGAAGACAGATCGGTTGCTAGTGAAAGAAACTCCTCATTGGAACATTGAAGTCAAGCTCACCATCCTCACTCCCTGCAGCCCATCTCCAGTTGAAGCAGTCACATTGGCAAGAATGGCTTCATTTGCATGTGCTAAAGGGTATACTGGTGCTGTGTCAAGCAGTAACACCCTGGTTGGAGATAGCCCGGTTCGTTTCACCTTCTAGATTATGGATTCTGGATTATGGGAGAAACTGCTTTTGATTGTAGGAGAATCGGGTCGGGTGGAGCTGCAACTTCTATGTTCTGGACTAGGTCGGCGAGAATCAGCAAAAATCAGCGAGAATTTGGTTCCAACCGGATTCTGATTCTATGTAGAGGGCAGCTTTTGATTGTGAGAGAAGCTGTCTAGAATTCTCCTGTTCAGCAAATAATTCGCTTTTTTTTAAACAGAAACCATATAGAAGCTGAAACAAACGGGGCCTTTAATTTCGTAGCTGATCTGAAACACCAAATTGCTAGTCACTCTGACGTGTAAAGCGATGAAATGGTAGTTTGGCAGGTGACCTGCCTACTTCATCGGATGTGCAGCGCGTAGGGTTAACATTTTCGTTTGGACTGCGAAATTCGAGATTTAGTAGACACCGATTTTTTTGCGAAAATCGATCAAAATTCGGTAAAAACCGAACGGTTTGCGAAAGTCAAACCAATTGGTCAAACGCAATCAAAAAAATCCGAATCATTCGGAAATATTGAAAACCAGTATGAACCGAAAATCGAGGACAGAAGGAAAAATTGCGAAACAAATTGTGAAAAAATAGAAAAATGTCCAAAAATCCAGGAAAAAGTAAGAAATGTATAAAAAATATGAAAAATTATGATAAAATTCTGGCATGATCTTTTCTATATTTTAAAACAATGTGAAGTTGTAAAGTACATATTTTGCAATAATAGAACAATTATGGAAGAATGTGAAAAATTTCGGTATAACCTTTGCTATATTTTAGACAATCTCAAATTGCAAAGCAGGTATTTAGCAACAATATATCAAAAAATAACATTTCATTCAATACCATTGGCAACTCAATTTAACAAACCCACACTCCAGTAACAATCATTTCAATAACATGTGCTTCTTTATCATGGCGTGAAGCTTGGAATGGTTGTAAATTCATCGAGAGATTTTTCTAGCACTCTCAATGACAGATGTGTAGTCAGGGAACTCTTCAATCTGCTTCAGCATCAAATTAATCGTGTGAGCCACACAAGACTGCCACACGATGTTGCGGTGCTCCCATGCAATGAGTTTGCATGCCTTCTTATAGTTAGCACCATTGTTCGTAACAATTTGTATAATATTACGTGCACCCATCTCATCGATCACTGAGGCAATTTCCTGCATCAACAAACACAATGAAAACCTCCATTACATCATGCACACTTGATTTCAGAATAGAGGCCATAAGAGCAGATACCTTGCGCAAGTACCACAAGTCCTGACTTTTGTCTGTTGCATCCACGGACTTATGGAAGAACATGGTGCCGTTGCAGTACAACATGAAATTGATAGTGCTCACGCGTGTCGGTCCAGTCCAAGAATCGCACATGATGGTTACGCCAGACGTTGGCCATTCCAACTTGAACTTCTTCATCTTTTGTTGTATGTCCGCTTCGTTGTCGTCTAAATATTTGCCGTCTATATCTCTCCCACTGGGAGACGAGACACCCTCGCTTGCAAATGAAATATAGGATAACCATGTGAGCTATCATTGAAGGTATAACTTGACAAAAATTTGAAACCTCACTTACCCCATTTTGGAGTTCCCCTAACGGCGTTAACGAAGTACGGATTGCCTGCTTTTCTCCCCGCGATACCAATCGTGTGGAAAATTTTGGCTCATGCCGAACCAATCGCCTGCTTCGCATTCCTCCCCCTTTGTGTCCAGCTCCTAGTGTCAATCCTTGGTTGCACAGGGCCATGGGCTGTACCAAGGTGGTAATCTCCCACAGCCGATCTGTCCCGTTGTGTTGAACTCCGTAACGTCCTTAGCTACATACTACCGCCTCCTCCTCTAGTCCCCTGTAGAGGTGCCACTGCCAGTACCGTGCTCATACCTGCCACCTGCCCAGCTGATAAATTATGTCTTAGCCCTAGAGGCAGCCATGGCGTGTTGTAGTTGTTCCTCCTCATCAGCATCACCCATGTACACTTCATATGCACTTCTTCTCGTCGGGGAATGTGCAGCTGTTGCCTCCTTTCTGAACCTCTCCTCCCTTTGTCCCTTCTTCTTATCCTTCGTCCTGTCCAAGTCCACTGAAAGTACTCGCAAACCTCCTTAGGGACTTGATTGCAATGGACGATATTTGTACCGAGTCCTGCCAGGTGGTGCTTTAATTGGGTTGCACCGCCCCCCTTCTTCTCTTTGTGACAGTACTTGCATCAAAATCCACCACCCATCTTCTTACCATGCTCCCAAACAACATCGTCCTGGTCTGCCATATGTAATACAAAACAACAATTCAGTAATCACAATTAACGTGTTGATAATCTAAACAATATGCAATGTGAATTTCTGTCTACTTTACACTTTGTTCAAAATATGAATGAAATCACATAGTAACACATTTTGCTCAAGGTCATCTTCATTCCATTTCACATGCCTTGGTAGTTGGCAGTATTGAATTTAATGCTCTATTAGAATATTACTCTATGGTTTATCTCTTTAGTCGCAATGAACATCACTTGTGTTTTCATTCTGTTGTTTCTCCTATTTCAAACTTTAAGTATCATTTTCAAACCTATACAATGTGAATATAATGTGTTTCCTATAACACCCAAAAGATCACACTTCACACCTTGCTGCATCAAACCATGCAGATATAATGTCATGTCTAGTGCAAATTCGGCATCTACATAGTCCATGCATGCTAGCAGCAGTACATCTAGTAGAGGATAATCCAAACATTTCTTTTCCTCATCTTTTTTAGTTTGTGTATGAAAGAACTACGACTTAACATATATGTTGCAGACAAAAAATTATGTGACATATTTAGTCAAATATATCGCTTAGTACTTCGTTTTGCATCTAGTAATCTACTGAAATTTTTGCTCATAATGTCGAAAATCGAAGTTACTCACCGATTTTTGCTCGAAATTGCTCGAAAGCCGCTCAGATTAAGATGAAAATCGTCGGCGCTACGGAGTAGGCTCAATTTTTGCCGTCCCCGCGTTGGTTTCTTGCTCATCGGTGCCAGATCTGAGGGGAATCTCCTTGAGCTGGAGTGTCCAGTGAATGGGGAACGAATGGACATCAATAATGCTGTCGAAAACATCCAGAACCATGTTTTGTATGCAGTTTTTTGTGGGTCGGATGGGCTATTGGGCCTCTACAGTATTGGCTCAATGAATAGTGAGAATTTCCTTTTTCTTTTCCCTTTTCAATTTCCCTCAGTCGTTTTTTTTGCTCTAAAACATCTTCTAAATTCAATTTTTCACAAATTTTCATCCCAGATGTCACAATGATATTAGTACTAATTTTAGGAATTTTTTTAAATAATATTTTTCCAAACTTTTTGAATTTTTCGAATTCGAATTTGAATCGGATCGGTTTTCTGCTCGGTTTGAAATGCCTAACCGGCTCGGCAGGCTCAGTTTTTGCAAAATTTAGCCAGTTTTTGTCTGCTTTGCAAACCCTGGTAGAGCAAGGTGAAACTTCTGGATGATGATAAAGAAATTGCATGCAGTTATTCCTTGCTGTACATGGCAAGAGGGAAAAAGCTTGAAGAAAATTTTAGAAGTTTCCTTTGCTTCAGGAGCAATGCCATTAATCCAGTAATGCTGTCCATTTTGAGTATCTTTTTCAAAAGAAAATTTTAAGACTTTCGTTTTGTTAGAGGATGTCATTTTGTATCTCGACACGGTTCTCAAAACTCAACTTTGACCACTAATTTTTATTGTAATATGTTTAAAATATCCAATAAAATTATAATATTATGAAAGTACATTTCGAGACAAATCTTGACATATGATTTTCATGCATCAAATCTAATACTTAAAAAGATATTCTGCATGTATCTTAAACCGACAAGTTTTTGTAAACCGGAATGAGTATATGGTTTGCGTTGTGCAACACCTCCGTGTTATTGGTCATATGTATGACATCTTTCTCGAATGACGATTGGGTCTATTGCCGATGATATGGAACCTGCTCTGCAATCTTGTGGAGCTTAAGCCTGTTTAGGTATATAGCAAGTGTGTGAATGTTGATGGATGAACTTTGTTTGCAGACCATTGTTGGCAAAGTGCCTGCTTCACCTGTGGCTATATAAATTGGGAACGACTGACGATCAAGCTCACCGTCACAACGGTTCGGACTCGCTACTCTCATGAACTCCAACTCACGGACTCGTCCCTCAAACATGTGTCATCATCTCCCCAGTCACCACCTCCCATTCCTCTTGAGCCTCTGCTGATCTACTCTTATTGAACTCGCGCAACACTATCTTTCCAAAAAATGCGGCATTAAAAAAAACAACTGGGGAGTTTCAAAAATAGGAAAATTAAAAAAAGTTCAACTCGAAAAACTTTATAGTAAAAATTTTCAAATAACAAAATTCTCAATGAAAACTTTCAAACAAAAATTTTAAATCGGGAAAACTTCGAATCAGAAAACTCTATAATAAAAATTTTCAAATCGGAAAACTTTATAATAAAAAATTCAAATCTGAAACTTTCAAAATAAGAAAATTTCACATCGAAAATTTACAAATAAAAAAAATTGAATAAAAAAACTTCAAATCGAAAAACTTTATAATAAAAAATTCTCAAATCAGACACTTTGAAAACCAGGAGGCATGGGATGGGGTTAAGGTTTACCCTCTCGACGAGCTAGCAATGGCAGAGGTGCGGGCTCCCGCGGTGGTGTAGGCTCACGGTGGCGAGCTCTTGTGGCGGAGGAGGCGTAGGCTACCAACAGTGGTGGAGTAGGCTCCCATGGCGGAAGTGTAGGCTCACGCGAGCTACACATGAAGAGCGAGACGAGAGAGAGAGTGTGAGTAGAAGAAATGGGGATAACCAGCGGTGGGAGTAGCTATGCGTCACCAACATATCATCTTCTCACTCTAACGCAGGGGACCTTGTTGGGCCTCGCTTACCCACACATCGTGCTCTGAGGAATTTTTTTTTGTTTAATATTTTTTTTTATTCTTTTTTTCAAAACTATGCGTCGAAAAAAAATTTACGGAAATACGGAAATATGGGCGATCGCCTCTACAGGCGATAGCTCCGCCTCCGTTGCTGTAACTGCTACTACGTGCTTGGCGCGTGTGGGCCCCCTATCGCCTCAGAAGGCGATCGCCTCTTCTGAGGCGCGACAGGCATATATATCTTGCCCCAACACCGCTCGGTCGGTGCAGAGAGAAAAGAAGGGAGCCGAGCGCAATACAGAGAAAAGAGAGGGAGAAGAGAGGGAGAAGAGGAAGAGAAGAAGAAGAGAGGAGAAGAGAAGGAGCCGAGAAATTTAGGTAAATTTTGAATTTTATTGTAGAGTTAGTTTAGCAATTTTTGTAGAGGTAAATGTAGGAATTTTGTTAGGTTATGCAGATTTAAAATTTAATGTATCATTTAATATTTAGGAATTTGTTGTAGTATTTAGAAATTTTAGGATTATGTATTGTTTAGAAATTTAATATAGCGATTAATATTCGTAAATTTAATGTAGTATGTAGTATTTACAAATTTAATTTAGTATTGTCGGTATGTGCAAATTTAATGTAGTATTTAGTATGTAGAAATTTAATCTGACAAGAGAAATATTAGACAATATTTGAATTTAATTTAGTAGGGTTGTGTATTAGTAATTTTGTTATGCAAATAATGTATTAGGCAATATATATACAAATGTAATGTGGTATGAATTTAATTTAGTGGGTCGTGTATTACTAATTTTATTATGTAAGTAATGTATTAGGCAATATATACAAATGTAATGTAGTAGAAATTTAATATTAGGCCGTATAGTAGGCTAGTCGAATCACTTATTCATAGTCGTATTTTGCGATCACGATCAATGTACGTTTTGTAGATTGTATTTTAGAGTAATATTTTTCCATCGGACGTTGCGGCATGTCGGAGAAATTGTATTTCAAATATTTTATGGAGATGGGGAGATAGCACGGGGCGGATGGGGTGGATCTATCATCATTTTCAAGAGTCGTGCAGGGCATATGCGAGACGAGCGATAGGACATCTGAGGGTTTGTTGGAGTGGATGTCTCGGATGTTGGTTTGGATGCCCGAGTGTTGGTTCTGGGTCGAGCAGTAGTAAGCGGCGCAAGACCGCTTTTACGGAGAGTTGATTCCTATTAACTCGACGTCAACATGGAGGAGTTATGTTGGTTTTGCTGTAGAGCGGGGTTGGCCGCTCATGTTGTTGGTACAGTGCTACCCAGTAGCTCTATCGGTGTCGCAAGTTCGTGATGTCGGGGTGGACATTACGGCGGAGGGGACATCAAATGTAGAAGGATGCGAAGAGGAAGGCGAGAGAGCCCGAGACGAGGAGCACAAGGCTGCGGTGACGAAGGGACCGGAGGCGAGGAGGCAGCGGTGGAGGCGCGAGGGGTGGCCGACGAGGGAGGAGGTGGAGGACATTGTTGACTGATGGAAGAGGAGGACCGTGCGGATGAGGAAGTCCACGATGGTGAGCACTCCGACGAGGAGGACAACGCCCGAGGTGCCTATCCTCAGTGCGTGGACCAATTACAATTTGAAGACCTAACAATGAATGAAGGAACATTGATGCATGGGAGTATCGTGAGAATGAGGTGGCGAGGGGGCCATATATAAAGACAAGGAGGTGTGATGGATGAGGTGAAATCTTGGGCAATGTCTCTCGGCGGCAATTCGGGGTTGTGAAGTCCGGCAAGAAGGACTACGACGTGAAGTCGTAGTTGATTCGTGCCCATGGCGGTGCATGCATACCGGGGAAGTGGGCGGACTCGGAAATGCTCCATAGTGATGGAGCATAGCTGCGGTTGGAAGAAGCGGGCGAGGGACACCGCAATCTGTCGTCCACTTGGGTGGCAAATGTGTTTTATGGTCGGATCGTGGACAATCCCCATCTGCGACCTCGATCTATTATCACGGCCGTGGAGGAGAGGTTTGATACAAGATTAGCTACGCAAAGGCATGGAGAGCAAAAGGACACTCTGGAAATACGGTTCGGGGCGTCACGAGGCTTCGTGCGAGAATATTCCCCACTTGCTCGGGCAATCGCACAAAGAACCGGTACATCCATCGACCTTGCGGAGTTCCTGCGGGTGGTGCGTGCACCGGAAGTGGGTATTGCGGCGTGCATTCTTCGCCTGGCGCATGCATAAATGCGTTAAACACGCATCGCCGGTCCTTTGCATGGGCGGCACATTCCTCACGGGAAGTACAAGGGCGATTCTAATCTGCGATCGCGGTGGATGCCAACAACCGAGTTCTACGGTTGCGTTGGCATTCGTGGAGAAAACACGGAGAGTGGTCTGGTTCCTTGAAAGAGTGAAGTTGGCGATTGTTCTTGACAGGCGATGATGTTTGCGTCATCCATGGCCGACATGCGGGCGCTAAGAGCGATCGTGGATATGCAACAAGGGTCCGCCGTCGTGGGAGCGACAAAGTGGCGGACCTAGGAGCGGGTGGTGCATGAGGCACATCGGTGCCAATTTTTTCCGTCGATTCGGAACAAGGAGCTTATGAACATGTTCAGCGCTGTGCAAACAGAACCAACGGAGGAAGTTCGACACGCTTTGGAAGGCGTTGGGCGAACTAACGAAGAAGCAATCAATGGATCCCAAAGGTACCGCTAGTTCATCAAGGAACCCGATGGTGTACCATGAGCAAGGAGAGGACCCCACGACCTTGTGTGCGGCTGCCGCGGACCTCCCAAACCTCGGCGTGGGCGTACCAAAGCATAAAGAGTTTCACCGATTGGATACGACATGAGCCTTTGGAGAAATGGTCCTACGCACGACGAGGGCGGCTCGCGTTATGGGATCATGACAACGAACTGGCGGAGATTTACAAGCTGGTAATGAAAGGCACGGATGCCTTCCTTTGGTGGGTATAGTTGAGGTGTCTTATTAGGGACACGAGATATTTCATTGAGCGATACAAGACCTCCACGGCATGTATGTCGGACAATCGACTGTCTTACTCAACTGTTGTGTCTACCTACATGTCCAAGAAAACAAGAAAGGCGCAGACACATCGGGTTACACCGGAGAGTGGCGTGGAGCGGAGATACCACGTGCCTGCGGTGGCCGAGGTCGCGAGGTGCCACCGGAGAGGACTTCCCATCCGTGCATACTCAGAGCGGTGAGTGCGAGTGCTCTGCCGAAACCATGCTGCTTTGCACTTGCCGGTGCTCGCGTCATTGCCGCAACCGCCGAGACGCATCAATCATGTCGTCCGTTCATCTCCCCGTACTACTACAAGCAGAGCGTTCTCAACACGTGGCATCATGAGGTGTACGGGTACCGAGTGGATGGATCGTTCACAACAGCCCCCTCTCCGGACCATCGATGGGTACCGGACATCCGAATGTTGAAGATGAAGGTCGGGCGTCGAAGGACAAGGCGCGTTAGAACGATATGGGCGAGTGCGAGGCGCGTCGCAACGCGGATAATGTAACTTTTCATGTTGTTCCCATCTTGTATTTTTCAATGGACCGGTAAGTTGTAATATACGTTGTAATGTTCGATGTAATTTTCAATGTACTAGTAAGTTGTTGTTCGCATCATGTAATTCTCCGATGTTCCAGTTAGTAGCTACGAGGATAATGTAATTCTCGACGTTGTGTGCCTCGTCGAACATGTCTTTGTCTTTCGTATGTTTGCAATCTGAGTTTTTTGGCTCTCCGCACTTCGTTGTATTGTTTGTTGAGTATGGTACAATTCGTTATTTCGCATTTCATTTTGTGTGCATATGTAATTCTTGATAATCTGTTGTATTTGCTTTGTAACAGCCACGATGGCGCGACCTTGCCACTGAGTGCTGGGCGTGACCGTCGATCGACCACCGGTCTAGGTACTCATGAGAGGAGAACCGAGAGCTAGAACCACTTCGACCTCGGGTGCCGGGGAGCCGCGATCGACCCACGCTGGGTTCCACGGTAAGTCGCGAACGCTTGCACTCTTTTACGTACATGTACTTACCGTGAATGCAATTCTAACGACGCAATGCACTACATGCGAGTTGCGGCGGTGGCTTACTTCCTCTTTGTAGGATGGTGGAGCGGTGGCGCCCGTTAGCGGGCAAGGAGGTCCCACGGTTGGGTATGACCGATCCTGCGGCGCGCACTCGTGGACCGGTGGAGACCGGAGACGCACACGTTCCACCTTCCGTGCGAGAGATGGCTCCGACGCTGCGGGACGTGTCGTACCTCTTAGGCCTCCCATGCGCGGGTCGGCGATGCGTGCCACACGACGCCTCGCCATCCGCGTGGCACGCCGAGTTGTCCGCGCGTTTCGCCGAGTGCGGCGGCACCCGGGCAGCCCCTACCGGCCCCTTAGGGAGGTGGCGCCCGCGGTCCGCGAAGGCGTGGTCGCCGATTCACGGTGAGTACCTCTTTCTTTGAGAATTAAAATAGAAGCGCCAAGTTCTTGATAATATTTGTTCTGCGACAGCTGCGAGCTCGGCTTCTCCACCCGCGCGGAGGAGGCGGGCGTGGCCCGCCACTTGAGGCATACCTCCTTGTTGTTCGGTTGGGTGATGTTCCGTCCTCCCACGGAACACGGTGGACCATCACCGATCGAGTCGCCCGAAGACATCGCCGACACCCGGTGGATGAGGTAACACACTCGGTTCAATCTCATCTCGGCGAACACGTCTAACTCCCCTTGTAAGCGGTGATGCACGGTGGTCGTGGGCCTCAGCTGTGCTTGCGGCGACGTACAGAGGTCTGTGCGACGCCGTCTCTCGGGCGGAGCACGACGCGACGATGTCAGGTTGCGTCCTACTCCTCCAGTTGTGGTCTTGGGAGCGCTTCTCCGTCAGCAGGCCTGTTGTTGACACGACACCGTACCCCGAGGAGCTTTACGGAGACGACCCGGTGGACTGGCCCACCATGGGCCACTACTGGGTCCGACGATAGGTATGCTCCCTCGTATCTTTTTCCCCACTAACGCACTTGAATAACCTTCGTCATTTCTTATTTCCTCGCGGCGGAGGTTCGCGCGCCGACAGTGAGGAAATCCTATCGGGAGTTCGTTCGGAGTTCGACCGCCTCCACGATGAGGACGTGCGGTGGGCGCCATACACGCGTCTGGCGTCCACGCCCGAGCACCTCACAGGGTCTCCGTGCTTTGCACGCGAGATGAGGCCTTTTGGCTCACCCGTAAGGTGCTCGTCTTTGACCTTTGTGTCGAGGACTACTCCCCGCACCGAGTCTTTGCGGCGATTCGGCTGTTCGATCCTTTCCTTTGCCGCCTCGTCACGTTGTCGCGCGTGGCGCTCACAGTACTTGCCCGATCCTACTACTCCGCATCTTTGCGAAATTAATGTGGTGTGTACTTACTATTTTTGCATTGCGGGATGGCCGGATGGGTCTGCGGTGGGCTCTCGGTTCGTGCAGTATGCGACCATGGGCGTGCGATGGGATCGCCGCGCTCGGCGAGAGGTCACCGAGACCCGGCCAGACGACCATGATATGTACGATTAGTACATGGAGTGGTTCGCCCGCTCACTCGCCTCGGTGGGGTACACACCAAAGACGTCGTCGCCGGCGAGCATCGGTAGCGGACACGTACCCTTCACGAGATGTCCCGGAGGACAACGCCTCGTAAGTGTCGCAATCGAACCTACATGGGCACGTCTTTTTCATGTAACTACGTAATAACAATCGGCGTTACATGCGGACTCATCTCTTGGCGGAGATTGAGGTGGAGGTGTGTCCATGTTGACGCGCCTCGGGGGCATCTGGTGACCACCGCCGAGTCCGAGACGGCTTGGGGTCGGGTCCTCGATGCGGTGGGCGGTTGGCTCGATTGGCCACTGCCGGGCGCGAGAGCGTCGGCGACGCGCAGCACCCCACGTCACTCGCCCTACCCCGGTGCCTCGTCACGCCCCACGCACCGCAGGGGGCGGTGGTGACGAGGCTCCTTCCGCTCCTCGCCGTACCCGTCGGTTCCTCGCTACGCTCCCACGCAGCAGCAGTGGGGGCGATGGTGGGAGGCTCCTTCCGTGTCTCGCCCTACACGTCGGTTCCTCGCTACGCTCCCACGCAGCGGCGATGGGGCGATGGGCTCTGAGGCTCCTCGTCGTCCCGCGCCTAGCGGGACCCGAGGTGGTTTCGACGACCCTTTCAGCGACGAGTTCGACACGGAGGAGTACCTTTCGACCGACTACCTCGACCCTCTCGGCTCTCGGGTGCGCCACCAGGACTTGGCCTCGCCGCCGCGCGCTACTCTACGCTGCGCGCGCAGGCGGCCTAGGAGGGACGTCCGTCGCCGTCGCCACTCACCTACCCCACGGGCAGATTAGGAAGCGTGGCGTGATTGACTTGTTGTGCGGATGTATTTTGTAATGGCTTTACGTTCGACACATTGTATAACTCCCGAGTTAGTAACATGACAGCGTTATCACTATAAATTGTTCAAATAATTTATGCATTGCTTGCCTATGCCACACGACGTGACAACACACCAATGTTTTGGTGCACCTATCGCCTCTAGTAGGGGCAATCGCCCTAATGTGAGGCGATCGCTCTTATATGGGGCGATCGCCCAAATATGAGGCGATCGCTCCATACCCGGGCGATATCTGCCCTTTATAACATTCGTTCTCACAAGCGGTCTCGCAAAGAATAGCGGGAGAAAGAATAGAGGGGTGAGCATCAATCGAAAATGCCGAGGCGTGCAAGTGCAAAGGGTAAGGGGAAGGCAAAGGAAGAAGCAAGTGCATGCCCGCGGAATTTAGCGTACCAAGATCTCTTCCTACCTCGTGGAGCTGTAGCACCCATGTGTATGTGCGGAGATCTTTGTAGGCTTGTCCGCTCTTGGGAAATTTCAACTTGGAAGAGGAGGTATTGGAAGTGCCGCAACTACGCCTTCGATCCGTCGGAGAAGAGCCTGAAGGATCGCCACATGGTAACAATCGTACGGGGTTACATAATATTTGTGAATGAAACTTTGCTAATTTACGTTTCATGCAGTCACCTCTGCCACTGTGTGAATTTGAGCAGAGGTTTGATACGGAGATCAACCCCGAGGACCAACGGCTTCTTGACCAAGCCAGCCGTGAGGATGAGTTCACGCGGCGGTTTCAAGAACAACGCGATGCCGCACGCGAGGAGGCATGTAGGAAGGAAGCGGAGGAGAAGGAGGCCGAGAGAGAGAGAAGCGAGAGAGGCGCGGCGTGCGGAGAAGCCCACCGGAGGTATGGGCGAATGGGAAGTGGCCTCGAAGCACTCGATGAGCGTCTGGTGTTAACTTTGGTTTTCTTTGTTCGTGGTACTCCTTTTAGTTTTAAGTCGTAATAAAGAGCGCGGCCAACCTTCAAGAGTATGCTCCTTTGTCCGGAGGGCTCGTATATGTCCTCTTTGCTCCAGTTGTCCCAAATGATGTTATTTTTCTCCATCGAGATAGGTTATAGCATTTTAAGTTCATCAATTTGATTTCATCGAGTTTTACCATCGTTTATAAAGATACGGCCATTTTGATGTTTTACTGGTTGCATGTTAGGACAACAATAAAATAGTGCGACCTAAAGTGACATCTAAATATTTTTACATAATTGTAACCTATGCAAGCCCAAGAATGCAACAAAACTGGATTACATCAAGTTTTGAGGTCGTTCGACATTATTCTAAGCGCTTGAACAATGAATGTTATAAAGGGTTTAAACTAGCCATCTTTGATTCAAAATGCAATCATATTTAGATATTTTTGCAAAAATGAAGTGCATAAGGTTGTAGTAACTTATTCTATTTATTTCATGAATTATGGATCAACACACATTATAATTCCTTCACAATCCACAGTTAGAGCCTAGCATTCGAACTCAAATAAAAATATTTTTCTGCAAACAACACATGGATTTTTATTTTACACTCTAATTCCTCATTCCAAAATTTAAATTTAGAAACAAGTTTCATTTAATTTGGACACTCCTAGCAAAGTTATGGGGTTTATATTAAAAAGGCATATAGTAATTACGAAACAAAACTAAAAAAAAAAAAAGCTGCCGATCGCTTTGTCTCGGGCGACGAGGCCCCACCGGTCGGCCGCGACAAGCGGCGCCGTCGGCAAGAACGGGCGAAGGCACCGATCGCGTGTATGGAGCGATCGCCCATACATCGCCGAGGCATTTCCGTAAATTTTTTTTTCGGACGCATAGTTTTGAAAAAAAGAATAAAAAAAAATATTAAACAAAAAAAATTCGTGCTCTGAGAGTCGTCAGCACAAAAGCAACAGTGAGAGCGTCCTCAAGTTAGCATTTCCTATATAATAATTTGTATGGGTGAGCTGTATGTACTCTCAAGTTCTCATTCGCCTTTCAGTTTCCGCAACGCTCACTAGTATATTTAGTTTTAGTAATAGAAATGTTTATTTACGTACCATGACATTGTTATGTCTGGTCATTCCTGGATGATTTATTTCTGTGCGTCGACATTTCTGCAGCTAAACGCAGGACTCTATTCCAATAAAAGGTTGGCATACTACCTATACTAAACTCGGGAGGTTTCCTGGCCTCCCATGCGTTTGAGCCGGAGGGCGCCGGCTCGGCTCGTGGCTCGAGCTGAGCCGCGAAAATTTTTTGGTTTAGGTCCTTTTTTCTAAAAAAAAAATACGGATAGGTCTTTTTCTGGGAAAAAAAATTACGGATAGGTCCATTTTTTGAAAGAGAAAAAATATTGTGTTTAGGTCCTTTATGCGTTTTTAGGCGTCGCGTTGGGGTCCTTTTCCGGAAAAAGGAAATTACGTTTAGGTACTTTTTCGGGAAAAAAATATGGTCACGTCTTTTTTTTTGAAAGAAAAAGCAAGTTGCGTTTAGGTCTTTTATGCGTTTTAGATCATCGCGTTTATGTCCTTTTTCGAAACAAAATCGTTTTGCTTCTTTTGCAGGAAAAAAGAGAGATGAGTTTATGTCCTTTTTGCCGTTTTCTACGTGTGGAGTAGCGGTCGCAGCGTGGCGCGCCACGGCGACTCATCTACCGTTTTTGAAAAAACCTTTCGTTTTAGCGAAATCACAAATCCTCGTGAGAGGACCTCGAATATCGCGCGTTTTCTTGATTTGCTCGCGTGGAGAGCGACGATCGCGACGTGGCACGCCACGATCGTTTATCAATATTTCATATTATCTAAGGCGATTGCGAATGTTGTAAGTAGAGTAGAATGTGACATGCACCAGTATTTCCATAAAAATCATCCGTCCACGAAACGAAATATAATTGGATTTATCTGGCACGTGCTTATCGGCTTGATTTTGCCTCAAGTGACCAGTACCCTATAAAAAGGGTGATCTATCTGTACCATGACACTTTGGGGCCATCATTGTCACACGAGCTTATACCATTCGTGAGATCACTGAATCCCATGCCTGCAAAATCATGGCGGAGTCACATGTCACAACTTTCTGGTCTTTTGGCTTGTCCACTGTGATGGTCAGATGACAGGGTGATGTACGCAGAATTGATCACTTTTTAAGTTTTTTTTTTCAAATTTAGCCCCTATAACACTAAAATTTAGTAAGATATAACCGATTTGTTAGACAAAAATAAAATTAGATATTTCTGACTAATATTAGTAAAAAAGAAAAAGACAAGTTAAAATTGGAATTCTAGTCAATATTGATTCAAATACGGAAGTTTATCCGCAGGAGATGGAGACCGGTACGATTCATGGCTTGTGGCGGGTCGGAGAAGGATACGATCGGTCTACACGCTACAAAAAGGGGACATGAGGCGAGTTGAAAAATAATCAACAATCAATCAATTAACTCGCATCTATTTTTTATCTACTTTTTCTTTCAACTAAGAGTAGCTTTTGCGACTTAGAATCTCCTCGTAATTTGTTCTTGATCAATAAAGTTTCACATTGCCGATTGTTGATTATCTTTGATTACGCCAATTTATCTAGGTTTGCTTTTCTCCGATCTTGTTGCGCATCGCCTTTTTTAGAAAAATCTGACTTTACCAAATCATCTATTTAGTCGTAACAAGCTGTTTGGATTTATCGTCACTTACGATTTAATCAGCTCAAGTAACTGTTTAGATCTCTTGTCGATTGTTACATTAAATCATCTTTGAGCATTATTTATATTTATCTTGCCTATTGCAGGATCAAATAGGCTGGCACGCCACGAACCAAACTTGAACCCAGCATTCACATGTTTTCGAGCCGATCAATCCTTCGTCATATTTTTTAGCGCCAACACACTTTTGGCACGCCCGGTGGGACCCATGTCTTCTTCAGGCAAGTAGATTCCACCATTCGACTTTCTAGCCGATGCTATAATCGTCTTGACAATGAACGATCTGATGCTGGAGCAGCGCAAGAACATTAAGGATCGAAAGGCCGTGCTTGAAGAGATGATGCTAAACTGTTATCAGAAGACCTGACATGGCGTTACTAAAAAAATTGCATTGCCGACGGTCAATTTTATTGGCGACACCGAGGCCGCCGTTGCATCGAATAATAGGATGGTAAGCCGATACGTACCTACGCAAGCTAAATTATCTGATATGATTAATCAATCTGTGCACCATGCTTTGATAAACTAGTCATCGACTCAAGTAACAACTCTTAAGCTAATGATAGCTAATAGTGTCAAGGTTGTGGCTCAAGAGTTAGCATCAGCTGTAAATCTACTAGATCCATTGCAAACTCTAACAAAATTATCCGGTCTACTTGGTAGTGCCAAATACATAGAATCCTGTGTTAGTAGCCGATCCAAAACCATTGGCTCCGGCTCCTACTATGATGCCAACCCAGCCGACCGTAATCCTGCCACGTGATCCAGGAGCAAGCGCAATCCCACATTACTATGCGCATACTAACGACACTAAATTGGACTCTCAAGCCAGTTTGCCGCCGTCGGCCCTATTTTACATTTTTCCCTCAACCATCTTCCTAGCCGATAGAACCTCAGGTACGTCCACAATACCATGAGCCGATCCCATAAAGGAATCCGGCTCCATATAGAGTTGTGACGTATTCAGAGCCTTTTGTGCCATTACTAGAGCCGGCGCTCTAAAGATCTAGCGTTGATTATGAACGCCTACATAACTCACAACTCCCTCATATACCACACTAACCCGAGTCTACGCTCGGGGGGCAGCATGTCAATAACGATCATAATTAGCAAGTTCCTCAACAACAATCGGCTCAAGAAGTTAATTGGGCCGATCAGATATCTACCGTATTGCGAGACCAAATAGGCATACAACCAAAGTGAAAGGTTACGGGCTATCGAAAGTCGTGCCCTGACTATGTAGATCGGATACCGTATCCTAATAACTTCAAGGTACCTGATTTTGCAAAAATTTTGGGAGATGATTCTATAACCACTTTAGAGCACATCGGACATTTTATTGCGCAATGTGGTGAAGCAGCTCAGTCCGATGGGTTAAATATGAGATTGTTCCTATTATCTTTGTCAGGAGATGCCTTTACATGGTTCACTACTTTGCCCCCAAATTTGGTCAACTCTTGAGATGATTTGAAAAGGCGATTTCACAATTACTTTTTCTATGGGAGTTTAGAGCTTAGAATTTTAGATTTAAGTTCCACTCATCAGAAGCTCAGAAAATCGATAGTTGATTATATTAAAAGGTTTAGAGAAGTAAGAAATCGGTGCTTTAGTGTTACTCTACCTAATAATCAGCTAGCTGATTTGGCTCTCCAGGGGTTGATTCCCGAGTTGAACAAAAAATTCGGCCGGTGGGAGTTCACCGATTTAAGTCACCTCTTAGATTAGGTATTGGCTCAAGAAGGCCGTTTTACCAATATGACCTTTAAGGATAAGTTCAAGAATAAGGATAACGAAAAGGCTAAGGTCAACCTTGTTGAGTACCAGTCAAACGACTCATCCAACGACAATGAGGTTGAACTGAACATAGCTGTCGGGACCCGAATATGCAAATCTAGACTCTCTGTGTATTCTGCACTAGTCCAGGATCACGCTAGTGCACACAGTCTCAACACAGATGAATATCATAATCATACATAGCGAAAACATAAATAAGACTTCTTCTATTTAAATATAACCCGTTGAACGACCTTAAGGTCAATCTTACATAAATACACCTCACAGGGTTTAGACTAAGAAATAAATAAAACAACAGTGAAAATAAATTATTCGTAGTAACCCTTCAATTTGCCACAGGCAACTAACAAGGTTCGCTATGTATGATTTGTTGTTGTAAGGGTGAGTACATAAAGCACTCAATAAGTTGTGCACATAATGCAATTGTATTATATCTATATGCATGGCTTATTCCAACGAATGGCTAAATTGGTTATTTTGTAATAAAGCAGCGTTTGCAAATGAATAACATAAATAGATTGAAATGATAGTAAAACAAATAATAACAATAATAAATTTTCATTTATTTCTCAAATGACCTAACTCACAACCTTAAATCAATTCGCATTCTTCCATAGACACACTGCATCCATTTCCATGTTCATTTATTAAAATCTAACCCATGACTATAATTCTCGAGCATTGCTTAATACCGCGAGCACGACTATTCGATTATGTTTGACACTCTGCAGAGGTTATACACTTTACCCACAAGATATAATCATATCACCACAAAGGCAAGTGTCATAACAAAGCCTTTACAATGCTCTATCTAAATTCAATACTATAACATCCCAAATTTTGCCTTTTATTTAATTTATTGTGTTATTAGTGCATTTTATGATTTTTTGGAATTTATTTGAATTTATTTCAAATTAAGTATATTGGAATTTTGTGAAAACTAATTACTTATAGACAAAGTTAATATAAAGTTTGGCTAAATTTTTTTTATTTGAGTTCAAAATATCTCAAAGTATTTTTGAGAATTTTTCTGATATTTTATCTACCTTTAACTAAATAGTTTAATTAATGTAATTATTTTTATTAATAAAACCTTAAGAAAATCGTTCAACAGTAATGGACTAAGCCAATCACTGTTCGCATCAAGCCACTTGGCCCGATTCTGGGAGCCAAAGCGATACTCGTTAGATCATCGCACGGTCTTTATCAAGCCACGTGTATAGTTTGTATTGACCATTGGATCGTGACCAAACGGTTGGATTTAGCGGTTGCGGTAGAAACCCTAATGGGTGTGCACTGTTGGATTAGAATCAAATGGCATAGAATAGATCATGACGGTTTGGATCTTATCCGATCCGAGCCGTTAATCTGTAGCAAGTGGTTAGGATCGTGGCGTGTTGCGATTGAATCATGGCTGTTCGCTCGTGATCGAATGGTGCTACATTGTCGCCTCTGGTAGGGACTCGGAGTTCGCCGCCGACATGACTCCGCCACTGCGTCGGTTGGACTCCTAGCACTGTGTGTGGCCACTGAAGGCTTTAAATAGCACGCAACCCTCGCCTCGAGGTTCGCTAGAGCTCACCACGTTGTTTGCCTCAAGGTTTGCAGTTTGAGGTATCTTCGTCATGTCAGGAGAGCTCACCGTAGTTCGTAAGGCAGCCATCGCGGTTCTTCATAGATCTCATCACTATTGAGTGGTTTCTGTTGACTTCAAGGGCACCAGTGGGTTCGTCTCGTCGCGCTGCATTGAGCCAGGGTGAAGACGTTGCCGTTTAGTCGCTCGAACACCGTCGCAAGTGTCATCATCCCTAGCGCCGGTAAGCTCTGCTGCCGTCCACCATCGCTGCCTTTTGCTGAGCTCTGGATCATCTGATCTGAGGTGAATGCTTGAGATGCGGCCACATATCGTGTGAACCGTAGCCGTCTGATCTGCTCTAGGCGGGTTGGATTGTGCCGTGTGCCGTAGCTAGTCACGTCGTGATGCATGTCACGCACAGCAGTCGAAGCACCATGTGCCATGTTCACAGTGGACCAGAGGAGGTATGTGGACCAGGCGCATGGACCGAGGCCACGTGTCGCAACGGGATTGGTTCAAGGGTTCGCTGACGTCACAGTGACATCATGCTAATGTCATAATCGGGTTTTCCATTGAAAAATAATTCAACTACAAAAGCTTCAATGCTGACATCATCATGAGGTCATGATGACATCATAAAAGGATTTTTCAATATAAAATTAATTCGGTTATTTATTTGATTTTCCAATTTTCTGATTTATAGATTTTGGAATCTTCCACGAGCCCGTTCTCCCTCATACGAGCTCCGATTGAGGTGATTCAAATTTCTAAAATTTTGTAAAATTGAGATCTATCTAATGGTGAATTTTATTTGATTTTTGGAGTTTGTTTTCTCTCTATTTTCGTAATTATTTGGTTTTCTCTCTCGTTTCGCGTAGACATTGAGTTGTGCGATGCATCTGAGGAAAATTCATCAACCCAAGAGCACGTTCCAGAACAAGATCAAGACCTTTTCCATGGCAAGTTGTGCTTTGATCATGTTGAACATAACTTTATAAATTGCTATTTTGTTTCAATCTTACGCATGATATTTTATGGGTATAAATACTTTCAAATACTTTGGGATGTAGTTAATCTAGCCAATTTAAATATTCTCTACCTTGTCATTTGTACACCATGATTTATTTGTCACCCTAGATTGGTGATAATAAAATCAACATGGGTTGGTTAGACCGTATTAGTATGCTTAGCCATGCCACATCATCACATGTACTTGCATCATCAATGTTTAAACTTGACTAATGGAATATGGAACATGATTATGAATTGGTGTGTCAGGTGTTGTCACATGATGAGATTGAGTTGTTCTGGCGAGGGATGTCACGCAACTTTGTTGAATTGTTGACGACACGTGGTGCTTGGTAATCAACTAGGGTGGTAATCATTTAGATTAGGGCAAGTGGCAATGGGTAGTATGCCAAGGTGGGCCAAAGGGTACAAGGTATGTGGTAGTCTTGCCCTAGTCACTTTAAGGACTTAACCTTTTAAACCTTTGACCTGAGTCAATCATGTAACCACATGTTTTGGTATGGGACAACCTAGCTGATTAATTTGTAATGTTTTAGCTTTGGTACTGCTAGTGGTTCTGCGAGTCCCATGATCACGGATTAACTCACATGGCGCAAGAGGGGGGCCCTGGGTGTAGTAACCAGACCCTTCAGTGTTGAAACCTCAGTGGGTAGTACCGGATTAAGGCATGGTATTGTAAAGGCTTTCTTATAATCACTCGCCTTTGTGGTGTATGATTGTATCATGTGGGTAAAGTGCGTAACCTCTGTAGAGTGAAAATATATTCGGATAGCCGTGCTCGCGGTATTGAGCATAGCTCGGGAATTATAGTCAAGGGTTAGATTTTGTAAAATAAAAACTTGGTTGGGATGGTAGGTTGCCATTGGAAGTTGGAAACTTGACTTAGGATTGCTGAAATTACTATTTACTATTATTTGCTTTTCGGTCTTTACAATCTATTTGTTGTACTTGTTCATAAATGCTGCTTTATTGCAACATAGTCATGATAGCCTTTTCCTTTGGTATAAGCCTTGCATATAGTTGTATAGAATTGCATTTGTGCACAACTTGTTGAGTGCTTTCAAGTACTCACCCTTGCCAACAACCACAATCAACAGTTGAGGAGTCTACCCCTATCTTGGAGGATTACCAAGAGGACACTAATAACTAGGGTCAGAGCCTAGTAAGTTGCCCGTGATAAACTGATGGGCTGCCTACGTCTTTTACTTTTTCGCTGCATTGTCTTAGTTTCTTATTTCAAGTCTAGCCCTGTGTGGCTTAATAATGTAAGTTGGTCATAAGATCATACACTTAATAATATTCAAAAAATGGAGTCTTTATATTATTATCATTGTGTATGATGTGATACTTACCAATGTTAAGCCTGTGTGCACTAGCGTGATCTTGGACTAGTGCGGTATACACAGAGGGTCCAAATTGGAGAATTTGGATCCCGACAAGTACTGCCCGCTGAGGTTTCAACACTGATGGGACTAGTTACTGTACTTAGGGCCCCCTCTTGCGCTATGTGAGTCTGCCTGTGCACCGGAAACCCACACCACCATAACAATACCAAAATCTAGATATTACAAATTAATCAGCTAGGTCTATCCCATACTAGACATGTGGTTGTATGATTGACTCAGTTCAAATGCTTGCAAGGTTAATTACTTAATTGACCAAGGCAAGACTTCCCCAAAACTCACAATAACTATTATCCATACCATCAATTCCATTTATTAAAATAACTATGCGACCGTCCAAATGCCACATTGGCCTACCATAATTCTCAACTCTTGCCCTAGTCTAAATCATTTTACCACCCCAGTTGATTACCATACACCACATGCCATCAAAAACATCAACAACAATGTGTGACAGCACCTGACACACCTTTTCATAAATATGTTCCATATTCCATTAAGCAAGATTAATTTTGCATACATAAAATGATATCAATAACTCGATATGGCTAAGCAAACTATTCACGTTCTAATCATCGCGATAATAAATACGGAAGTTGCGGTCAATAAGGTTCTCACATTGGCAATTAATAGTTACCAACTAATAAAGAACCATTCTAGGGTGACAAATGAATCATGGCATGCAAATGACAAGGTTGGAATAAGTTCAATTAGGTTGAATAACTAATCCCAAATTAATTGAACAATTATATATTGAATTGGCATGCAACAGTTTAACACAATATAACTTTTCAAAAATAGGCTCAACATGATCAAAGCATGGCTCCTCACTCACGAATACCTTGGGTACTTCAACGCCTACATGAAACGATTAAATACAGTAAAAAATACCAAAAACAGAGAGCAATCTCACTTCCAAAAATTAAATAAAATTTACTATTAAATAGAGCTCATTTTTTATAAATTTTTAGAAACCAGAATCACCTCAATTAGAGCTCGTATGAGAGAGAACGACCTTTCTAAAGTTTGAAATAAAAGAAAAAAGAATAAATCCCAATTAACCGAATTATTTTTCTACTAAAAATCGGGTTAATGATGTCATGTTGACGTCATGGCTAATTAACCGAATTAAATTAAATCAGAATTAATCCTATTAGGCTGACAGGTGGGTCCACGGTCTATAGGCCAGGTTCACAAACTCGGCTCAGTTCACGGTGGATCGGGCTCATCGGAATCTTGACCAAAGGCCACGTTGGTGCAAGCACTGACATCACATGGACACAGGGCGCACATCAGACTGTTCATCAACTCGAACGACTGAGCATAGTGATGAGGCATCGACAAAGCGAACACGCGGTAGACGCGGGACTTGGCCACATGGCAAAATCTACACCGTCCATCCTAGATCCGATAGCTGAGGAAGCTCGCGACGAAAGGCGGCAATGGACCGTGGCGACGGCTATCGGAGAAGAGCACGAAGACCAAGAGCGCAACATTACCTCATCGATTTCAGATCAGGAAAGCACACATCTGGGATGTCTTGGCGCAGGCTACAACCTGTTGACCACGGCTTCGATGGAGAACCAACGTCAGCGAAGATCGAGCGCGAGGAAGACGACAGCGACATTTCCAACTCTAGTGAGAAAACTCAAGCAAACGGCAACACTTCGGGCTTCATCATGTGACGCACGGTGCTTTAAATAGTAGGCTCAGGAGGCGTGACGGTGCAAATTCTGCAGCAGCAATGATGCAATGGCAGAGGAGTTCGGTAGATTTAGCGCCACAACGTGGCTTGATCGTTCGCGTACAATCAGATCAGTTCGAATGATCCAAAGCGCTAGGCGACGCAAATGAACAACGGCTGTTGGATCGGAATCTAACGGTTCACGATCTAGGGTTTGTGCCAACTAGGGTTTTACGGGTTGCGACGGTGGGCTGGCTTAGGTAAATGGGTTTAGCCCTTTGGATTTCAGCCCAAAACTAACACCTGACTTTTAAATCATTTCCCAATTAAAATAATTCTAGAAATTAGATAAAGCCAAAATAAATAGCAAAAATACCTAACAAATTCGAGAAAAATTCTGGAAATATTCTAGGACATTTGGAACTTAAATAAAATATTTTCAACAAAAGTTTGTTTAGAATTTTCTAATATTTAAATAATTTTAATGAAAGGCTTAATTCAATAAAATCTAAATAATTTAAATAAATTTTTAAAAAATAACAAAAGTATAAAATACATAGAAAATCCAGAAAATACAAAAATTAGGATGTTACAAACCTCCCTCCTTAACAAAATCTCGACCTCGAGATTCAAGGATGACTAAGGAATAGGTTAGAAAATTCTAACTTCAAATCCTCTTCACGCTCCCATGTGGCTTCGCTCTCTAAATGATTGCTCCACTGCACTCTACAGAAACATACTGACTTATTTCTAGTCCTGCGATCAGCTACATCCAAAATTTTGATTGTCTACTCCTTGTAAGTCAAATCTTCATATAGCTCAATTGACTCCAACGGTGTTTGCTCTACAGGCACTCGAAGACAATTCTTCAACTAAGATACATGAAACACATCTTGTAGTCCTGCTAACGACTATGGCAATTCTAACTGGTACACAACAACCTCTCCTCTGTGGCTCAAGATTTTAAATGGACCAACATATCTAGGTGCAAACTTTTCTTTAGCGTGAACTTTTTAACTCCCTTAAGAGGGGTAACTTTAAGATATAAAAAATCATCAGGCTCAAAACTTAATTCACAGCGACGATTATCAGCATAACTTTTTTTGTCTTGATTAGGCAATCCTTAATCTTTCTCTGATCATAGCAATATGCTCTTCATCTTCTTTAAGAATATCTGGTCCAAAGATAAGACGCTCTCCCGTCTCATTCCAATTTAGCGGAGTACGACAGGAATGACCATACAAAGCTTCAAATGGTTTCATCTGCAAATTTGCCTGATAACTGTTATTGTAACTAAACCCAGCATACGACAAACATTTATCCCACGAGGTAGCATAAACGAAGGCACACAATCTCAACATATCTTCCAAAATCTAATTGACTCTCTCAGTCTGACCATCTGTCTGCGGATGATAAGCTGTACTAAAATTCAAACGAGTCCACATTGCTTCATGCAATTTATTCCAAAACCTTGAGTTAAATTGGGTATCTCTATCTGATACAATCTTCTTTGGCACTCCATGTAAACATACAATCCTTGACATGTATAGCTCTGCCAAACGATCTCCTGAATAGGTGGTCTTAACTGGTATGAAATGAGCGACTTTGGTCAAGCGATCAACTATGATCCATATTGAATCATATCCATTCAGAGTTCTATGTAAACCGGTAATAACATTCATACCGATCTCCTCCCACTTCCATTCAGGTACCTTCAACGGTTGTAGCAATCATACTAGCCTCTGATGTATTGCCTTCAGTCTCTGACATATGTCACACAAAGCAACATGTTCAGCAACCTCACATTTCATATTAGACCACCAAAATCTTTCTTTTAGGTCCTGATACATATTTACACTCCTAGGTGATTAGAATACTTTGAATCATGAGCTTCCTCAAAAATCAACTATTGTAGCTCCTTTTGGTTTTGTACACAAATTTGACTTTTGATCCACATAGTACCTTGGTCATTCAAAGCAAAATCCTTAGCCTTGCCTTCATCCATCTTGGACATAATTCTCTTAATTTTAGTGTCATCTTTCTGACCTTCTTTGATTTGATCTTCCAAAGTTGGATTTACCTCTAGGGTGGCTAGAAATCCCTCAGGTACCACTTCTAATTTTAGCTTCTGAAATTCCTTATATAATCTAGACTGACTCTCCTGAATTAACATGTAATACTGTTGCTTTTTCGATTCAAGGCATCAACTACCACATTAGCTTTTCCAGGGTGATAATGAATTCCCACACTATAATCCTTGATTAACTCCAACCATCTTCTCTGTCTCATATTGAGATCGGACTAAGTAAAGATATATTTTAAACTCTTATGATCCGTGTACATCTCGCAATGATTGCCAATAAGATAGTGACACCACAACTTCAAAGCATGCATTACGGCAGCTAATTCCAAATCATGTGATGGGTAATTCTCTTCATGTGGCCTCAATTGTCTTGAAGCATATGCAACTACTTTTCCATTCTGTATTAACACACATCCAAGTCCTTGACACGAAGCATCACAATAAATAACAAAATTACTCTGAACATTTGACAACACTAGCACTGGTGATGTTGTTAACCTATTCTTTAACTCTTGAAAACTCTTCCGCACTCTGACGTCCATGCAAACTTCTTTTCCTTCTTCAACAACTGCATAAGGGGTTTAGTAATTGTCAAGAATCCTTCAATAAATCGATGGTAATATCCCACCATTCCGAGAAAACTGCGAATCTAGGTCACTGACTTCGGTTGTTCCCAATGCAACACTGCTTCAACTTTACTTGTATCAACAATAACTCCTTTAGAAGTCATTACATGACCATGGAATTCCACTTTCTTTTTCCAAAAGTCACACTTGCTAAACTTAACATACAATTGCTGCTCTCGAAGCTTTTCAAAAACAAGCCTCAATTGCTCAGCATGATCTTCTTCTGCCTTAGAGTAGACAAGAATGTCATCTATGAATACGACAACAAACTTATCCAGGTATTCCATGAAAACCTTATTCATCATATTCATGAAATAAGCAGGGGCATTAGTCAATCCAAATGATATGACTGTGAACTCATAATGTTCATATCGTGTTGAAAATGTTGTCTTAGGCACATCTTCTGCGCGAATCTTCAACTGATGATATCTTGATCGAAGATCTATCTTTGAGAAAATTCCAACTTCTCTTAACTGATCAAACAAATCATTGATCCTAGGTAACGGATACTTGTTCTTTATTGTTAATTCATTAAGCGCACGATAATCAATGCATATCCTTAAACTTCTAAAACAGGCACTCCCCATGGTGATAAACTAGGTCTTACAAAACCTTTTTTTATCAACTCCTCAATTTACTTCTTCATTTCTACCAGCTCATCGGTAGGCATCCAATACAGTCTCTTGGCTATTGGGGCTGTACCAAGCACTAATTCAATTACAAACTCAATATCTCAGTCTGGTGGCATTCCAGGCAAATCTACAGGAAAAATATCCGAGTATTCATTGACAATAGATACATCTTCTAAATGACAACTTTAACACTCTTAACCATCAATTGACCATCGCGAATTGTGGTCGCTTGAAACTCCACTCTTTTGCCTTTTGGGCTTCCAATTGACACCACTCTTCGACCACAATCCAACATAGCCTTGTGTTTGGATAACCAATCCATTCCAAGGATAACATCTAATGTTTGAGTATCCAAAATAATAAGGTTCGCTAGGAACTCTATTCCATTAATGAGCAACTTAACTCCCAAACATTCTAGGTTAGATCGGAGTTCTGATCTAGGGGATTGGATTAATAGCATACACTTAAGATTCATAATATCCAACCCATTCCCAACAATAAAATCTCGAGAAATAAAGGAATGTGAAGCTGTATAATTAAATAAAACTGTTGTAGGTACTGAGTTAATTAGGAACTTATCCAGTACGACGTCTGATATTTCCTGGGCTTCATCAGTCGTGATGTGGTTGATACAACCTCTCACCGTGGCTTGGGATGTAGCTCCAGCTTGAACAGCTCCACGGTTCCCTCCTGGTGTAGGTGTCTTGGTAGGTATAGGGCCAAGATTGAAATGGATAGGTGTAACACCTCCTCTCTTAGGACAATTGTTAGCAAAATATCCTGGCTCATTGTAACTGAAACAGTGCCTGACTGTCATCTGTTGACTACCTCCTAACACATTTTGTGCCTAAGCAGGTGTCTGAAAATTCTGACCAACTAGACGTGGTGCAGGGGATGGCATCTTGAACATAGCTTTTGGTTGAAACCTAACAAACTGATGAGGTGCAACCCTCACTCTCTACTATCCTTGTCATGCTCTTTGTTGTGCCATTCTGTGCTTACGATTGTTGTCAAGATATTTGCGTTTATTCTCCAAAATAAGGGCCTTGTTGACCAATTCTTAGAAATCAGAAAAATTATGGGTAATCAACCCGACTTGCAGTCCTGAATTCAACCCCTTTATGAAATGAGACTGCCTTGCCTTATCTGTTGCAATATTTTTAGGGCATAGCGTGCAAGCTGTGTAAACTTGTTCAAATAATCAGCCACTGATTGGCTTCCTTGCTTAATAGCTCTGAACTCTTCCTTATTCAAGTCCATGACACTTTCAAGAACATGGTGCTAGCGAAAAGTAGTAGTAATCTCCTCACAAGTGATCTCCTGTGGGTTCTCGTGAGAAGCACAATAGTTCTCTCACCATTCAATAGTTATTCCTTCTAGTTGATGTGAAGCATAAAGCACCTTCTCATTTCCAACACACTGAGTGATGTGCAGCTTCCTCTAAATTGTTCTAAGCGAATCGCCTACTTCTATTGGGTTAGCATTCCCAAAAAATGTGGGTGGATGAGTCCTCATAAAGTCTAACAACTTAGAATATGGATGGCTTCCATTGTTAGCAGCTTGGTTTACATTATTGGCAGTTGCTTGGTTTGCAATGTTCTGCACTTGCTGCATCATGATATGCATCAGTTGAGTTTGTGCGCAAGGAAAGCTCCCAAATTCTACATATCAACTTGGGGTGCTGATTGAGGTAATGGCATCCCGTTCGGATTCTCACTAGGTCTAGCATCACTTCCACTAGCTCCATTGTTTCCTTGAGTCTAAACCATCTGTTGATCACTCCAAGGTTTAGAGAAAAGAGAGAAAAAGCATAGACAAGTAATAAAGAGACTAATGTAGGGGAGAGTTTTAAATCCAAACTCCAAATCTAAGACCTTTATTAATAACTTGGTATGGTTGCTCACAAGTGCCTATGAGCCATGCAACACATACTACACACTCAGCAATTATAAAAACTCTTATTAACCATCTATAACGCTTGAAGGGCACCACTCCTAACATAGATTGATATGACTAACACATTTGACTCACTACTACTAGACTAATACATCATCTAATTACTAATCCGTCTGAGATGCGGTCCTGCTGGGGAGTATGCAGTGGGTGCAGCGACATCCGTGCAAACTGGTTTCGATGATCAGGAGTCTCATTGGAAAATGCAGACTCCTGCCCCTCTATAGGATCAAGGATAACCGACTAAAGGGGGTGAATAGGAGGTTTCTAAATTTTTTCGAATCTATTTTGCAATTAAGAAAGACACTAAGATGTAGAAGCAATAATTGCAAATTCACACCTATAAACTCTAGCAATCACTTAAAGTACTTAGTAAATTCAAGTATAGCAAAACAATTCTAAGCACAAATAGTCTACTCAATTTTTGCTATTAATGAAATTTTTCACAAGATTGAAAAATGCAAATCACAAGAGAATAGGAGACAAGATTTTTGACCCATGGTCTCGGAGACTTGCCGATCTCCCCTACTCCACATTGAGGTGACTTGAACCACGTCAAGCCGGCTCCACTCGCTTGAGCCTTCCTCGATCACTAAGGTAGTTCTTCCCCGCTCCGGGTAGACGAACTCAGGCCTTCACAACTTGCCGGGGCTTCTCACAATCTTCATTGAGAAGCTCACCATGCACGATCGCCTCCAAGCCGTCTAGGAGGCGACAACCTTCAAGAGTAATAAACCTTGACGCTTGCTTGAGGTCAAATATTAGTGTCTAAAGGCTCAATCACTATATGCCACACTCAACCTTGCTCCTCACACTCACAAAAGAGAATTCAATGCACTAAAGAGTGGAGAGCACTTGCTAGAGCTCAAATATCATCAATGAGGATCAAGGGCAGCTCTAGAATGCAGGTGGGGATGTATTTATAGCCCACACCAATTTTTCTAGCGGTTGGAGCTCGAATTGGGCAAAAATCAGTTTTTCCATTGCTACCGCCCATGTAGGACCGGTAGCACCAGGCTTCATTCCAACGGTTAGAACTGTGCATTAAATGCACTTCCCAGAGACCATTACATAGGGTCCGGTGCTACCGCCCAACTAGGACCAGTAGAAACGGGCCCTTTTTATTTTTGCTTCGTCATATTTTGACTTCTCTAGAATTTATGCAACGGGCTGACGGCCAGTGCTACCACTCGCCCGGAAGCACCGGGCTACCATGAGCGGTAGCACCGGACTACCAAAATACCCAAAAACACATCTCTTTGTGATTTTCACACCGGGTTATATGACCGGTGCTACCGCGGGTCCGGTAGCACTTGGCTACGATGGGCGGTAGCACCGGACTTCCAGATAGCTCAAAAAGAGCTTCTCTGGAATTTTCACACCGCCCTCTTGGGCGGTGCTACTCGCTCACTGTAGCACCGTCTTTGCCATGAAGCGTAGCACCGGGTTTTCAGAGACTTTGATATATTTTAAAATGGTTTTCAATTTTTGAATATGTATATCATAATGCATGTGCTTGAATATATAATTTAAGCCTTTAAACCCTAAATGACATCAAGACAATCGTCAAGATCCCTCTTTATAGTACGGCCCTAATTCTAGCAACCCGATCTTTTCTTCAGACTCCAAGATCGGCAAAAAGCTAGAGAAAGGTCCTTATATTTATACCTTTTCACCTTCTTGACGTATTGATCTTCCCTTTGCGCTTCTTTATACTTCCATGGTCACTAAGCCTGGGATTAACTTACTTTCAATGTTGTTAAGGAAAGTATTAGTCCTTTGACCAAAGTTGTGATGAATTATCAAAACCAAAACAACATGGGTGCCTAGATGCTTTCAATCTCCCCCTTTTTGGTAATTGATGACAACCTCAAAGTGATAATTGAATTGAATTTGATTTTGAGTGTACAATAGATACAATATGTTGTTTTTCTTCAAGAGTTTGAATTTTAATAAGATTTTGCTTCTTGAAACAACAAGCTATTCAATCATAATATTTAAAGCGAACACTCTCCCAAGATATGTGCATATTAGTAGGAAATTTGAATTCGTGGATGAACAAGCAACAATATGATTAGAAGCATGAGAAATTTAAAAACAACCACAAGTACCACAAGTATTTAACCATCCACGACATATACAACCACAAGTATTTAAAAACGTCCACATCATATCAAAATATCAAAGCAACCACCAACACAAACAACCACAAAGCTAATCTCTAATAGTTTCTTCACTCTTCCATTATTTCTTCACTTCTTCATATACTCTCCCTCTTTGGCATCAAATACCAAAAAGAAAAAGATCTTCGATGAGCTCAAGAAGATGGAGGAGCAGGAGGAGGAGTAGACGGAGGAGCACGAGATCCAGAGCACTGATAAAAGACGAGCGCTGACTGAGAGCGAAAATCCTGAAAAGATGAACGGAGCTCGGAGATATATGAATCAATGGAATCCATTCATCCTCTGACCTCCTCAACGATCTGCCTAGTCTGAGATTGATACTCCTCCACTTGAGAAAAACCAGTCATCATATCAGATCTGAGACTCGACAAACTGCTCATTATGGCATTCCTCAAGCTGTCAAAGAGCTGATCATGAGATGCTTGCTGAGATGGAGGTGGGGCCTCTGTGGCAACTGGTATCTCCTACGACTGAGGCTGCTGAGATGAGGATTGGCCTCGTTGACTGATAGTCTGAGGAGCTACCTCACGGGGCCGTTAGGGCTTATGAACACCACCACAACCCCCTCGAAAACCAGTCACCCTCTTAATAATCATCATGATATATAGAGCAAGGTAGATCCTTTTACCTTTATCATAGGCAGATGAGGCCATCTCTCTGATCATAAAGTCCACAACATCAAACTTGTGCTTTTGTATGACTTTACGCATGATATTCCATGCATATCCCCTGATTTCATCGTAATTTCCGCTCTTAGGATTAATTGTCACTCTGACAATTTGATTAATAAGACTAGTTGAGGGAAGAAGATGCGCCATTTTACCTGGACGCTTGACCGAAGCAGTTGGGTCATAGAACTCAAACTTCTTGGCAAGGGGAAGAACTCTATCACTATGTATATTCAAATATCCACTATGGTAAACTCCCCATGCCTCTTCTATTTCATTTTTGGTGACTGTGTGCACTACGGCATCTGTCATCCACGTAATGGTCTCAAAAGATTCTGAAACATACAAAGTGGCATAGAATTGCCTGATCAAGTCTTCATTGTAGTCACACTTCTTGCTCACAAAATCAGACAACCCAGCACCAAAAAACAACTCTGGAACTCCCACAAACAAAGGAATTTTTCTAATATGCCCCCAATTAATCCATTTATGATCAACAAATTCCTTATCCTTGTAAATTTCATAATATACCTTTTGCTGAAACATAGTTATGAATCTATCTCCAGTGGCACTTCTAGGCAACAAATACTGATTGGCAGTTCTTAAGGAGAAGTAGGTGTGACCTTTGATATTCCTCAGATTTGTAGAAGGATCAAAATCATCAAAATTTTCTTCTTCGAACCCTTCTCCACTTTGAGACTTATCAATCTCCATTGAATCACTTGCCTATTCAATTTCAGTTTCTGATACTGCTTGTTTTCCCTTGGATTGCTTGGAACTGTCATCAGCCCTTTGCTTGCTTCTCTTTTCGGCTCGTTGAAGTCTAGATGCTATGGGCAAGTCGACGTCGCTGTCACTTGCATGAACAGGAGGACGACCGCGATTTGCTACCACCTTTTTGTAAGATCCAAATCCTCTAGCCTTTGGCATGGTTACTGAGGATAGAGAGGTTTCAAGAAGTGAGATCAAGAATATATGTCCAAAGGATAAGATTTCTAGTGAAAAACATGCCTTTGTGCACATTTTGACTGCAGTCCCGGTGCTACCGCCCATGCAATTTCGGTAGCACCGGTCTTAGGGCGGTGCTACCGCATAGAGACTGATAGCACCGGCCAGTTGCAGTTCAAGAAAAATTTTGTTAGAATTTGTGGTTTTGAGTGAATTGATTCAAAGAGAATTTCCTAGAGGCATTTCCTCATAACACTCATTCTATCCACAAATTTTAAAAAAATTCCACAAATTTTGCCGCATTTCATAGAAACCCTAAAAGATGATAAACCAAGCACCTAGGGCATGAGAGATCCAAAAATTTCAAGAAAAAACTGATACCTTGGGGAGAGGATTGAGTGGGGAGCAAAAGGATTAAGAACAATCTTGAAATCTCCGCAAGATTCTTGAAGGATTTGAGTGAGGGATCAAGAGGAGAAAGACGAAGGAGAGAGAAGAGTCAGGTGCGGTCTGAGGATAGAAGAGAAAGCGGTAACACGGCACGCAACTTAACCCCCAAAGCCCGATAAATCCGGTGCTACCACAAATTTGCCGGTAGTACCGGTCTTCGGTGCTACCTCCCATTTGTGGGCGGTGCTACCGGACTTAACAGCCCGAAAGGCTGAAAAATCATCCAAAAGTCCAAATAAGTTGAATAGCTTATATGATTTCAAATTTTTATTGGAAACATATATTAGCATCCCAACCTTATATAATAATAATATTTTTTTTGAAAATGTAAAAAAAATATGAGGAGTAAAATACTCCCCCTTAATGAGTGTTATATCTAAAGAATTAAAGAACATTAAATAAGATCCAAATAAATATCCAATAAAAATCAACCATGATACAAATATTTAAGCCACATTTGAGATATCTATGATATTTAGTTCATTCCTCAATTTACAGAAACGAGCTTTATCTAAAGGCTTGGTTAGAATATCCGCTAATTGATCTTCGGTTCTAATGTGACTAATCACAATATCTCCTTTGCTAACATGATCTCTCAAGAAATGATGACAAATTTTTATATGTTTAGTCCTTGAGTGTTGGACCAGATTGTTGGCTATTTTAACGACACTTTCGTTATCACATAATAGAGGCACATTTTTAAAATTTATTCTATAATCCATTAAGGTTTGCCTTATCCATAATAATTGTGCGCAACAACTACCGGCAGAAATGTATTCGGCTTCGGTGGTGGATAGAGCTACAGAATTTTGTTTCTTGGAAAACCAAGAAACAAGGGATCTACCTAAAAATTGGCAACTCCCGGAGGTGCTCTTTCTATCCACTTTGCAACCCGCATAATCCGAGTCTGAATACCCAATTAAATCGAATTTAGCACCTTTGGGATACCATAACCCTATATTTGAGGAATGCTTTAAATATCTTAGAATTCTCTTAACAGCTAATAAATGACACTCTTTAGGAGAAGCTTAAAAACGAGCACACATGCAAACACTAAACATGATATCATGCCTAGATGTGGTGAGATAAAGTAAACTACTAATCATAGAGCGATAAATCTTTAAGTCTACCGGTTTACCTCCCTCATTTAGATCAAGATGCCCGTTGGAAGCCATTGGAGTCTTGATAGACTTTGAGTTTTCCATGCCAAACCTCTTGAGCAAATCTTTCACATATTTTGTTTGACTCACGAATGTCCCATTTTTGAGTTGCTTGATTTGAAGCCCAAGGAAGAATCTTAATTCTCCAATCATTGACATCTCAAATTCCCTAGACATCACATCACCAAATTCGTTGCAAAAATCTTCGTTAGTAGAACCAAATATAATATCATCAACATAGATTTGGCATACAAAGAATTCTTCATCAATTATTTTTGTAAAGAGTGTTGTATCAACCTTCCCAATTTTGAAACCTTTTGAAAGTAGAAAGTCTCTAAGCCGCCATACCATGCTCTAGGAGCTTTTTGAGACCATATAGTGCCTTAGAGAGCTTGTAAACATGGTTTGGATATTTAGAATTTTCAAAATCGGGGGGTTGTTCAACAAATACTAATTCGGATATTTCTCCGTTTAGAAAAGCACTCTTTACATCCATTTGAAATAATTTAATATCAAAACAAGATGCAAAAGCAAGTAAGATTCTAATAGCTTCTAGTCTAGCTACGGGTGCAAAGGTTTCACCAAAATCCAATCCTTCAGTTTGAGTGAATCCTTGAGCCACTAACCGAGCCTTATTTCTTACCACAATACCGTTTTCATCTTGTTTGTTCCGGAATACCCATTTTGTGCCTATCACGTTGTATTCTTTGGGTCTTTCCACTAAGGTCCAAACATCATTCCTGGCGAAGTTGTTGAGCTCTTCATGCATTGAGTTTATCCAATCCGGGTCATCTAGAGCTTCATCTACATGAGTAGGTTCAAAAGAAGACACAAAAGAGTAGTGTTCACAAAAAGAAGCGACACGAGATCGAGTTTGAATACCCTTACTAACGTCACCCAATATTTGATCTATTGGATGATCTTTGGAGAGTCCATGATGAATTCTTTGAGGTAGAGTGTGAGTTTGTTGATCACTCTCCTTCTCATCCACATCAATGGGTTGATCTTGACTTGGCGTTGCGGAAGTAGGAGGTTCAACTTTAGTGGATGAAAGTTGATCATGTTTATTCTCCTTTGGTTTTATGTCTCCAAGCGTCATGTTCTTCATTGCTTCTCTTAGTCCTTCGTCACCTACATCATCCAAATTTTCTTGCTCTTCTTGAGAGCCATTACTTTCATCAAATTCAACATCGCAAGTTTCTTCAACAAAACCTTTATTTTTGTTAAATATATGATATGCTTTACTATTTGAGGAGTATCCAAGTAAGAAACCTTCATCATAATGACTTTGGAATTTTGAAAGTCGAACACCCTTTTTCAAGATATAGCATTTGCAACCGAAAACTCGAAAATAAGAAATGTTTGGTCTTCTTCCAACAAGAAGCTCATAAGAGGTCTTTTTCAAAAGACGATGCAAATAAAGCCTATTTGTTGCATGGCAAGTGGTATTAATGGCTTCCGCCCAAAAACTATCGGAAGTTCTATACTCATTAAGCATAGTTCTTGCCATTTCGATTAATGTTCGATTTTTCTATTCTACAACTCCATTTTGCTTCGGAGTGTAGGTGGCGGAAAGCTCATACTTTATTCCAAGTTCATCACAATAATCTTCAATTCTTGTGTTTTTGAACTCGGAACCGTTGTCACTACGAATTTTCTTAATTTTGAAATCAAATTCATTTTGAGCCCTTTTTGCAAAGCCCAAGCATACCTTGAATAATCATCAACAACAACTAAGCAATAAGAATTGCCTCCGATGCTCTTATAGGTTGTTGGGCCAAACAAATCCATATGTAAGAGCTCCAATAGTCTAGATGTGGACATGATACTCTTTGAAGGATGAGAACTAGCTACTTGTTTGCCGGCTTGACAAGCACTACAAAGTCTATTTTTCTCAAACTTCACATCCTTTAAGCCCACAACTAAATCATTTTTAAAAAGTTTTTTGAGTTGAATCATCCCAACATGAGCTAGTCTTCTATGCCATAGCCATCCTAAAGATGTTTTTGCAATCAAACATGTTTGGAGACATGACTTATTTGAGGTGAAATCAACTAAATACAAATTTCCAAACCTAAAACCTTTAAATACTAAAGAATTATCATTTTCTTTAGAGATCACTACACCATTCTTAGAAAACATGCAAGTAAGACCAAGATCACAAATTTGTGCTACAGATAGCAAATTGAAATTCAAAGTTTCAACTAATGAGACATTTGAAATAGAAAGATCATTTGAGATAGCGATTTTACCCAATCCTAATACCTTTCCTTTACTATTGTCTCCGAAAGTGATCTTGCCATGTTGTCCATTTCCCTATTCAAATTTAGTGAACATTTTTCGGTCACCGGTCATATGTTGAGTGCATGCACTATCCAACACCCAATACCGTCCGTCGGTCTTGTAATTCACCTACAAAGAAAATCAAGCCCTTTTAGGTACCCAAATTTGTTTGGGTCCTTGGAGGTTAGTAACCAAAGCTTTGGGCACCCAAATGGCATTCTTTCTACGGCCAAGTATAGGAGTGCCAACAAACTTAACAATAATTTTACCAAGACTATCTTTCTTAAGCACATAGCAAGAATCGTAAAGGTTATTTTTGGATGCTTTGCCTAAAAGACAATCATTTGATAGATGGCCTACATCATGACGTTTATAACAAATCTTCCCATTTGATTTAACAAATCTAGGAGCTTTGTTACTAATTTTCTTGTCCTTCCTTAGAATGTATCTAAGACATTCTTTGTTGTAAGAACATCTTTGACTATTTAAAATTTTGTTTAGAGTGTCCTTACCCTTAAAACATCTATCTAAACTTTTGCTAAGCTTGTCTAATTGCTCTTTAAGCCCATTATTTTCTACCATTAAATTTGCATGGCAAGAATTTAAGCTAGCACATGAAGTTGAAGGCTTATCAAGCAAATCATCACAAGAAGTGGATATGCTAGTTTTCGATACATAACATGAATCAATTTCTAGGCAAGATAAATCATCAATAATTTTGCAACTAATGCCTACATCATTTTGAGACTTTGAATGGTCCTTAACAAGAAGAGTCTCATGAGCTTCCTTTAGCTCCTCATAAGAATCATTGAGGGAAAGATATTCTTTTCTCAAAGATTTATGTTTAGACTTTTCTTTACCGAGATACTCATTCAAGTCTTCAAACATATCCATTAGTTCATTATAGGATGGTTCATCATCATCATTTGATTTTACCTTAAAATCTCCTTTTACCATAATACACAAAGGAGTGACGAAAGGTAATGATGCCTCCTTGATGGAAATGCTGACGAGACCCTTCTTCTTTGAAGGCGTATCATCCTCGGAGGAGTCGGAGTCCGAATATTCTTCTTCGGAATTCCACTCTCCAATGTGAGCCTCGCCTTTCCCATCTTTATTCAACTTCTTGAAGAGTTTCTTCTTACCATGAAAGAACTTCTTCATGGGCGACTTGTTCTTGTCGTCTTTTTTCTTAGGACATTTTGAGGCAATATGTCCCTTCTCATCACACTCATAGAACCGAATATTTGCATATCGATTGGTGCTTAAGTATTTTGTCCCTTCTTGAATTTTTGAGGAGCACTTGTGCTTGAGCGCCTCTTCATGAATCTCCTCATTCTTCTTACAAGGAGGGCCATTTCCTCCTCGGTGTCTTCATCATCATCAGAGTCATCAAGCGTCTCATCGCTTGACTCCACTTTCGGCTTAAAGGCGATATTCTTTTTTTCGAAGAGCTTTGCTCCAAGAGCTCTTCCTTATCCTTCTTGTAGAGCTCATTAGTTATGAGGTTTCCAAGAAGTCCTGTTGGCGTCATTCTTGGCAACTCCGGTGAGTTGAGAAACAATGTCACCAAGGTCTCATATTTGTTCGAAAGGGCCCTAAGCATCTTACGAACAATATCAAAATTTGTTAGTGATGCCTGAAGGCCCTTGAGCTCATTTACTATGTTGTGTAACCGTGAATATATCTCATTGATATTTTCGTGGGGCAACATAATAAAACTCTCATATTTGATCCAAGCATATGCAATTTTGCTTCTTTGATCGAGGATGTCCCCTCATGAATTTTTGAGAGGGTTGTCCAAATCTCAAGAGCAGTTTCTATATTGCTCACTCGATTGAACTCATCCACATTCAAAGCACCAAAGAGAGCATTCATAGCTTGAGCATTTAGATGAGTGTTTCACTCTTCTTGTTCCATTGTGAGCGTGGGAATAACTCCCGGAGCGAAACCCTCAACCACAATTCTCCATATGCTTGGGCTCATGGCCCTAAGATAAACGGTCATATGAATTTTCCAATAAGCATAATTTGTTCCATCGAAAAATGGCGCCTTGCCTATTGACACCCCATCGCTAGCCATCCTTACTATCTAGGCTGTAAAGCCCCAAAAGAGAGTCCTTGCTCTGATACCACTTGTAGGATCAAGGATAACCGACTAGAGGGGGGTGAATAGGAGGTTTCTAAACTTTTCAAATCTATTTTGCAATTAAGAAAGACACTAAGATGTAGAAGCAATAATTGCAAATTCACACCTGTAAACTCTAGCAATCACTTAAAGTACTTAGTCAATACAAGTATAGCAAAACAATTCTAAGCACAAATAGTCTACTCAATTTTTGCTATTAATGAAATTTACCACAAGATTGAAAAATGCAAATCACAAGAGAATAGGAGACAAGATTTTTGACCCGTGGTCTCGGAGACTTGCCGATCTCCCCAACTCCACGTTTTGACCCGTGGTCTCGGAGACTTGCCGGCTCCACTCGCTTGAGCCTTCCTCGATTACTAAGGTAGTTTTTCCCCGCTCTGGGTAGGCGAACTCAGGCCTTCACAACTTGCCGGGGCTTCTCACAATCTTCGTTGAGAAGCTCACCGTGCACGATCGCCTCCAAGCCATCTAGGAGGCGGAAACCTCCAAGAGTAATAAACCTTGACACTTGCTTGAGGTCAAATATTAGTATCTAAAGGCTCAATCACTAAATGCCACACTCAACCTTGCTCCTCACACTCACAAAAGAAAATTGAATGCACTAAAGAGTGGAGAGCACTTGCTAGAGCTCAAATATCATCAATGAGGACCAAGGGCAGCTCTAGAATGCAGGTGGGGATGTATTTATAGCCCCCACAAATTTTTCTAGCCGTTGTAGCTCGAATTGGGTAGAAATCAACTTTTCCGGTGCTACCACCCATGTTGGACTGGTAGCACTGGGCTTCATTCCAACGGTTAGAACAGTGCATTAAATGCACTTGCCAGAGACCGTTACATAGGATCTGGTGCTACTGCCCAACTAGGACCGGTAGCACCGGGCCCTTTTTATTTTTGCTTCATCATATTTTGACTTCTCTGGAATTTAGGAACCGGGCTGAGGGCCGGTGCTACCGCTCACCCGGTAGCACCGGGCTACCATGAGCGGTAGCACCGGACTGCCAAAATGCCGAAAAACACAACCCTCTGTGATTTTCACACTGGGTTATATGACCGGTGCTACCGCAGGTCCGGTAGCACTGGGATACCATGGGCGGTAGCACCGGACTTCCAGACAGCTCAAAAAGAGCTTCTCTGGAATTTTCAGATTGCCCTACTGGGCCGGTGCTACCGCTCACCCGATAGCACCGTGCTGCCATGGGCGATAGCACAGGGTTTTCAGAGACTTTGATATATTTTAAAATGGTTTTCAATTTTGGAACATGTATATCATAATGCATGTGCTTGAATGTATAATTTGAGCCTTTAAACCCTAAATGACATCAAGACAATCGTCAAGATCCCTCTTTATAGTACGGCTCTAATTCTAGCAACCCGATCTTTTCTCCAGACTCCAAGATCGGCAAAAAGCTAGAGAAAGGTCCTTATATTTATACCTTTTCACCTTCTTGACATATTGATCTTCCCTTTGCGCCATTCTTTATGCTTCCATGGTCACCAAGCCTGGGATTAACCTACTTTCATTGTTCTCAGGGAAAGTATTAGTCCTTTGACCAAAGTTGTCGTTAGTTATCAAAACCAAAACAACATGGGTGCTTAGATGCTTTCACCCTCGGGCTCCACCTCCTCGGGGTCCTCCTCTAACTCCTCGTCCTCGTGCTCCAACTCAGGTTCTTCTTTGATGTAGAGGGCCTCCTCTAACTTTGTCATCCTCTCAGCTGCCATCATCCTGGACTCGCGAAGATCTCACTCTGCCTTCTCCAAGGCTTCATAGGCTTCTTTGAGTTCTTGAGTAGTGGTCTTTATCACATTCTCCTAAGCGATGCGAAGTGAGCAAAATGAATGACAATGGCATCCTCCACATCTCTGATCCTAGTGTCGTGGCTGGCTCCTTCATGAGGGTGATATCTAAACACGGTCTGTTGCAACTCATCAGTGTAATCCTAAGCAATGCATCGAAGTGCAATACGTGAGGACTCCTGAATCCCCACCTTAAAAGAAGACCTCCTCACCGTGATGTGGATGGGACGACTTGCCATAGTGTTCTCACGAGCGTAGATTGTGACCTTGCATATCGTTCCATGTCCCTTACCATTGACCACCCAATTGGTACCTCTGTAGATGTGTCTGTCGAAGCATCCAAGTACTTGTAGCATCTTCCATAACTCAGCAGCATATCCTCCTTTGCACCCACCATAGATACTCTCCATCCTTATCTATAGAAGACAACTCTCGTAAGACCTCAACTTAAACAAGGAAAAGATGAAAAATTCAGCAAAGGTAGGAAGCAAGAAAGATGGGATAAGTAAAGAACTTATTGATCTTTTTAAGTTAATTTTGACTTTAGAAAATAATTTTAATACTCCTAAGATCGACCAGTCTAGCTAGGGCTTGACCTACAGTTAGTATGTCTTTGATACCACCTCTGTTAGGACCCGAATATGAGAATCTGGACCCTCTGTGTATTCTGTACTAGTCTAGTATCACGCTAGTGCACACAGTCTCAATATAGATGAATATCACAATCATACACAGCGGAAACATAAATAAGACTTCATCTATTTAAATATAACCTGTTGAACAACCTTAAGATCAACCTTACATAAATACGTCACATAGGGCTTAGACTAAGAAATAAATAAAACTGTAGCGGAAATAAATTATTCGTAGTAACCCTTCAATTTGCCACATGCAACTAACAAGGTTTGCACCCTAGTTGATCGTCTCCTCCTGGTACTCCTCGTAAGCCGGTGTCTACTCTTCTCAAACTTGTGATTTGTTGTTGCAAGGGTGAGTACATAAAGCACTCAACAAGTTGTGCACAGAATGCAATTCTATTATATTAATATTCATGGCTTATTCCAACGAATGGCTGAATTGGTTATTTTGCAATAAAACAGCATTTAAAAATAAATAACATAAATAGATTGAAATGACAATAAAACAAATAATAACAATAATAAATTTCTCAGTTATTCCTCAAACGACCTGACTCACAACTTTAAATAAATTTCCATTCTTCCATAGGCACAATTTCCAAGTTCATTTATTAAAATCTAACCCTTAACTATAATTCTTGAGCATTGTTTAATACCACGAGCATAGCTATTCGAATAGCTTTGATACTCTGCAGATGTTATACACTTTACCCACAAGATATAATCATATCATGACAAAGGCGAGTGATCATAACAGAGCCTTTACAATGCTCTGTCTAAACTCAATACTGCCCGCTGAGGTTTCAACACTGATGGGACTAGTTACCGCACTCAGGGCCCCTCTCTTGTGCCATGTGAGTCTGCCTGCGCACCCGAACCCACACCACCATGATAGTACCAAAATATAGACATTACAAATTAATTAGCTAGGTCTGTTCCATACCAGACATGTGGTTGTATGATTGACTCAGTTCAAATGCTTGCAAGGTTAAGTTCTTAATTTACCAAGGCAAGACTTTCCGAAAACTCACAACAACCATTAACCATACCATCAACATCCATTTATCAAAATAACAATGCAACCACCCAAATGCCACATTGGCCCACCATAATTCTCAACTCTTGCCACTTGCCCAGTCTAAATCATTTTACCACCCCAGTTGATTACAATGCACCACATGTCATCAACAATATTGTGTGACAACACCTGACATACCTTTACATAAACATGTTCCATATTCTATTAAACAAGATTAATTTTGCATACACAAAATGATATCAATAACACGTTACATGGCTAAGCAAATTATTCACGTTCTAACCATCCCACATTGGCAATTAATAGTTACAAACTAATAAAGAACTATTCTAGGGTGACAAATGAATCATGTCATACAAATTACAAGGTTGACATAAGTTCAATTAGGTTGAATAACTAGTCCCATATTAATTTAAACAATTATATATTGAATTAGCAAGCAATAGTTTAACACAATATAACTTTTAAAACATGAACTCAACTTGATCAAAGTACAAGTTACCTTCAAAAAGTTCTTGATCTTGCTCTGAACCTTGCTCTTGAGTTGGCTCCTTGCTCACAAACACCTCGGGTACTTCAACGTCTATGTGAAACAATTAAAAAAAGTAATAAATACCAAAAATAGAGAGGAAACATAACTCCAAAAATTAAATAAAATTATCATTAAATAGAGCTCAATTTTACAAATTTTTAGAAACCAGAATCGCCTCAATCGAAGCCTGTATGAGGGAGAACAGCCTTTCTAAAGTTTGAAATAAAAGAAAAAAGAATAAATCCCAATTAACCGAATTATTTTTCTACTAAAAAATTGGGTTAATGACGTCATGCTGACATCACCGCTAATTAACTGAATTAAATTAAATTAAAATTAATCCTATTAGGCTGATAGGTGGGCCTACGGTCTATAGACCGGGTCTACAAACTCAGCTCAGTCCATGGTGGACCGGGCTCACCAGAATCTTGATCGATAGCGACGCTGGCACAAGCATTGACATCACACAAACACATGGCGCATATCCGACGTTCATCAGATCGAACGGCTAAGCACAACAATGAGGCATCGGCAAAATGGACACACGACATACACGGGACTCGGCCACGTGGCAGAATCTACACCGTCCATCCTAGATTTGACAGTTGGGGAAGCTCGCGATGAACGGCGACAATGGACGTTGGTGACAGCTACCGGAGATGAGCACGAAGACCAAGAGCACGGCGTTACCTCATATTCTATTAACACTACAAACAGATGTTGAGGAGCAATAGGTATGGTTGTATCAGTGAAAGGGATGTCCTCTCGGGCTTCTCAAATAAGGACCAATTACCATAGCACATGCTCATCAACTTAATTATCAGGTAACTTCATTTCTCAGAGTGCACTCATATTCTCTAAGATACTGCCTGATGCACGTGATGTTATTCTAATTAGGGATCAAGGTCCTTCCATAGCAATAAGGCATGAGAGCAGCAATGGAGATGATGGCTACTATACTCAATTGAAGCCACCATGATGCCAACATGAAGGATGGCCAAACTCCCATAACTATTTGCTTTAGCCGCTACCTCCAAACATCTAGTTTTATTTTTAATTAAAGTTTATGGTTTTTCGCCATCTTATTTGGACCTAGGCCCATTATCTAGTTAGAGTCCAAGGGGGGAAGGTGTCCTTTTCGGTTACGGCAAGAGTCCTTGTCAGTTTTCCTTGTTTTGGCCGCACCCCCATTATCTCTTCTTCCTTTATAAGTTGGCCGCAGCCCTAGGGAGAGGTGGGTTTTGCAAAATCGTAATTTTCCTTTGTGAAACTATTAGGTATTCTCTTGTTCGGCTAGATCAACAGTAATATTGTGCTTCGGAACCCCGCATCAATCCTTCAATTATATGTGCAATTTTGGATTGCTCTTTACTTTGTTATTGCTTGTTCTTCGATTGCTTGCAAGAATTGATCTTCGTCATCAGGTCGATCGTGCTTCTAGCTAGGTCGATAACAATCCCGGAGTGGGTTCGGCAATTGCTTGGTGTCTCAATCATGTACGGTTGGTAGCCGGTTTGTGAGAGTTATCTCCATAATGGAAGTTGCCCCTCTCATCGAAAATCAAGACCAACAACCCACATCAAAGCCTCACGATGATCATCAGCATCTAAAGCCATTATACTTGAAGGGTTATATTAATGGCAAACAGATCTCAAGAATGTTGATCGATGGAGGAGCCGCTGTCAACCTAATGCCTTATACGATATGCAAAAAGCTGAGTAAGTCTGATAAAGATCTTATTAAAACTAACATGGTTTTAAATGACTTCACGGGGATCCCACTGAGGCAAAAGGGGTGATGGTAAAAAAGCTTACGATCGGTAGTAAAACTTTGCCAACCTCTTCCTCTGTATTTGATGCTAAAGGAAATTGCAGCGCCTTGTTGGGATGGGATTGGATTCATGCAAATTGTTGTATTCCATAGAACATGCACCAAATGCTAATCCAATGGAATGACGATAAAGTGAAAGTAATTCAAGCTGATACATTGGCTCATGTAGCAATGGCCAGTTCAGACACAAATTAGAGACACGATGGAGCTGAGTGCATATCGGGCAAAGTCCTTAATGATTGCGATTTTGTCCATGTCAGCAAGATGGGACTTGTCCCATTAATGTAAGGCCGAGCACGTTTGATCGGACAAGCAAGGTTTTGCACCGATGGAGTCTAGATCGGAAGTGAAAATTCTACAATATAAAATACGAAGATATTGGCAAACAACGGATAGCTATGAGGCCATCAAAGATTTCAAAGAAATCGAGAGATTGGGCCAAGGATTTACGTCGACTGATTTGCTGGATGTGGTCGACACAGGCGATGGTGATTGGAAAAGCCAACTTTTATTAGTGCAAAATTACCAATAGATTACAAAGAAAAGTTGGTCAAACTTTTAAATGATTACAAAGATTGTTTTGCTTGGGAGTATCATGAAATGCCTGGTTTAAGCTGATAATTAGTTGAACATCGGCTACTTATAAAATCGGATTATAGGCTATTTAAATAGTATATGAGATGATTTAATCCGGCCATATATGATAAGATAAAAGAAGAGATTGAGCGATTATTAGAAACAAGATTTATCAGGCCTTGCTGATTTGCTAAATGGGTTTCTAATACCATTCCTGTAATGAAAAAGAATAGTAAACTCTGGGTGTGTGTCCATTTCAGAGATTTAAATAAAGCTACACTCAAAGATGAAAATACAATGCCTATAGCCAATATGCTTATCGATGCTGCATCAGGTAAGAAGATTATTAGTTTCTTGGATGAAATGCTGGCTATAACTAAATATTCATGGTTGAAGCCGATATTCCTAAGACAGCCTTCAGGTGCCCTAGTGCCCTAAGTTTGTTTGAGTGGGTAGTCATGACATTCGACTTAAAATATATTGGTGCAATATATCAGCGTGCCATGAATTTAGTTTTCCATGAGTTAATCGGCTATATTATTGAAATCTATATTGACGATGTGGTTGTAAAATCTAAGGAAGATTATCAGCATCTAGCCGATTTAGATATGGTGTTAAAAAAGACAAGGGTGTATGGCTTGAAGATGAACCAATGCAAGTGTGCCTTTGGTGTATCAGCTGGCGAGTCTTGGGATTTATGATTCATGAAAGAGATATCGAGGTTAACCAAGAGAGGGTCAAGTTTATAGCCAATACTAAACAACCTGCTTGTAAAAAGGATTTACAAAAGTTGATCAGCAAGATTAATTATTTACAACGCTTTATTTCAAATTTTTCTGGACAAATTGGTGCTTTTACCCCATTGTTAAAATTAAAGGATGGTCAGGAATTTGTGTGGGGAGCTGACCAGCAAAAAGCTTTTGAGAGTATAAAGGAGTATTTATCCAAGCCCCCAGTGTTAGGTGCACCCTAGAAAGGAGTACCATTTAGGCTCTACATATCGGTTGAGGAAGTAACAATAGGAGCTATTTTGGTGCAAGAGATCAACGGAAAAGAGCGTGTTATTTTCTACTTAAACCGACGCTTAATGGATGCGAAAACAATGTACCCTTTTGTAGAAAAGCTTTTTTTATCATTATATTTTGCTTGCACCAAGTTAAGGTATTATATATTAGCATCGGCTTGTAAAATTATTTGTAAAACCGATGTTATAAAGTATATATTATCATCCCTAATTTTGAGAGGTTGACTTTAAAAATGAGCTTACACACTTATTGAGTTCGATCTGACTTACGAATAGGCAAAAGCTATCAAAGGGTACATGATAGCCGATGTTATAACAGGGCATAGAACCGACATTGAGACCAACCTAGTGTGTGTTGCGCCTTGGCACTTGCTTTTTGATGGGTCAGTCTGTAGAGAGGGTGATGGTGTCGGTATAGTGCTAACATCGCCAAAAGGCTACAATTTTGAGTTTGCATTCAGAATAAATCATCGATGTTCGAATAATCAAGATGAATATGAAGCTTTAATGAGGGGCCTACAGTTACTTGACAATATTGGTGTCGATTCGGTTGAGGCCTATGGTAACTCTTTGTTAGTAGTCCAACAAATTAGAGGAGAGTAAACTGTTATGATGAGATTTTAATTCGATACTTGGATGAATGCCTTAAGCTTATCAGCTCATTCAATTCTTTTATAATTCATCATGTCCCTTGTGAGATGAACACTAAAGCCAAAAATTTAGCTCAACAAGCATCAGGATATAAGATGTTTGGCCATGAAAGGGATTATGAGTCGATAGACAAAATGGTCTTACACGATGAGGTAATGTGTGTTGACACAGCCAATTGGAGGATGAAGTTAATTGGCTATTTGTCCGATCCATCACAACTCGCAAGTCATAAAATAAAGAGACAAGCTATAAAATATGTTGTGCTTGATGGCACACTCTATCATCGGACATTGGAGGGTTTGTTTTTAAGATGTCTTAGAACAGAGGAAGACAAAGTGGCTATGGGAGAAGTACATGAAGGAATTTGTGGAACACACCAATCGGCTCATAAAATGAAATGGTTACTCAGGCGTATTAGGTGCTATTGGCCGACAACGTTGGAGGATTGTTTTAAATACTACAAAGGATATCAAGATTGTAAAAAATTTAGCAATTTACAACTAGCTCCAACATTAGCTTTACACCCAATTATCAAGCCCTGGCTATTCAGAGGTTGAGGAATAGATGTAATCGGGCAAATCTACCCAGCAATGTCTAAAGGCCACAAGTATATTTTGGCTACGGTCAATTATTTTTCTTAATGGTCGAAGCGATTCCTTTGAAAAATGTGACTTCTATTGAGGCGATTGGATTAGTTACATAACACATTGACCATTAGTTTGGAATTCCTCAAACTATTACGATCGATCAAGGCACTGCGTTTACGTTTGATGAATTTCAAGATTTTTCTCAGAGTTTAGGGATCAATTTATTGAATTCATCTCCTTACTATGCACAAGCCAATGGTCAAGCTGAGTCGTCAAATAAAACATTGATCAAATTGATCAAAAGGAAAATTGAGGAAAACCCCAGAAATTGGCATAAGATGATGTTGGAGTCCTTATGGGCATATCAGATTGCTTACCATAGTGCAACGAAGCTTTCACCTTATCAGTTGGTTTATGGACTAGAAGTTGTATTGCCTGTGAAAATTAATATCGACTCAATAAGAGTAGCCAGACAAAATGGATTGTCAGCTCTAGATTATAAGGATTTGATGACCGATAATTTAGATGACTTGGCAGAATTACGACTACATACGTTAGATCGGCTAAAGAAAAATAAGGCAAGAGTTACAGGAGCTTATAATAAAAAAGTGTTGCCAAAATTATTTCATGAAGCCGACCTAGTATGGAAAGCTATATTCCTATCGGTTTTAGGGATAACTGATTTGGCAAATGGTCTCCAACTAGGAGGGACCGTATAAGGTCTATCGACTTGTGGATGGGAACTCCTATATTTTGGAAACATTAAAAGGGGTAATATTTCCTAAAGAGATCAATGGTAAATATTTGAAGAAATATCATTCCAGTATTTGGGTTGGATCCTAATCAATTATTGATGATTATCGGCTTTGGAAGCCAAATTAATCATTGCAGTTAATGCTGGTTATGGGATATAATAATAAACATTGTATCCAATGATAAAAACCTTGGTATAAAGGAAAACAAGAGCTTAGAACGTTAATAAACATAAATCGGTTAAACAGCCGATTATAAATATCCTTACAAAACAAGGCATGCATTGTTTTAAGACCAGGACCATTAAAAACATACATTGTTCATGAACAAATGAAGTCGATTGCAGTTAATTGAGAGTGGCACCCAGTGTCGACAATGCTGCTGCAGCCTTGGCTATAGTCTTTTCCACGTCTTCAAGGATTTTATCATCCTCTTCAGTAGTACTAGGGACGAGGATGACTTTGGCCGATTATTTTTTGACTGATGCTATAGCTATGCCAAGGCTAACCTTTTAGGCCTTCAAAGCTGATGAGGAGGCAGTCATATCATTTTGGTCCTCGCCAAAGATTCGTTAACCTTTGCAAGCTCCTCTTCAAAAGATTTTTTAGCTGATTCTAGCTTTAAGGTCATTTCCTTCATGGCCTTAACGGATTTTATCTCCTCATCATACTTGGCCATTTGGGCTTTGGTATCGGCTACCATTTTGTCAAGCAATTTATGATCTTCGCGCTGGGCCTCGTGACGGTCAATTCTGGACTTAGTTGCCTGCACTATTTCTCTTCTTGCATCTAGATGGCACACATTCAGCAGAGCCGCCATGGCTTCCTCAGGGAGGTCGGCTTCAACTGCTGCCTTGGCATCCCTGAGTGGTTGGGCGTTTTCCAAGAGGTTGGCCGATGGAGTGAAGAGCAGTTTGAAAAAATTGTTTAGTTTTTCCTTCATGCCTGGAACCGATACCACCGTAGCGCTACATCCTTATAAATGGCTAGGATTTTTTGGATTTCTTCTGGAAAGCTCTCAGTGGCCACCTCCACCTCGTCTTCCAAGTCCGACCAGTCGAATCCCAGCACAATGGTGAGGGGCTTGGTCAGCTTGTTGGCAGGTTTGACAGTTGGATTTGTAGCTCCCTAGGGAGCTTGTGCTTGAGGGGTGGGCTACGATGGTGGAGGTGGGAGGTTAGTCTTTGTAGGTAGTGTCGGCGTTTCGAGCACCGACGAGTGAATTTTCAAGTCTAAGGGGCCGCGCGTTCCCTCTCCATGAATGGTTAGACTCAGGAGTCCAAGATGTATACTGGTTCGGGCCAAACGTCCCTACTCCAGTTCGTGTGGTGGTGCTATATTGCTGCGGGTGCAAATGACTGCACAGTTTTTACAAGCGGGAGCTGAGGGCTCGAATGAGTTTGAGCGAAAACAGCCTATTTGTCCAGATCGAGAGGAGGGAGTCCTGCCTCCCTTTATATAGCTGGAGGGGGCATGTTACATGGGAAGTTGGGAGAGGAAAGGATGAGGTGATCTATGCTAGGGGCTCTGGTCCTTCGTCTTGTCAATTGGACAGCGTCTGCTTCCCCCCACGACGGGTTAGTGGACTCACTGAGTAGAGCAGTTTGCCGTTTCACCAGGAAATAGCGCACCTGCCCTCTGCAAGCCTGTCAGGCGCTGACGTTGCCTCGGGAGGGAGCGCGTCCTCATGCCGTGCGCGTCTGGACGATGAGACCGGAGCTTGACTTCGGCAATCTCCTTACCACCTCGGGAAGGAGCCACCTGCCCCCGCACAGTCACTCTGAGCCACCGTGTCCACAGGGCACATGGCTAATGGCCGGTGGAGGTCCGACACTTGGCCCTCGGCGGAGATCGCCTCAGCTTGGTCGGAGAACGTGGGGAGTCTGACCTACGGGGGTCGGACGCCCCATTGGGTCGGGGACGAGCTTGGGGCAGCTCGTTAGGTCAGGGTCGATCGTCCTTCGTGGCCCCGCGGGGCCTTTGGTCGACGGGCTTGGGGCAGCCCGTTCGTCACTCGGGCCGTTGGGGTACCCATGGTCTGAGTACTCGTCGGTGAAACATGGTCGAGTGCGGCGACCGAACTTGGTCGGCCGATCCGACTGACCTTGTCGGTTGGTTCCAGCCTGGTGTGCTCGAGCGCATCCGGCAGCTGCCGGGGAACTGGGCGGGGGTATCACTGCCGCCAGAAGCCTTTAATTACCGCATTGCACGTGTCGCGCATGATTTGGCACGTCTTGACCGTACGTCTTCCCAGCCGCTTCGGAATCCGGCGAAGGCCGCTTCATCTTCCACGTTTGCATTTACTTAGAACCGTTTGACCTCCCTTCACGTGGGTATATAAAGATATCACCGCTCACTTGAACGGTTGTCCCCAGCCCAGAATCCTCCTTTGCAACCTTTCGATGGCTTCGTCGCATCCGCTGGTTTTTAGCTTTGATGATGACGATGAGGTGGAGGAGGAGGATCCCTGGGCCGAGTACTGGGCAAACTACGACCGGGTGATGGCCGAACTCGCGGAGGAGGAGGCCATGGCCTGCGATACTGCCGCCATCGACGCGCTGCTTGAGGTCGTTCCACGGCTATCCAAGGCGAGGAGCGCCCTCATCGAAGCAGTAGGGCGCGTGCGCCAGGCGTAGACCTTAGGTTCTTTCATAGCATTATGTAATGTTCGAACCGGGGGGTCTATAATAAAATTTCCTCTTTCTTTTTGATCGCTGCATCTACGTGATGACTTCGTTTTAGGCGCTTTCCCAGACTACTCGAGCCCCCCGAGGGTCAGTAGTTGGTACGCGGCCTTGGTCGGCGTGGACGACTAGATGCCTCTCGGGAGGTTCTGGTGTCCTAGTGCTCGTTTAACGTCATAGCTGAACGCGGCCTTGGTCGGCGCGGATGACCAGATGCCTCTCGGGAGGTTCTGGCGTCCGAGTGCTCGTTTAACGTCGTAGTTGGATGCGGCCTCGTCGGCGCGAACGACCAGATGCCTCTCGTGAGATTCTGGTGTCCGAGTGGTCATTTAACGTCGTAGCTGAGCGCAGCCTTGGTCGGCGCGGATGACCAGATGCCTCTCGGGAGGCTCTAGTGTCCGAGTGCTCGCTTAACGTTGTAGCTGGACGCGGCCTTGGTCGGCGCGGATGACCAGATGCCTCTTGGGAGGTTCTGGTGTTCGAGTGCTCGTTTAACGTCGTAGTCGTAGCTGGACAAGCACTCATTTTACGTCGTAGCCGGACGTGCGCTCGTTTTACGTCGTAGCCGGACGTGCGCTCGTTTTACGTCGTAGCCGGACATGCGCTCGTTTTACATCACAGCCGGACGTGCGCTCGTTTTACGTTGTAGCTGGACGTAGGGCATCCTTCTCGAGTCCCCATCGGGAGAGGGTACTGCGGGAGGAGTAGCCGCTGTCTATCCCATGTGTACGCCCCGTCCGCAGGTGTGGGACCTGGAGGGGGTGAGCGAACGCGCGTTTACTGCGTCGGTTTGAACGCCGTGCTCGTGGAGCTAATAACGGGTGATCCGAGTGGGACCTAGAGATCCCTCCCAAGGGGGACCTTTCCAAGCGGACGATCCCAGTGTAGGGTGTCCAGCCCACTGGGGGCGACTCATGAGAAACCTTTCTTTACTCGATCCCGTATCGGACTCTGGGCCGTCCGCCGACCCAGAGCACAGCTGGCTGTCACCCATCGATGGGTTCCGCGGGAGAGTGTGAAGTATGGTCTCGGACACGAGTTAAGGCGATTGGGTCGTCCGCCGACCCAACTAGAGGCCCACTGGGGGCTTGCCTTGTCCTCGTCCCTTGCTCAATTTTTGCTCGAGGTGTTAACGAGGCTGATTTTTACGCCGTAGCTTGGCGGAGGGCATCCATCCCGAGCCCTCATCTAGTGAGGGCATCAGCGAGAGGAGAGGCCGCTATCTATCCCACGTGTACGCCCCGTCCGCAGGTGTGGGACCTGGAGGGGGTGAGCAAACGCGCGTTTACCCGCGTCGGTTTGAACGTCGTGCTCGTGGAGCTAATAACGGGTGATCCGAGTGGGACCTGGAGATCCCTCCCAAGGGGGACCTTTCCAAGCGGACGATCCCAGCGTAGGGTGTTCGGCCCACTGGGGTGACCCATGAGAAACCTTTCTTTACTCGATCCCGTATCGGACTCTGGGCCGTCCGCCGACCAAGAGCACAGCTGGCTGTCACCCATCGATGGGTTCCACGAGAGAGTGTGAAGTATGGTCTCGAACACGAGTTAAGGTGATTGGGTCGTCTGCCGACCCAACTAGAGGCCCACTGGAGGCTCGCCTTGTCCTCGCCCCTTGCTCAAATTCCTATTGGGGCGGCTTGAGTCCACTTGGTGGATCGTGCCTTTGGAGCCCGCAGCTTTTGACTGGGTCCCGGGCGCGAGCTATCGAGCTCTTTTGCCACTTTGGGGGCCACAGCGGCCCAGCGGGCCTTTCGCACGCGTCTCGGAGCAGTCGACCCGGCCCGAACGCAGAGACCGAGAGGCCATAGGGTGCGCTGCTCGAAATGGTGTCTCTGCATCTCCTGCAGTCTTATCAGACTTAAATGCGTAGAGAGGAATTGGAAATCATTGTGTTTACCAGGGGCCTGGCGTGGCAGCCGAGGGAAGGGGCGTGCGACGCTTCACCCGAGGAGGTGTCTGTTCGACTGGTGCCCGCTCGGCTAGGCGCCTGTTCGGCTCCTATAACCTGGCGCGGACACTATGCGCCACTTGCCTTTGCTTTCCTCGCCTTCCTGCCTTTGCCTGAGACAAAAGAAAACCAGAGCGAAGGAGCCGGAGAAAAGAGATCCCCACCTTTCTCCTCTCTCACCTTTTCGCTGTTTGCTTCGGAGATGTCGTGGCCGGAGTGCTCCGCTCAGCCCGCCCGTGCGCTTGGCTTGGAGAGGAAGGGATTCCTCCCCCCGCGGGACGTCTCATGGTGGAAAGTGCCGACGGGGGTCGCTGTCCCCTCATCGGGCGACGACGAGATCGTCGTGCCCGCCTCGTTCTACGAGTGCGGGTTCGGACTCCCGCTGCACCCGTTCGTCTGCGGGCTGCTGCACTATTACAAGGCAGAGGTGCACCACCTCAACCCAAACGAAGTGCTTCACATTGCGATCTTCATCACGCTGTGTGAGGCATTTCTGGGGATCTATCCTCATTGGGCGCTCTGGAGGCATTTCTTCCATGCGCGGCTGAGGAGGGACAAGCCATGGACGCACCCGCGCCTATAGGCGGCGTGGCCCTCCAGCTTCGCGGTGGCCGCGGGTCAGACTACATCGAGGTGAAGCTCCCGTCGTCGAATCGGGGGTGGCACTCCGAATGGTTCTACGCCCGAAACCTGGGAGGTAGCGCCCCAGCCTTCATCGGCTGGCTCCCGGTGGCGGGGCCCGAGTGGACTTGGGGCACCGAACGGAAGGAAAAGAACAGGGTGGACATGATTATCGACCGGATCAAAGCCCAGAGGGAACGGGGACTGACCGGCGATGTCGTTGTGCGCGCATTCATGAAGATGCGCATCCAACCCCTGATGCACAGGGTGCGCCCCATGTTTCGGTACGAGGGGGCGTCCGACCCCATGAGGACGGTGAGGTCGGAGCTCTCCGTGTCAGAGATTGAGGCCAGGGTGTCCACCTTCTTGGGTGGGAGTGCTACCGAGGCTGCGGGTGGCCACCCCGAGCCATTCTCCTCAAGCAATCCCCCGGACCTGGTAATCTGAGCAGATCCCTTCCTTCTTTCCTCTTTCCCCTTAGCCCTTAGCAGCCGGTCTGATTGGTGTTTTTGCGCTTATCCAGGGTCTTGCCGAGATGGTCTCCCGGGCGTGTTTGCCGGGGGAGAAGGAGCTGAGGGCGACGGCCCACGCGGAGGCCGCGCTGTGTGAATCCGCCCACAAGAAGCGGAAGGAGGAGAGAAAGAGGAAGAAGAAGCAAGAGCGCACGGCGAGGGCCGCGTGCGTCGAGGAGGTCTCCGATACGACCGCCGTTGAATCGGCTGGTCTAGGGTTGACCTCCAGCGACGGCAATGACAGCGGCGGCGAGGAACCATACCGCGGGATCGACTTCGCACCGCCGACTGGTCGTGGCTCGATCGAGGGCGCCGGCGCAAGTGCCGCAGTCGCCGAGCCTCAGACGGAGCCTCCTCGGCGCTCGTCTGCTCCATCTCCCATTATGACGGCATCGAGCTCGCCACCGTCAGCAGCGGGATTGCCGGGAACCAAACTGATGAGGAGATCGATAGGTTCGAGCTTCAAGTCGAGCCGCATGCCCGGTTGATCGCCGATAGGATTTCGCCAGGGAGCGTCCTCCATAGAGAGTAGAGAAAAGTTAAATATTTTCCCTCTCTTAATGTAAAAAACCTTAGCACACAATAAACTGAAGTTGGCAAATTCCAATATGTCTTTTGCACTTTATTGTTGTGGTGAACGCTCGGTGACCATAGCTCTAGAAACCGCAAGGGTTGGTTAAGCGTAGGTCGATGCGTTACTATTTACAAGGGAAGCGTGAAGAGGACAGGAACTTGGCTATGAAGCACTTACGCGCACTTGCGCAGGACAGGAGTGTTCCTGATTGACCAAGGGTCGCTCCGTGTGGGCACTTCCTTCTTCCGCAAAGCGCTACTTAGCAATCGTAGCCACTAGGGCATACGCCGTAGTACTTGGGTTGAGAGGGTTACCATTTAGGAGGAACCCCATGGTCGGTCGGGTCACCGACCCACGTTAGTGCACCGACTAGAAGCGACCCGCACGAGTGTGCCACCTGGTGGCCCCCGAGCGCCGTGCGGCGGCCGGGTACTCGGTAGAAGGGTAAAAAAGAGCGAGGGACAAGAAAGAGTTTTAGGGATAGAATCGCCTTAACTTTTCTATGTTCCATGCGTTGGAGATGACATTGCCATCCATGTCCTTGAGTCGGAAGGTGCCGGGTCGGAGAACCTCCACGACGGTGAAGGGGCCTTCCCATGGCGGTGAGAGCTTGTGCCTGTCTTTGCTGGACTGAACCTGGCGCAGGACCAGGTCGCCCACATTGAAGGACCGACCTCGAACCTGACGACTGTGGTAGCATCGTAGTGCTTGCTGGTACTTGGCCGATCGTAGAATGGCCACGTCACGCGCCTCGTCGAGCTGGTCGATGGCGTTTTGTTATGAGATGAGCCCCGTGCCTCGTCAAAGGCTTGTAGTCTCGGGGTGCCGTATTCCAGATCAGTCGGCAAGATAGCTTCGGCACCGAACACCAAGAAGAATGGTGTAAACCCGGTCGCCCGGGTTGGCATGGTCCGCAGGCTCCAGAGGACGGAGGGTAACTCAGCCACCCATCATCCCGCGAATTTCTTCAGTCGACTGAAGATTCGTGGCTTGAGCCCTTGGAGAATCATAGCGTTTGCCCGCTCGACCTGGCCGTTGGTCCGCGGATGGGCCACGGCTGCCCAATCGACGCGGATGTTAAAGTCGTCTCAGAACTCGAGGAATTCCTTCCCCGTGAACTGCGTGCCGTTATCGGTGATGATGGAGTTCGGGACTCCGAACCGAAAAATGATGTCGCGGAAGAAAGTAGCCGCCTGCACTGATGTGATGCTGGCGGCTTGGCCTCTATCCACTTGATGAACTTGTCCACCGCGACAAGGAGGTGGGTAAAGCCCCCGGGCGCCTTTTTGAAGGGCCCGACCAGATCGAGTCCCCAGACCGCGAATGGCCACGCGATGGGGATCGTCTATAAGGCCTGCGCCGGAAGATGCGTTTGCCGGGTGAAGAATTGGCATCCCTCGCAGGTGCGAACGATTTGATCGGAGTCGGACATTGCGGTCGGCCAGTAGAAGCCTTGCCGAAGGCTTTTCCTACTAGGGACTGGGGTGCTGCGTGGTTACCATAGACACCACCATGGATATCGAGCAGCAGCCGCCTCCCTTGGTCGGCCAGAATGCATTTCTGGAGGACTCCAGAGGGACTCCTTTTGTAGAGGTCTTCTCCGACCAGGATGAAAGATTTCGCCCGACGAGTGAGGCGCCGTGCCTCGGTCGAGTCGGTGGGGAGCGATCCATCAGTCAATCGGTTGACGAAGGGTTTCCTTTAGTCGGAATTGGTCATCAACACGTCGCGGCCCGACCTGGGCGACTCTACGTCCGATCGCTCGGCGGTCGGAGTGGTCACATCGGATAGGTCGGACGGCCGCTCGGTCGCTGAGTCCATTTGGACGAAGGCGTCGAAGATCGCAAACGAAGATCCTAGGTGGGACCAGACCTCTTCCGAAGGCGAGATTGGCTAGGTAATCGTCCTCACCATTGTAGCATCTGTAGCTGTGGTGAAGCTCGAAACCCTTGAACCTTTCCTCGAGCTTGCGCACTTCCCGACAGTGTAACATCCAAAATTTGAGTTTTGGAATGTTTAAATTCAAAAATAAACCATTTGCATTTTCCTTGAATTAATCCCAGCTTAATTTGAATTTTCTATTAACAAAAGGATTTAATTTGGTTAATCTATTCATCAAACTAAAGATTTTCAGTTTTAGTTGGGTTCATTGTGCTCCAAGGAATTTTTTTGTATTTTTGGAGATTTTTCTGAATTTATTTGCTATTTATTTGAATTTATTTGCACTTATTTGAATTTCTCGAATTTCCTTAAATCGAAAAATGTTTTTGTTTTTCAAATCGTCTCGGGTCGATTTCCCGAGCAGCCCATCTCTTTTCGGTCCGCCTCGACCCAGCCCGTGCCTCCGCTCGGCCCACCTCTCGCGCGCAGCCAGCCCGCTCTGCGTCGCCCGCTCGATGCGCGACACGTGTGCTGCCGAGATTGCGCCACGTCGTCGTCGCCCCGCGAAACCCTAACCCTAGCCGCCGCTCGGAGTCCTTGCATCGTCCGCCACCATCTCGGAATCTGGGTCGGACACGGCCTCTGATACCCCTATTTAAGCCACCGCACACCCTCCGAGTTTCGCCGTTTTCCGCCGCTTCGTTTGCCCTCTTTCTCGCCGCCCGAGAGTTCGTCCTCCGCCCGTGCGACCTCGCCGGAGTCCGTCGACCTGGCCGAAGCTTTCCGTCGCCTTTTCTTCGCCGTCGGTGCGTCTTCGCCGCCGCCGTTGGCCTCTCGCGTTCGTGACGCCCTTTCCGATCCATCTTGTCCAGCATCCGATCCGTCGCCATCTCGCCGTCGGCCGTGTCTTCTTCTCGAAGTCCGGTGAGTTTGCGCCGCCGCCTCACCGTCGTTCCTCTCCGTGAACCCCAGCCGTTCGATCTGTGGCGTCAGCCCCGGATTGCGCCGCGTCGCCTCCGCCCGCAGCAGCGCTTCTCGGCCATCCGATATGTCCCTTTCGCCAGATGAGCGACGCGTGGCCACCTGCGTCCGCGCTGATATCGGCCGTGCGTCGGGTGCACGGTGAACCAGCACAGTGCCGTGAACTCAGTCTACCGTGAACCCGATGATGTCAGCGATTGCGCAATAAATCGATTTTCCCGTACAAAAATAAATCCAGAAATTCCGAATTTTTGATTTTTAGCCTTTTTCTCTGATTTAATTTTCTAGAAGCTCGTTCTCCCTCATACGAACTCCGATTGAGGCGATTCAAGTTTCTAAATTTTTCTAAAATCAAGATCTATATTCTAGATCCATTTATTTTCAGTTTTGAGCTTGTTTGAGTCTCTGTTTTGTATTTATTTGTTTCATTGCTTCTTTTCCGGTAGACACTAATTCCGAGGAGCAAACGAAGACTTAGAAGATCAAGACCCAGCACTACATCAGCAAGGCAAGTCGTAATCCTTTGATCATGATGATCCTATGTTTGCAAAACTAATTTACTTTTATACAATTGCATGCTATTTTGTGTATCAATGCTTATTTAATGGGAGTAGATGTATACCTAGTTGACATTATGCCACCTTGATTAATTGTATGCCATGTATCAATTGCTAAACCTAGGTTGGGACATTACTACATAATCATTATACCAACATTGGGTTACGTAGCTATGCTTAGACATGCTTAGATATACGTTGGGATTCATGTCACACATTGAATAATGTTAATCTTGACTTAATGAGATATTGAATCGTGGCCGTTAGCCACTGTTGTAAAATTTGTTGTACCATGGCGGGGTTTGCCATTGGTCTTGGTTGAACGAATTTTTTCCCTCAGGCAAGTGATCGTGCATTAAAGGGGGTGTTTTCTAGCACATTGGGATGTGGATGTCTTGCCTAAGACAACTTAAGGACTTAATCTTGTGCGCCATTGAACTGGGCCTAACCGTACTACCACATGTCTGGAATGGGACAGACCTAGCTGATTAATTTGCAATGTCTAGCCTTGAGTATTGCCAGTTGGTGGTGTGGGGTCCGGGATGGACGGGTAGATTCGCAAGGCGCAAGAGGGGGCCCTAAGGAGCGAAACCTTAGCGGGCAGTACCGAGTTTAGATAGTGCATTGTAAAGGCTTTGTCATGATATCTCTGCGACACACCAAAGGAAGTGTGTTAGTAACGTTTGCACAAAGAGATGTTCATGTCTTGTGGGTAAAGTTGTACAACCTCTGCAGAGTGTAAAACTATTCGAATAGCCATGTTCGCGGTCATGGACAAGCCCGGGAATTTCACGCGAGGTATAGAGTATTTCATGAAATGTGGAATATGGGATTGTTGCGATGTAAACGAGTTCACTGTTGTTTTGTTGTCTATCATTGTTCTATCAGTTAATTATTTACCTTTTTATAAATATGCTTTCAATCTATTTATTGTATTTCAATTCAAGTTATTGCTTTCTGCAAATGAAACATATAGCCATCCTTGTCAAGCCGTGCATGAATATATTGCATCAATTCCCTACGGCTTGTTGAGTACTTTTTGTACTCACGGCTTTATGCCCTTGTTGATCAGTTGCTGAAGGAGATAATGAATGTCATGAGGAGGAATTCTATGAAGACTACGTGGATTAGGAAGGCGTTCCCCAAACGATTGCCTGTGGCATGTCGAATGGCTCAAGTTATATTTTCCGCTGCAATAGTATTTGTTTCTTAAGCCCTTAAAGCATAATGGTGTAAATGAAAGATCGAAAAGGCGACTAGAGGGGGGTGAATAGGAGCCAAATAAAATTTTCGAATAAATTCTCCCCCTAGAATTCAATCCACCAAAAGACCAGAAAGAAAGAACTCAACCATCGATCAGTAATTTCAAAACAGAGGTTCCACCGCTTAAGATAGGGTGAACAAGAAAACGTGACCGGTCGAGTAGCTCGGTCTGATGAACAAGATCGCGAATCGGTCGTTAGTATCGGCCTGATGAATAAGACTCCGACCAAGTGGTCTGATGAACAAGACTTCCCGCCGAAGTGGTCGGGTGAATGTAACTCCCGACCGGAAGTGGTCGGATGAATGTTGTTCGGGTGAACAAGACTCACCAGATGAACAAGATTCCGATCATGAGGTCGGTTAAAACAAGATTCCGATCGCAGAGGTCTGATGAACAAGATTTCGTGAATAGTGTTCTGATGAACAAGATTCCCGACCGATGAATAAGACGCCCGACCTACAGAGGTCTGATGAACAAGACGGGTGAATAGTGTTCTGATGAATAGACGCCCGACCTACAAAGGTCGGATGAACAAAGACGGTGAATAGTGTTCCCGATCGATGAATAATGACGCCCGACCTACAGAGGTCGGATGAACAAGACCGGGTCGGATGAACAAAGAAAATCAGCACGATCTTAAAAATGTAAATCGATGTAACTTTTGATCTACCGATCCAAAACAGGAAAATTGGTGTGCACCTCCTAAGGATGTCAGAACCTATTTCAATCATCAATCAAGGAATTGATACCAAGGTTCCGCCCCTTTCGCTTAAACAAATGCAACACCAAAACAGAGTCACGAACACGATTTCACCCTAACTTGTCGTGAGAGTTGATGATCGTAATATCCTTGGATGACTCTACACAAATCACAGCAAGTAAGTACACGAAGAAACAACCTTCAAACAAATAGAAACACTATCCAAAACTAGTCACGTAAATTGGTTTCTTGCAAAACCAATAGAAGAGGTTGTAGATTGCCTAGATAATTGGGATATGATCTATAGAAGATTCATCCAAAGAATCTTTCATCCTTGGCAACAAGAACCGTAAGCCAATCAGACTAAAGAACTGCAAGTCACACGCTTACGCACTTCAAGAACACACAGATTTACAAACTTGCAACAAGAACGCAATGATTGCCTAGATGATTGAAAGCACCGAATCTAGAGAAGAGTTCATCAATCATGAATTTCAACAAAGACTCGTAAGCATGTAGAAGGAGATGAGGCAAATCCAAATTACGAAAGAAAATTGCAAGTAAGTAAATGCGAATTTAGATAATGTAATTTAAGTGCGAATGTAAATACGTAAGGGAAATGAAACAAGAACATAGATGAAGAACATTTCATTTCGAAGGAGGTTTACAAAGCCTCACAACAAAGTGGGCAAAACTCAAATGAGCAAAGAAAACCTCGAACCTTCAGAGAGGGAAGGCTGCCCTACCCTCTATTTATAGGACTGATCAATTCCCACCCTTGGATATCTTGCTTCAATCCTAAGCCAACATCCAAGAGCCAGGATTTGATCCTTACACCGCCACTCTCAACAACTCTCAACTACTCACGAGACTTTCCTCACCGCCACCACGCCCCTGTGGAGACACCCTCTCCCTCGCCTAGTAGCAGTTAGAACACCTACCACCCTTGGATGAGCCTCTAAACCCTAGAGCACTCCATCAAGGGCTGAGATTTTACCCACTCACACAGCTATGCATGGGTCGACCAAACCCAACAACACAACGGGTTTTGCACGCTCAAAGCATACCAACTTGACCCGCTACTTCTCTTCCCGATCACGATCCAACGGTCCTCCTCGATCGTGAGCAGCCCAAGTTAGCATCTCATCCATTCCTTTGTCTTCTTGGCTTGCACTACTCCTGCCTCACCATCTTTGGCGACACTCGATCATCCGACCTCACTCTCCCAAATTTAGTCCCGATCCCCTTCGCCACCATGACCTAGCTCCAAAGTCCCGCAACCATCATAGACAAGGAAACCACATCACATAGCAATGTCCAACAACACATATCCATCTCAACAGTAAAGATATACACTTCATCGCCAAGAAACCCTCGACCACACATGGTCCGACCACCGTCTCCATCCCGACCACGCACCGACCACCGGTCTCCATCCCGACCACTCGAGGTCCGACCACGGGTCTCGCCCCGACCACTCGGTCCGACCACCGGTCTTCTTCCCGACCACTCGAGGTCCGACCATCGGTCTTCGCCCCGACCACTGGGTCCGACCATCGGTCTTCGCCCCACCACTCTCCGGTCCGACCACTGGTCTCCGTCCCGACCACTGGGTCTGACGACCGTTTCAAACCACCACACTGCACTCACTCGGGTCGGATGACTAGTCTCCAACCACCAAAGCTCGCACCACTGGTCGTATAACCGGTCTCCGACCAACCAAAGACTGACCACTGGTCGTATAACCGGTCTCCGACCAACCAAAGACTGACCACTCTGATCAAACTCAAATTCAAGCACAACAGTTAAACCACACCAATTACTCATCACCATCGTGATAGACTCTCACATGGTCTTTCAATCTCCCCTTGATGAGTATATTGACAAACACTAAAAGGCATAAATTTGAGTTTGTAAAGCAATTTGATTGCAAAACCAAACTTGGTCCAGAGAGAAAGATATAAAATCATGACCAAGTTGGCAAGAAGATTTTAGAGCAAGATCATGAAAAGAGCAAGTTTTCTACAAAAGCTCTAAAAATCAATCATAAGTGCCAAATGTGATATGATCCATAAGAGATAGCAAAGATTTACAAAGATCATAAGAGATAGCAAGCTTTCACATTTTTATCTCCCTTTTCTACATTTTAAATGATGCCTTTTCTACATTTTCTCCCTTTGGCAATATAGGCATCAAAATGGAATTTTCTCTCTTTTTTTGTTTGTTTTCTCCTTTATATATGTATGCATGAAATGCATCCTAAGTGAGCTTTGAGAATTATCCAAGTGATCACAATGACAAGATATGACACCAAGCTAGTCAATTTAGAAAATGACTCAACTAGGATGTCTGCAAGAACAAATTCATTTGGCTCACAAGCTTGGTTTACAAGATTTTATTTTAGCAAGATTTGAACAAGTGCAAAACTTAGCAAAAGTTTCAAAGCTAGAAGCCAGACCACTCATAGGATCAAATGGAAAACCTAGAGTTCAACCTACTCAACACTTTGGGGAATCTTGAAGTACATATAGAGTCCTTCGAGTTCATTTTTCAATTCATGCAAATTCTTCTTCTTTGATATTTTGAAAGACATAGCGGGTGCAAATGTTTGACATTATTTGCATTCTTTACCCACTTATGTTTTTGTTATTTGCATTTCTTAATGGTTGACTCAAGCCATGTTCGATCACCCCAAGAGTAACTCTTAAGAGAATGATCTTGGTCATACACTATATATTCCAAGTTCATCCCAAGTGCAATGGGAGGCGCCTCGAGAATATATAGTGTTGAGTTCAATTTTGCACAAAAAGAGTCAAGTTTTTCTTATTTTAGCATATATGAGCAATTTTGAAGGACTAAAATATGGATCAAGCAAGTTTCACCTGTTGTTATAGGGACTCTAGAGAACTCCATAAATTCACAATTCATGGTAAAACCTCTAGAGAAGAAACTTTAACAAGAAAAAGCAACATGTTTTCATTTAAGATTTTCAATTTTCAGATTTTAACAAGCTTAGTATCATAGATGAACTTGATAGACCTAAGCTAGTGATTTTCTTCAAAGATGTAGCAAGGTGCATTACATGAAAGATTGAATCAATTGCATAATAGACAAAGCTCATAAAATGTAAAATGCAATTAAATGCAATGCATGAACAGATTCCCAAACTCCCCTCAACAGCTTGAATCAATTTTAGGCTCAAATCTGTTAAAGTTGAGTTATTATCAAGATTAGGCATAAAGAAGACCCAAATGAACTCAATAAAACCAGAAAAAAATGAATGGGGAGAAGAAGTCGAGAAACTGCAAGACTGGATGGCTATTGAGCATAGATAAGATAGAAGAGACTCACTATCGCTCAGATCGCTCTTATCTTCCCTAGAGACTAACATAGGAAGTCGACTCTAGATCCCAACTAAGGAGTGCACATGCACTCGCCTACCTGTGAGGCCCAAAACCCGCTAGACTTATAAGACCGTGAGGGAACTCAACCTAGAGAGAAGAGAGAACAAATAATCACGCATGATAGCAACCTAAAGCATAAGATAAGAGGTCCATGGAAGACATGCTAAGTGAGTGAACTCAACTTAAGAAAACAAGCCCAAAGTCACCTGTAAGAAGAAAGGAAAAGTCAAAGAAAATATATAGTACATAATATACAAACCAGCTCCCTCAAGATAAGCCGATGGGCTCACGACTCCAAGCTCACTCCTCAAGGCAACAAACCCGAGCTATCCAAAGGCTTGGTAAAGATATCGCTAACCGGTGGTCACCATCTATGAATCAAGCACGATATCACCCTTCTCCACATGGTCTCTAAGGAAGTGATATCTAATATCAATGTGTTTGGTCCGAATGTTGCACTCGGGTTTTTAGCAATGCAAATAGTCAAGTGTTGTCACGTAAGAGTGGCACACTCTCTATTTCTAACCCATAGTCCCGCAAGGTCGATCTCATCCAGAGCACTGACTACAAAGAATCGGTCGCAAAGAACATACTCACCAACGGTGGACTGGCAACCCTGCATCGCTTCCTAGATGACCAAGAAACAAGAGAAGTGCCAATGAATTGGCAAGTGCCGTGGTGTTTTTCCTATCTATCCTACACCAAAGAAAGTCGGCATCGGAAAAGGCTCTAAGAGATAGACAAGAAGAAGAAGAGTACCAAATACCATAATCGCAGGTGGCACGAAGGTACTCAAGATGCGCTTGACCGCCGGGCGTGAGAGGCGCGAGGAGAAGCTTGAAATCGAGCGCATGCACACACAAAGAAATGTATGTCCGCCTCAAGCGTTGAGGTACAAGAGGGAGCCGATCATGTTCAAACTCCTTTTGATCAAGCAGCTCACCATCCTCATCGGGCTCGAGGACAAGCAGCAGGCCATAGGAGTCATCACCGCTTCCCATCGACATGTCGGCGCCAGAGGTCACGTATATTTGCCTTGATGCAAGAAAGTACCTCCCGAGTCCGCTTGATTTGAAGCCAAGAAAGTAGCTCAACTCGCCATCATACTCATCTCAAACTCAGACTCATCACATCGTAAAACCGAGAGACAAGAGAATGAGAGGAGCCACCAAAATGATATCGCCCACATAACCGACAAGAAGAAAATGAGACTCATGGTGTTTGATGAACAGAGTTTTGTCTACTATGCCCATTTTAAAGTCATGGTGAGAAGATAAGACTTGAGCCTCTCATACCATGCCTGGGGCCTGCTTGAGTCCATACAGAGCTTTGGAAAGCTTGAAAACATGACTAGGAAACTTGGGGTTCTCAAACTCGAGGTTGTTTGACATAAACCTCTTCCTCAATATAGCCATTGAGGAATGCACTCTGACATCCATTTGATAGAGCTTGAAGCCCCGGATGCGTAAAATGCAAGCAGATCCTAATAGCCTCTAGCCTAGCTACAGGGCAAAGGTCTCTCAAAGTCAAGACCTCAACCCGAGAAAGCCCCTGCAACTAGTCTAGCCTTGTTGCGAATGACAACCCCATCCTCACTGCTTGTTTTTGAACACCCACTTGGTCCCAATGACATTATGACCAGATGGGCGCCTACAAGTCGCTGACTTTGTTCCTCTCAAAGTTCTCAAGTTCTCATGCATGGCATTAATCCACGACTCATCTGATAATGCATGAGAAACATCCTTTGGCTCAAAAGAGGCAACGAAGGCAGAGTGAAGACAGAAGAAGATGAGATCCGCTCTTGAGCGCAGTGACACGCCAACAAATCGCCGATCATTTGATCGTAAGGATGACGCCTCAATATGACGGGAGGACTGTATGTATGGCCTCTACCTCTTGAACAAAGAGATAGGAGCAGAGCCACTACCAAGGAGAGCTCAAGGCAGGGTCGGTCTCCCCGAGGTGCGTAAATGGAAACAGAGGCACCTCGTGTAGAGGGATCGGATCTGATGGAACACCATCATCTCCATTATCCTCATCCTCTACAAAAATGGTCTCAAGGAAGAAGAAGAGCTCAAACATCGTGTCTAGCTCCTGGCTAGCCTCATCAAAGGTCACATCACAGTCTCTATGATCCTATGCGCATCAACACCTGCACTTATAGCTACGAGAAGAAGACGAGTAACCTAGAAAGATACCATCGTAAGAGCGAGACTCAAACTTATCTAGGTTACTGCACTTCAAGATAAAACACTTGCAACCAAAACGCGAAAATGGGACACACCGGGCTTTCGCCATACCTCAACTCATAAGAAGTGCGATGCAAATGTGCTCTCAAAACACGCGATTAGACACATGGCAAGCAAGAGCTATAGCCTCACCCAAAACTTCCTAGGAGTACTATACTCATCTAGCATCGCCCCGCCATCTCAACTGTGGTCCTGTTTTTCCTTTCCACTACGCCATTCTCACGAGGGGCGAGGGAGAAGAGAACTGATGCTCTAAACCGACTCCACACAAAAGCTCTCAAAGTAGGAATTCTTGAACTCCGTACATTATCATCACAGATAGCTCAGAATGCACCGGGAGCTCAATAGACAACCCATCGACCAAACCCCAAGTGAGAAAAGTCTCATCCTTTGAGGCCATGAAGAATACCCAAGAGTATCTAGAAAATCATCAACGATGACAAGAACATACCACTTCCTCCCGCCGATCGCACTCTAGCCGACCAACAAAGGTCCATATGTAAAAGCTGTCCGGTGCATCACCATCACTACTGGATCGGAGGATGAGAAGCAAGAACCATCTTGCCATGTCGGCAAGGAGAGCAAACTAAGTCTTTGACCATCTTGAGTTTAGGCACTCGAATGAGATCGTGGTCGCTAACTCGGTCAAATGATCAAAACCAATGTGGCCAAGTCTCCTATGCCGTAAGGAGAGATCACGGACTCGTATAATCAAACATCAAGAGAGTCTCCGTAAGAAGCGTAAAAATCAGCACGAAAGACTCTCCCAAATCTAGAAATCCCGCAAACTAACCCTCCCGATGAATCAAGGATTCTGCAGACATTACTCTTGAAGCTTACCTCAAAGAGTCATCGATAAGTCGAGAAACAGAGAGCAGATTGTATTGCGTACCACTTACTAAGGCAACATCTTTAAGAATGAAATTTTGGTTAATGCAGATGGTACCTTTAGCAATGACTCTACCTCAAGATGCATCCCCAAAAGTGATTAACTCATCACCGGGGCTCTGACTAGGAAGAGAACCATCGAGAATCTCCGGTCATATGGCGAGAACAACCGAGTCAACAATCCAAACATCTCCTTCCCATCCGACCAACCCGATCAAGACATAAGAGAGAAAGATGACTCAAGATCGATAGAGTGAAGACTTGGGAACCTAATATCAACCACATGACGCCTCGTAGTACCACCACGTATGCATCGACTCGAGTGTCTCTCCGCCGCTTAACTATCACACGATCGAAGCACCGTAGATGATCTAGAGTCAAATCGGGTTGGCTCGCCGTGGTGCAAAAGCCGAACCACCCCAAGAAGGCGCCTCAATCTCCTACCGAAAACACTCACGCCACGATATCTACCTCGATGGGAAGAACGAGGAATATCAAGAGGACGGCGAAAGACCGACTACGAACAGCTCCAAGACTAAAATTCAAGAACCAAAGATGAAAACTAAGTCCCGACGCCCCCAAAACAAAGCGACTTTCTAACTCGCCTAGAAGAAGGTGTGTCTTAGGAGCACTCAAAGTCCGGGATGACCTCAATACCCCTAAGAGCAGCAACACGATCACGCCGAGTGATCTTGGCGCGCTAAAGCAAAAATCTACTAGGTGACCATCCTTCTTACAGTAGGTGCATGTATACTTCGCTTGCTAGAGGCGTATAATAGGAGAAGCATCCTTCCGTCAAGTCCCATGGACCACACCAAAGAGACTCAACACAAGGTGCTCACCCCGAGCTACCACAATCTCACCACTCTTGGATGCACGCACAATGGTAGGAGGATGTGCCCTAGCGTGCTCCAAGTAGTCAAATCCTAGACCCCGATTAAATCACGATCTTAGATTGGTCTAGAATGAGATTGCTTCTTCTGCTCTCCAACAAACTTCTCGAGAGTGCTCATAAGATACCGCAATCTCGGAAGAAAGAAGCACAAGAAGAGCAGGGGAAGAAGAAGAAGAACCGTAAAGATGAGCTCTCTCAAAGACGTGCATTTTTCTCCTCAAAGACGGCCGCCTCAATCTTGAGGGCCTCACAAGAAACGCAAGACGATTTCTAATTCTATGGGCTTGGTCTTCTAATTTCTTCCTAAGCTCGACATGGATTTTATCCAAGTCCCCACAATCTCAAGACATCGCAAGCAATATTTTTGTGACTTATCTAGTAAGTCCTTAGCAAGTTTAGCACACTTGACATTCTGTGGTTTCATTGTCAAGTTTTAATTGCTTACACCCTCACATGAGCCGACCGATCCTTAGAAGCATGTGATTCAAGTTCATTGTTTCTAGCGTAAAGCTTTCTAAGGTGTTCGCCATGGCATCAATTTCGTAAAGCAATTTAGGCAATTAGCACAAGAGGGAGTAGAGTGAGCATTAAGAAAACTAGCTTCTACGTAAATATCATCAATAGAACTAGTGCTAGCATTCTTCATCCTAAGACCATCAAGTTCAAGAAGCACACTATCATGTATGGTCCTTAGGTTCTCCAACTCCACAAGAACAAAGATCACAGAGAACACACCATCGCTGACTCTGGGGAGAAGATCTAAGTGAAGCTAACTCCCGAGTCAAGGTACCTACTTCCTTCTCTAACTCGTAACACCTCGACCTAGCCTTAGCATGAAACTTGCCTAATTTACGTATAAAGATTTAACTCGTCAGAGGTGGGTACCTCATCCGTGTCGCCAGACAAATGAGTCGCTACTTCAATGGCGCCGCCATGAAGCACATGCCGAGAAGTCATCGCTGTTCTTCACCTTCTCTTGCGGATCGCCCTCGCTTGCATCGCCCAGCCTCCGTGTCGAGAGCTCGATGTCGCCCAAAGGCGGCGAGGACCCGTGAAAGAGCTTCTTGTTCTGGCAAAGTTGCGGTATTTCTTCTTCGCGGCCACGAGCCGGGCCTTCTTGTTGCGGTTCTTGTCGGTGTAGTCGTTTTGCCCGAACCGCTTTGTTCGCTTTTGCCCTTCTCCGCCTTGGGATAGTTTGCTCGAATGTGGTTGGGGCCACCACACTCAAACAGTGATCATCCCACCTCTCTTCCTCTCTCACTCTCTTGTATGCATATGAAAATTTATAGCAAGAAGAGCAAGCTCATTTTCTCGAAATTTTTCCAGCTTGGTCATCGCTAGCTCACAAAGGGCGAGAGAGAGAAACCAATGTAAGAATCGTAAAGAGAGGATCCAATGGGATCGGTGACCAAAGCCATCGATCGAGACTTCGCTTCCGCGAGACGACGCCGATCTCATGAGTCTTGAGGCGGAATAAAGCCCGCCAAGAGTCAAAGTCGATAAGTCGGTGGTGTCCTTGATGGTGGTCACCTTCATCTCCTGCACCAAGGTCGAGCGCGGTCAAGAAATGCCGAGCATTGTCCGAGTCGTATATATGCAACCGATCGCCGGAGGTCGCCGTAATCTTTGTAAACCGACCAAAGCACTCGTCAAGATTTCACCAGCGGTTGTTCAAACTTGTTGAACTCACGCTTGAATTGGTCCTGCTGAACTGCCTTGATTTGGGTAGTGCCTCATGGTAAGCATCAAGGGTCACCCAAATCTCATGAGCGTAACGAAGGTGAGAAATCCTATCGCACTCATCGCGACTAAGGCCTCAGATGAGGATGTTCCTTGCCTTAGCATTTGCCTCAACGCCACCATATTGCCACCGTGACGCTCACATCGGCAGAACCTCATACGGAGCTTCACCTTCCGCCATATCGAAGCCCAAGTGATGTACGACTCCATCCGAGATTTCCAAAAGGAAAATCAACTCCAGAGAAAATAGGAGGCTTGGTGGAATACTTGTCCATCGCCATGGCTCTTGAGACCGGTCAAGATCTAGAAAGAGCAGAACTGCTCGATACCAATTGAAAGATCGAAAAGGCGACTAGAGGGGGTGAATAGGAGCCAAATAAAATTTTCAATAAATTCTCCCCTAGAATTCAATCCACCAAAAGACCGTAAAGAAAGAATCAACCATCGATCGTAATTTCAAAACAGAGGTCTCACCGCTTAAGATAGGGTGAACAAGAAAATCGTGACCGGTCGAGTAGCTCGTCTGATGAATAAGATCGCGAATCGGTCGTTAGTAATCGGTCGGATGAATAAGATTCCCGACCAAGTGGTTTGATGAATAAGACTTCGACCGAAGTGGTCGGTGAATGTAACTCCCGACCGAAGTGGTCTGATGAACAAAGGTTCGTGAACAAGACTTCGACCGATGAACAAGACTCCGATCATGGAGGTCGGTTAAACAAGACTTCCGATCGCAGAGGTCGATGAACAAGACGGGTGAAATAGTGTTCGATGAACAAGATTCTCGACCGATGAACAAGACGCCCGACCTACAGAGGTCTGATGAACAAGATTCGTGAATAGTGTTCGATGAATAAGATTCCCGACCGATGAACAAAGACGCCCGACCTACGAGGTCGGATGAACAAGACGGCGATAGTGTTCCCGACCGATGAATAGACGCCCGACCTACAGAGGTCTGATGAACAAGACGGGGTCTGATGAACAAGAAAATCAGCACGATCTTAAAAATGAATCGATGTAACTTTTGATCTACCGATCCAAAACAGGAAAATTGGTGTGCACCTCCCTAAGGATGTCAGAACCTATTTCAATCATCAATCGAAGGAATTGATACCAAGGTTCCGCCCCTTTCGCTTAAACAAATGCAACACCAAAAACAGAGTCACGAACACGATTTCACCCCTAACTTGTCGGTGAGAGTTGATGATCGTAATATCCTTGGATGACTCTACACAAATCACAGCAAGTAAGTACACGAAGAAACAACCTTCAAACAAATAGAAACACTATCCAAAACTAGTCACGTAAATTGGTTTCTTGCAAAACCGAATAGAAGAGGTTGTAGATTGCCTAGATAATTGGGATATGATCTATAGAAGATTCATCCAAAGAATCTTTCATCCTTGGCAACAAGAACCGTAAGCCAATCAGACTAAAGAACTGCAAGTCACACGCTTACGCACTTCAAGAACACACAGATTTACAAACTTGCAACAAGAACGCAATGATTGCCTAGATGATTGAAAGCACCGAATCTAGAGAAGAGTTCATCAATCATGAATTTCAACAAAGACTCGTAAGCATGTAGAAGGAGATGAGGCAAATCCAAATTACGTAAAGAAAATTGCAAGTAAGTAAATGCGAATTTAGATAATGTAATTTAAGTGCGAATGTAAATACGTAAGGAAATGAAACAAGAACATAGATGAAGAACATTTCATTTCGAAGGGAGGTTTACAAAGCCTCACAACAAAGTGGGCAAAACTCAAATGAGCAAAGAAAACCTCGAACCTTCAGAGAGGAAGGTCGCCTCTACCCTCTATTTATAGTGACTGATCAATTCCCACCCTTGGATATCTTGCTTCAATCCTAAGCCAACATCCAAGAGCCAGGATTTGATCCTTACAATCGCTACTCTCAACAACTCTCAACTACTCACGAGACTTTCCTCACCGCCACCACGCCCCTGTGGAGACACCCTCTCCCTGCCTAGTAGCAGCTAGAACACCTACCACCCTTGGATGAGCCTCTAAACCCTAGAGCACTCCATCAAGGGCTGAGATTTTACCCACTCACACAGCTATGCATGGGTGACCAAACCCAACAACACAACGGGTTTTGCACGCTGCTCAAAGCATACCAACTTGACCCGCTTTCTCTCTTCCCGATCGCGATCCAACGGTCCTCCTCGATCGAGCAGCTCCAAGTTAGCATCTCATCCATTCCTTTGTCTTCTTGGCTTGCAGCTACTCCCTGCCTCACCATCTTTGGCGACACCGATCATCCGACCTCACCTCCCCACCTTAGTCCTCGATCCCCTTCGCCTCACCATGACCTAGCTCCAAAGTCCCGCAACCATCATAGACAAGGAAACCACATCACATAGCAATGTCCAACAACACATATCCATCTCAACAGAAGATATACACTTCACGCCAAAGAAACCCTCGACCACACATGGTCCGACCACCGGTCTCCATCCCGACCACGACTGACCACCGGTCTCCATCCCGACCACTCGAGGTCCGACCACCGGTCTTCGCCCCGACCACTCGGGTCCGACCACCGGTCTTCTTCCCGACCACTGAGGTCCGACCATCGGTCTTCGCCCCGACCACTGGGTCCGACCATCGGTTCGCCCCGACCACTGGGTCCGACCATCGGTCTCCGCCCCGACCACTGGGTCGGACGACCGTTTCCAACCACCACACTCGAACCACTGGCCTGGATGACCGGTCTCCAACCACCAAAGCTCGCACTCACTGGTCGTATAACCGGTCTCCGACCAACCAAAGACCACCACTGGTCGTATAACCGGTCTCCGACCAACCAAAGACCACCACTCTGATCAAACTCAAATTCAAGCACAACAGCTAAACCACACCAATTACTCATCACCATCGTGATAGACTCCACATGGTCTTTCAAAGAAACATTGATCATAAGGTCGTTTGCTTTATTTAATAATAATTTGCTTCTCCTTAGTTAATTCATTGTATGGAATGATATTTCATCTATGTTTCCACTGTGTGCACTAGCGTGATCCCGGACTAGTGCAAGATACACAGAGGGTTTCTGATTTGCAAATCCGGTCCCGACAGAGATGGTATCGAGCCATATCGATCGTAGGTCGCTATCCTAGTTAGCATGGTCTTCAAAATTATTTTCTAAATCAAACCAACAAATTGGTACTTAATAGTTTTCGCCTCCTCTCGCCTTATTCTTAGGTTCTTATTTCTCTCCTTTGTCAAACATTGATTTGAAATCTAAATTGATCTTATCTCATGAAACTTCTCAAGGCCTCGAGTCTTCGCAAGGAATCAAACCAAGGAGACAGAACCAAGCCATCAAAGACATATCCAAAAACCTACCATATAAGATAGGTTTTTGGTGCTCACTGTGTTTGAGCATGTTTCCCCCTTCAGCTTTAGTTACGTTTAGTCTGCGTATACTAAGATTTTTCTTTGCTTGTGTGCCTGGTATGTTGTACACTTGCCCCAAGCACGGTGTTGCAACCATGCCTTTAATTGAAAAAGCTTTATTTCCCTCTTTATTTTGTAGCCTTTCGGCTGTGTTCTTTTGTCCCTGGGTATTACCTTCTCCCCTAGATGATCTTACCACTCGTCTACTGCTTTTCCCTCTTACCTATCAAACCCTTGTGCTGCATCTTAGATGGTTGACACTCGTTCTGGAGCCGGTCGCAGTTCACCCGTGGATGCCAGTGCCAGTGTCAACACCACCTCCAATCCCAATGCACCACCGCCACCACCAGCAGTGACAGATCAGAACATGGGATATTTTTCGACAGCTTAGACTCAGCTAATGAATACAATGATGCAGAATATGAACAAAATGATGAATCAATGTAACTGCATTGCGCTTGCCTAGCTAACTGTTGAACCAAGAATCAAGCTGCCGCAAGACCTCCTCAAGCTCGCCCCACCCAAGCTAGCGAGAATTTATGAGGACTCGCCTGCCAACTTTCTCCAACTCTTCAGAACCATTGGGCGCAGACGACTGGATTCGCTCCATTGAGAAGAAGCTCGCAATTGCTCAGTGCACAGATCGTGAGAAGGTTCTCTATGCCGCCATCACCGGAGGGCACCGCACCAATGGTGGGAGAACTCTGATCTTGCCCATGATGACCCTCAGACTATCACTTGGGCAGAGTTTTCCACTGCTTTTCGCCACTCCCATATCCCAGATGGAAAAGTGGAGATGAAGAAAAATGACTTCCGAGAGCTCAAGCAAGAAGGGATGTCAGTGAGTGACTACCTTAATAAGTTCACTCAACTCGCTCGCTACGCTCCAGAGGATGTAGCCACAGATGATGCTCGCCAGAAGAAATTCAAGTGTGAACTCAATCCAGGACTAAAGGTGCAAGTCATTGGCAATGACTATGCAGATTTTTAGCACCTTGTAGATAAAGTTATGCTCATTGAAGAATCTCGCCGTGAATGGAAGAATCCGTAAGAGAAAGATGATGCAGCATGGAGCCCATCAGAGTCATCAGCAGAGAGTCAGAACCAATGCTCAACAGCCTGCTCGTTTCACTCCTCCGAATGCATTCAGACCTCGCACCAAAGACTCGCCCAGCTCCTTCAGGCAATCGCAACCTCAGCACCAACAGCAATCCACCACAGAGGACCAGTAATCTAGCTGCAGGAGTCACATGTTTCAACTGTCATGAACTCGGTCATTATGCCAATATTGCCCAAGAAAGCAAGCTGTGACGCCAGTCCGTTTCAACTTGGGATCTACACCAGCCAAGACCCCCGCACCAGGATCAGGACGTGGAGCGCCCCTGACTCCTAACCAAGCCACCAGGACTCCGCTACCTGTTGGAAGAGGCCGTGTGAATCACGTCACCACTGAGGATGCCCGTCTGCACCAGACGTCATACTAGGTAAGCTCCTAGTCAACTCAGCATCTGCCATGGTTTTGTTTGATTCTGGAGCTACGCATTCATTTGTTTCTCGGAGTTTTGCTGCAAATTTCAATTAAAGACAATGCCTCTTAAGACTATTTTATTAGTGCAATCTCCTGGTTCTGATTTGAGTTCGAACCAAGGCTGCCCCGAAGTTAAGATATTAATTGGAGGGGTAGAATTTCTGGCCAACCTTATTGTCCTAGACACCAAGTCCCTAGATGTGATCCTAGGAATGGATTGGCTCTCCAAGAACCAAGCAGTTTTGGATTGTGGGAATAGAGAGATCACCTTAACCAGTCCGGATGGAGCCAAGTTAAAAGTTCAAGCCACAGCAGATCAGTCCGAAGGGATTAAAGTTTGTAGTGCCAAAGGATTAAGTTTGGAAGATGTGCCAGTCACCAGCGAATTTCCTGATGTGTTTCCAGATGAGTTGCCTGGGATGCCACCAGACCGAGATATAGAGTTCTTGATAGAACTAGTTCCTGGAACCCCACCCATTTCCAAGAGACCTTATAGGATGCCTGCTAATGAGTTAGCTGAAGTAAAGAGACAGATTAAAGAGCTACAAGATCAAGGTTTTGTTCGACCAAGTTCATCGCCATGGGGAGCGCCAGTTCTTTTAGTTGAAAAGAAAGATGGAACTCAGAGAATGTGTGTAGATTATCGCTCACTTAATGAGGTCACCATCAAGAATAAGTACCCTCTGTCAAGAATCGATGATTTGTTTGATCAACTTCAAGGAGCCGGAGTGTTCTCGAAGATTGACTTAAGATCAAGTTACCACCAGTTGAAGATTCGTCAAGAGGATATACCCAAAATAGCTTTTGTTACTCGGTATGGACAGTATGAGTATACTGTGATGTCTTTTGGATTGACCAATGCCCCTGCCTACTTCATGACCATGATGAATAAGGTATTCATGGAATATTTGGATAAGTTTGTTGTTGTTTTCATTGATGACATTCTGATCTACTCCAAGAGTGAGGAAGAACATGAGGATCACTTGCGCAAAGTTTTAATGAAGCTAAGAGAGAACCAGCTTTATGCAAAGTTCATTAAATGTGAGTTCTGGATGAAAGATGTTGCTTTCCTAGGACATGTCATATCAGCAGAAGGAGTCACAGTTGACCCTGGTAAGGTACGAGATGTGCTAAGTTGGGAGTCACCCAAGACGGTACCCCAAATCCGAAGTTTTCTTGGAATGGCGGGATATTATCGCCGTTTCATAGTAGGGTTTTCTAGAAAAGCCAGACCACTCACTCAACTCTTAAAGAAGGAGAAGAAATTTGTTTGGACACCAGAGTGTGAGCAGAGTTTTCAAGAGTTAAAGAAGTGTTTGACAACTGCCCACTTATCCTGCCAGATAATAGGAAGGATTTTGAGATATTCTGTGATGCATCCCGACAAGGACTTGGTTGTGTGCTAATGCAAGATAAGAAGGTTGTAGCGTATGCTTCGCGACAACTAAGGCCACATGAAGTTAATTATCCTACCCATGATTTGGAATTAGCAAATAGTAGTGCATGCTTTGAAGATTTGGCATCATTATCTCATTGGTAATCGTTGTGAAGTTTATACGGATCACAAGAGTCTGAAGAATATCTTTACCCAAGCTGACCTCAATATGAGATAAAGAAGATGGTTGGAATTGATCAAGGACTATGACATTGGGATTCATTATCATCCAGGCAAAGCCAATGTCGTAGCCGATGCTTTGAGTAGAAAGAGCTACTGCAATACTCTGATGATTAAGGAAAGTCAGCCAGCCCTTTATAAGGAATTTCAGAAGCTTAGTTTGGAATTGGTTCAGGAAGGGTATTTAGCTACTTTGGAAGTACACCCTACGTTGGAAGATCAGATTCGAGAAGCACAGGTAGATGATGCTGATGTCAAGGAGATTAAGAGCAATATGAAGAAAGGAAAAGCCCCAGGTTTCACCGAAGATGAACAAGGTACTATTTGGTATGAGAAGCGTATTTGCGTACCAGATCAGAAAGAGCTTAAGGAGTTGATACTCAAAGAAGCGCATGAGACTTTATACTCCATTCATCCTGGAAGTACCAAGATGTATCAAGACCTCAAGGAAAGGTATTGGTGGCCTAGCATGAAGCGTGAGATTGCAGAGTATGTTGCACTTTGTGATGTCTGCCAGAAGGTCAAGGCAGAGCATCAGAGACCAGCAGGATTGCTGCAGCCATTGAAGATTCCCGAGTGGAAGTGGGAAGAAATTGGTATGGATTTCATCACTGGATTTCCGAAGACCCAAGCAGGTTATGACTCGATCTAGGTAATAGTGGATCGATTGACTAAGGTAGCTCACTTCATTCCAGTTAAGACTACCTATGCAGGAGATAAATTAGCAGAATTATATATGTCAAGGATTGTCAGTTTTCACGGAGTGCCTAAGAAGATAGTGTCTGATAGAGGAACCCAGTTTACCTCTCTTTTTTGGCAGAGTCTGCATGAAGCTATGGGAACTCATCTCGATTTAGATCGCTTATCACCTCAAACCGATGGACAAACTGAGCGTGTGAATCAGATTCTTGAGGATATGTTAAGAGCTTGTGCCTTAACTTATGGTGCTAAGTGGGATAAGTGTTTGCCCTATGCCGAGTTTTCGTACAATAATAGTTATCAAGCCAGTCTGCAAATGTCGCCTTTTGAAGCCTTATATGGAAGAAAGTGCAGAACCCCTCTCAACTGGAAGGAGTCGGGAGAAAGACAATTGTTTGGCCCTGCCATACTGCGAGAAGCTAAAGAGCAAGTTCAATTAATTCGAGACCGTTTAAAGATTGCTCAAAGCAGACAGAAGAGTTATGCAGATAATCGTCGTCGAGATTTGAGTTTCGAGCCTAATGATTATGTTTATCTCAGAGTTACCCCTCTCAAAGGAGTTAAGAGATTTCATGTAAAAGGAAAGCTTGCCCCTAGATATGTGGGACCGTTCAAAATCTTGGAACGAAGAGGAGAGGTTGCCTACAAGTTAGAATTGCCTCAGTCTTTTGCTGGAATCCATGATGTGTTCCATGTATCGCAGTTGAAGAAATGCCTGTGTGTCCCAGAGGAACAGATGCCAGAACAGATGCCATTGGAAGCTATTGATTTGCAGGAGGATCTTACCTACAAGGAGCAACCAGTTAAAATTTTAGATATAGCAGAGCGTATCACGAGGAGCAAGATCATCCATTTTTGCAAGGTCCAATGGAGCAATCATTCAGAAGAGGAAGCAACTTGGGAGCGTGAAGAAGATCTGAAGTTCGAGTTTCCCCACCTATTCCTTAGCCAGCCTGAATCTCGGGGTCGAGATTCCATTTAAGGGGGCAGGTTTGTAACATCCCAAAATTTGAGTTTTGGAATGTTTGAATTCAAAAATAAACCATTTGCATTTTTCTTGAATTAATCCCAACTTAATTTGAATTTTCTATTAACAAAAGGATTTAATTTGGTTAATCTATTCATCAAACTAAAGATTTTCAGTTTTAGTTGGGTTCATGGTGCTCCAAAGAATTTTTCTGTATTTTGGAGGATTTTTCTGAATTTATTTGCCATTTATTTGAATTTATTTGCACTTATTTGAATTTCTAGAATTTCCTTAAATCGAAAATGTTTTTGTTTTTCAAATTGCCTCGGGCCGATTTCCCGAGCAGCCCATCTCTTTTCGGTCCGCCTCGGCCTAGCCCGCTCCTCCGCTCGGCCCACCTCTCGCGCGCAGCCAGCCCGCTCGATGCGCGACACGTGTGCGGCCGAGATTGCGCCACGTCGTCGTCGCCCAGCGAAACCCTAACCCTAACCGCCACTCGGAGTCCTTGCGCCGTCCGCCGCCGTCTCGGAATCAGGGTCGGACACGGCCTCCGATACCCCTATTTAAGCCGCCGCAAACCCTCCGAGTTTCGCCGTTTTCCGCCGCTTCGTTTGCCCTCTTTCTCGTCGCCCGAGACTTTGTCCTCCGCCCGTGTGACCTCGCCGGAGTCCGTCGCCCTTGCCGAAGCTTTCTATCGCCTTTTCTTCGCCGTCGGTGCATCTTCGCCGCCGCCGTTGGCCTCTCCGCGTTGCCCGCATCGCCCTTTCCCCGATCCATCTTGTCCTGCATCCGATCCGTCGCCATCTCGCCATCGGCCGTGTCTTCTTCTCGAAGTCCGGTGAGTTTGCGCTGCCGCCTCGCCGTCGTTCCTCTCCGTGAACCCCAGCCGTCTGATCTGTGGCGTCAGCCCCGGATTGTGCCGCGTCGCCTCCGCCCGCAGCAGCGCTTCTCGGCCGTCCGATCTGGCCCTCTAGCCAGATGAGCGACGCGTCGCCGCCTGCGTCACCGCTGACGTCGGCCATGCGCCGGGTGCACGGTGAACCGGCGCAGTACCGTGAACTCAGTCTACTGTGAACCCGATGACGTTAACGATTGCGCAATAAATCGATTTTCCTGTACAAAAATAAATCCAGAAATTCTGAATTTCTGATTTTCATCCTTTTTCTCTGATTTAATTTTCCAGAAGCTCGTTCTCCCTCATACGAACTCCGATTGAGGCGATTCAAGTTTCTAAATTTTTCCAAAATCAAGATCTATCTTCCAGAGTCATTTAATTTCAGTTTTGAGGTTATTTGATTCTCTGTTTTGTATTTATTTGTTTCCGTTGCTTCTTTTCTGGTAGACGCTAATTCCGAGGGAGCAAATGAAGACTTCGAAGATCAAGACCCAGCACTACATTAGCAAGGCAAGTCGTAATCCTTTGATCATGATGATCCTATGTTTGCAAAACTAATTTACTTTTATACAATTGCATGCTATTTTGTGTATCAATGCTTATTTAATGGGAGTAGATGTATACCTAGTTGACATTATGCCACCTTGATTAATTGTATGCCATGTATCAATTGCTAAACCTAGGTTGGGACATTACTAGTTGGACATAATCATTATACCAACATTGGGTTACGTAGCTATGCTTAGATATACGTTGGGATTCATGTCACACATTGAATAATGTTAATCTTGACTTAATGAGATATTGAATCGTGGCCGTTAACCACTGTTGTAAAATTTGTTGTACCATGGCGGGGTTTGCCATTGGTCTTGGTCGAACGAATTGTTTTCCCTCGGGCAAGTGATCGTGCAGTAAAGGGGGTGCTTTCTAGCACATTGGGATGTGGATGTCTTCCCTAAGACAACTTAAGGACTTAATCTTGTGTGCCATTGAACTGGGCCTAATCGTACTACCACATGTCTGGAATGGGACAGACCTAGCTGATTAATTTGCAATGTCTAGCCTTGAGTACTGCCAGTTGGTGGTGTGGGTTCCGGGATGGACGGGTAGATTCGCAAGGCGCAAGAGGGGGCCCTATGGGGCGAAACCTTAGCGGGCATACCGAGTTTAGACAGTGCATTGTAAAGGCTTTGTCATGATATCTCTGCGACACACCAAAGGAAGTGTGTTAGTAACGTTTGCACAAAGAGATGTTCATGTCTTGTGGGTAAAGTTGTACAACCTCTGTAGAGTGTAAAACTATTCAAATAGCCGCGTCCGCGGTCATGGACAAGCCTGGGAATTTCATGCCGGGTATAGAGTATTTCATGAAATGTGGAATGTGGGATTGTTGGGATGTGAACGGGGAGTTCACTGTTGTTTTGTTGTCTATCATTGATCTATCTGAAGAGAAACGCGGTATGCTACGCTACCACAAAAAAAATCTACCGCGTAACCAGAAAGCTACTCGCAAGAAGGTGATCATAGATAAGATTACCACTAGACGCGCAGTTGCGGAATCCTTCGCGCGTCGATGTAGTGGATCGTCCTCGCCGCAGTCGTTGCGTCGATGTAGTGGATCGTCCTCGCCTTGCCGTGGATCGTCCTCCCACGCCGCAGTCACAGCAACGTCACCGCAGTAGTCCACACGTCCAGAGATGGAACGCCGCGCGTCGTGTGCAAGCACGTGGTCGCTCGGCGAGGACAAATGAGAGGAGTAGGCTAGGGTTTCGAGTGAATCACTCCTAAACCGTGGAAAGCACACCCCGTGCCCTCCTCCTCCCCTCCTTATATAGCCACGAGATGAAACCCTAAACTAGGGCCCATCGTGCTAAGCCCACGAGGTTCATTAATTACGGATCCAATCCAAATTAATGCGCCCACCCATTAAGTGTGTGACCTGCAGTTCACGACGCTTGGGCGTGGATTCGAAAACTCCTTTTCAATTCAATAGTTGGTAGTGGCTTCTTGCAAAGTATGCCAACTCCCAAACATACTATGATCAAATCGGATGTAACCTATCAAAAGTACTCATGTAATAATCCCTTTGCCAAGTATATGAAGATTGATCTCAAGGTGAGAAGCATGTCATCCTTTGATGATTCAATCCATCTCTCGTATCCGTGATATATTAATAAGTTGTGATTGACTCTCAATCACGGCATGGCCATGCACTTCCTTAATCATATCACACGAGTGGCCTTGTCATATATCTCCGTTTCATTGGAGTGGCAAATTCCATCTTGATCGCTCACTTCCTCTCGCACGTTTCATAGTAAACATGAAAGCTACCTTTATAACTATCCGGTTAGGAAGTAGTGTTTGATAGCCCCAAGGAAAACTATTACACATGTAGGGAATATGACAATCTTAGGTCTAAGGATCATACATCTACTAGGTATGAGATACACGATGACACATAAGAATGAAACATTCTCGCGATGTCCCATTGCGGGTCTATCTAACCCATGTTCTTCGACATGCATCCACAATGTATAGATGATATCTCCATATCCCATGATCTATGAAGCATGATCATCGATCACTACATGTGCTGATCTATTCATCGTTGTCCTATACGATGATATCCGATCAGAGATATTTATCGAATTACATCATTAAGTAAAGAGCTTCATAAGCAAGTCACATACTTGTTGATCAATACAATGATATACATTCATTGGGCCAATAATCATATTATTATTCATAAACATAGTCATGTTACAATCATCTAAATGATTGCCTCAAGGGCATAACACTAACAATCTCCCACTTGCACTTGAGTCAATCAATTAAGTATCTAATACCAATAGACCTTGTGTGCGCCTCATGCTTATGCTGTGGCAATGGCTTTGTCAACGGATCGGCCACATTGGCTTCCGTATGTACTTTGCATATTCTCACGTCACCTCTATCCACAATCTCGCGAATAAGGTGAAAGCGACGGAGTATGTGTTTAGACTTCTGATGTGATCTAGGCTCTTTTGCTTGTGCAATGGCACCACTATTATCACAATAGATGTCCATTGGACTAGAGGCACTAGCGACCACACCAAGCTCTGTGATAAACTTCTTAATCCACACAGCTTCCTTTGCGGCCTTGAAGCCGCAATGTACTCGCTCTCATCGTAGAGTCGGCCACCGTGTTTTGCTTGGAACTCTTCCACCATCGCTCCTCCATTAAGTGTAAACACAAACCCGGATTGCGATCGAAAATCATCTTTGTCGGTTTGGAAGCTTGCATCGGTGTAACCCTTTGCAACAGATCTTCCTCACCTCCAAAAACAAGGAACATACCTTTAGTTCTTCTCAAGTACTTGAGATATTTTTACGGCTATCCAATGACCATCACCAGATCCACTTGGTATCCGCTCGTGACACTTAGAGCATATGAGACATCCGGGCGTGTCTGAGATCATAGCATACATAATAGACCCAATAGTCAAGCATATGGAATCTTGCTCATCTGTCTCGCCATCGATGTCGAAGGACACCGATTCTTGCAGAAGATCGATGCCATGTTGTCGGGCCCCGAATCGCAAATCCGGACCCTCGTATATTCATGCGATCCGGATCACGCTAGCACACACAGCATACTGGGGTTGCACATCACATACAAACACAAGGATATAAGAATAAATAGTGCAAACATGTATATAAACCGAGTTATGCGACCTTATGGTCTCCTTACGTATAAGTTAGCCACACAGGCTTACATTAATCAAAGTAAAGAAATAGCAATGAACATAAGTAAAAGTCGTGGAAGCCTTCATCTTGCCACAGTAACTGACGGGCTTGCCCCTAGTTCATCGTGTCCTCGATGTACTCCTCCTCCCAAGCCGGTGTAGTCTCATCCACCGATGTTGGGGTTGATAAGCAATGTGGGGTGAGTACACAAGGCACTCAACAAGTAATGCATGAATGCGGCGCTATTACTATATGCGAGCTTATTCCAAAGGATTGGCTTAAATGGTTCTTTTGCATCAAGCGGATTTTTAACCAATATCTTAGTTAGATTAAAGCGATGGAACAGTTATACGTAATAATAATTTCAAATGGTTTTTCCTCGAGGATTCTCGGCACACACCTTAATAGTTCATTTTAACACTTGGCACACAGCCACCCTTCCATGTTTTGTTTATGAAAATCTACCCTTGATCAGAATCCCGAGCAATGCTCAATACCGTGAGCACGGCTATTCAATAGTTTTGACACTCTGCAGAGGTTGTACACTTTACCCACAAGATACGACCGCCACCACCACGGTGATTGTCCGCAACAAAGCTTTTCAGAACCTCTACCTTAACCAAAGAACCTCTCCAGTGTTGCCTTCGCTATCACTTCCCTCACACAGAGCCAAGTATAGGACCGGCCAATCACCGTTGGATGGGCACCAAGCCGTAGCACGTATGCTCCCCATACAGATACACCCACGTGTACTCGTCACCCCGAGGTATCGGAGGAAAGATATCGAACCCTAGTCAACTAGGTCCATCCCATATCGGACATGTGGTTGTACGGTGACTCGAGATCAAAGGCTTGCAAGGTGAAGTCCTTAATCGACCAAGGCAAGACTTCCAACACTCAACAAAGGCACACAGCCCATTGTGACACACGGACTCACAACACTCATCAACCCAATGCCACACAGCCCACTCGCACACACCTCTTGCCACTTGCCCCATCTAAATCATTTTCCACCCCATTGATTATTGTGCAACACATGCGGCAATAATTCAACATCGATCGGAACCACACAGTCGCGGTACCTCAATCTCATCATGTGGCATCATCACACCATTTTTCAAAATACATTCAATATGTCTTTAATCAATATTGTAGCATTTTTCCTAAAGAACACTCATGATTCATTGCAAGGCTAAGCATTTACTCGCGATCTAGCCTCCCGTGTTGGCACAATATTAACATCCAACTAATATAATCAAACTTAGGGTGACAATGATTTAGGGCATACAGTTAATAATTCAAGGTGGCATAACAAAATGGGTTGATTAACTACATTATCCCAAATTAATTTAAATTCATTTTAAATAATTAGCATGCATAGTTTCAAAGCATAAATTACATTTTAAAATCTGGGATCAAAATGATCAAAGCATCACTTGCCTTCAAAGAGTTGCTGGTCGTGTTCAAGCTTGGTCTTGAGCGACTAATTCTTCCTCGAAACTTTCCTAAATTTGCGTCTCGCTGCATAAACAAAATATGCAATAAATAGCTAATACAGAATACTAGATGACCTCAAAAATTCAAATAAAATTCACCATTAAATAGCTCATAATTTTATGAATTTTTAGAAATTTGAATCACCCAAATCCGAGTTAAAATGCAAAAGTTATAGTCATTTGAAGTTTGAATAAAATCAAAATACGTAAATTAAGAAAATCCGATTTTTCTCAATTATTTTTATACCGAAATTCGCATATATGACGTCGAGATCGCGTCATGATGACGTCAGCACGAAATGAATTTTGATCAAAATATTTTTATATAAAACATATTTATGACGTCGTGATGACGCCGGCCACGACACGCGGCACGCCCAAAGGCCGCCACGCCGCTCTGTCTATGGATGGGTTCACGGCTCGGCTGCGGTCTACCGTGGACTCGATTCACTGCGATCGCACCCACGCGGCAAGATCCGAACCGCTCGTTGGATCAACGGCTAGATCTCCTCACGCGCGTCGCAACGCGCACCGAGATGCGTCGCGACACGCGTCGCGCATCCAACGGCGACCACGCATCCAACGCGGCGACGCCACGGCTCCGCGCCTCCACGCTGCGCACATCCAATGGCGCGCCAGATCAACGGCCAAGACCGCGCCAGCATGCGACGTCTCGGTTCATGCGACGACACGCGGCGCAATCGCGACGGTGCACCCGAAATCGACGGCTGGATCTGGTCTCCGCCCCAGTCAAAATGCCCACGCGTCAACACGTGATTTGGCGAGGGTACGGTGCCATCTCCGCCGCACGTTCAAATCTGAACGACGCGGATCCTTAGGGCAAAACCAGATCCAATCTCTACCGTTTAGATCTAATCTAACGCCTACGGTACCGAATCCGTTTATTATTCACCCGCTACGCGCACAATCTCACGCGCTCACTAACGATCCAACGGCTAAGACAAAAACACAACGCGAAACTAGATCTAATCCAAGCCGCTCAATCCGCATCTAACGGCATGATCTACTCTAGAAGAACACAAAGAAGGGTGACGTGGGCGAACCGAGCGTGCGATGAAGATCGGACGAACGACGGCTTCGGTGAAGGCGATGGCGGCGCAGAAGAAAAGGTCACCGAGTCAAGGAAGATGACGCAGCCCACGGCGCTCTGAGGCTTCTCCGGCGTGATGAAGTGGCTCGTTCGACGCGGCGTGGCGGAAGGATTACTCCGGTGACCTTGGCGACGGCGGAGAGAAACCGGCGGCGAAGCAAACGACGAAAAACAGCGGCGGCACAAAGAAGCAACTTCGGCGAGCTCAGACGGGCGCTAGAGGAGTCTCGGCGTGCGTGCGAGAGTCAAAATATGCGGAGTGAAAACTCTCGCACGACGCCTTCAACGGGACTTAAGGGCTGCCTCGACGTGCGCGAAACGGCCGGCGGAAGTCATGGCCATCAACGCCCACGTCTCTCCGATGATCTCGCGGGGACGAAGCGACGTGGCGCGATCCTGTGCGTTCGTCGGCGACGATCCGAAGGCTCACGCTACGGGCGACGTGGCACACGCCAGCGTCGCGATCCGGATCGGATGGCTTGGGCTAGGCGGCGCTAGGGTTTCGGCGGGGCGGGCTGCGACATGCACAGTAATGGGCTCGGTCCATTACTGTTCATGTGATTTTTAAAACATTTCACATTTAAAATAATTCAAGAAATTCAATTAAATCATTTGGGGCTTTTAAAATAGTAGAAAAATTCTAGAAAAATTCCAGAAATTACTTTGAGATATTTGGAACGCAATTAAAATATTTTCAATAAAACTTTGCAAAAACTTTTCCATTATTCAATTTTTTTTCAAGAAAAGCCCTATTTGAATAAATCCAATTAAATTTAAATAAATTTCCAAAATTTCTCAAAAATCAAAAATACTTCAAACTTTTAAATTAGAGCAAAAATTAGGGTGTTACACATGTGATATTGGCATGAAACCTCTCTTGGATTCATGCATATTGAACCTTTTCAATATCTTGTCAATGTACGTTTCCTGACTTAATCCAATTAACCTTTTTGATCTATCTCTATAGATTTTTATGCCCAAGATATAGCATGCTTCTCCCAAGTCCTTCATTGAGAAACTCCTTTTCAATGAAGTCTTAACATCTTCAAGCATAGGAATGTCATTCCCGATCAATAATATGTCATCCACATACAAAATCAGAAATACAAGTGCGCTCCCACTAGCCTTCTTGTAAACACAAGGCTCTTCTTCATTTTTGATAAAGTCAAAACCTTTGACTACTTCATCAAAACGAATGTTCCAACTCCGAGATGCTTGCTTTAACCCATAAATGGATCTTTGAAGCTTGCATACCCTTTTAGCATATTTAGGATCAACAAAACCTTCAGTTGTATCATGTATACATCCTCGGATAGATTCCCATTAAGGAATGCTATTTTGACATCCATCCGCCATATTTCATAATCAAAATATCAAAGAATAGCTAAAATGATCCTACAGACTTGAGCATGGCTACCGGTGAGAAAGTTTCATCATAGTCAACTCCTTGAACTTGTTTGAAACCCTTTGCCACCAACCGTGCCTTATAGATCTGAACATTTCCATCTACGTCTATCTTTTCTTGAAAATCCATTTGCACTCAATGGTTTTTACACCATCGAGAGAGTCGACCAAGTTCCAAACTTGATTGTCATGCATAGATTGAATTTGGATCTCATGGCTTCAAGCCATTTTTCTGAGTTTGGGTCCATCATTGCTTCTTCATAAGTCGTGGACTCATCATTGTCCAACAATAATATGTCACTCCCATATCTTATAGGTACATGGCGTGGCCTCCCGACCTACGTGGGTGAGTCTCTTCCACAGTTGTACAACACTTTGTACATCTTGTGAAGGTTCGATGTTAGCTTGAACATATTCATGTGATTCTCGAACTTCATCAAGATACACATCACTCCTACTGATTTCTTTTGAAAGAAACTCTTTCTCCAAAAGACACCATTTCGAGCAACAAAACTTTGTTCTCGTTTCTTTTGTAAAAGTAATATCCTTTTGTTTCTTTAGGATACCCCACAAAAAGCATTTTTCCGATTTAGGTGTGAGTTTATCGATTGTAAACGTTTTACATAAGCCTCACATCCCCATATCTTGAGAAATGACAACATGGGTCTTCTCGATCCATATCTCATATGGCGTCTTCTCAACGGATTTTGATGGGACCCTATTCAAAGTGAACGCAATTGTCTCTAGAGCGAAACCCCGTAGGATAATGGCGATCTGTTTGGTGATCATTGACCGAACCATATCTAATAAAGTTCGATTCGTCGTTCGGACACGCCATTCCATTGAGGCGTTCTGGCGGAGTAAGTTGCGAACGATTCCACATTGCTTTAGATGATCACCAAACTCTTGGCTCAAGTATTCGCCACCACGATCGGATCGTAAGTGTTTTATTGTTTTGCCAAGTTGATTTTGTACTTCGCTCAAACTCTTTGAACCTTTCAAAAGTTTCAGATTTATGCCTCATTAAATAGATATATCCATATCTCTGAAGTCATTGGTAAAAGTTACAAAATCATCAAACCCACCCCTAGCAATCGAGCTCATTGGTCCACATACATCCGTATGTACTAGGGCCAATAATTCACTTGCTCTCTCACTAAAACCTGTGAAAGGGCTTTTGTCATCTTGCCAAGTAAACAAGATTCACATGTTTCAAATGATTCAAAATCAAATGAGGTTAGAAGTCCATCACCATGGAGCTTCTTCATGCGTTTCTCATTTATATGACCTAGCGACAATGCCACAAAAGGTAGGGTTCAAATCATTAGGCCGATGCCTTTTACATTAATATTATAGACAGTGTTTTTCTTGAGTTCAAGGACGTACAACCCATCCACCATGGGGCAACGACCATAATACATATCATTCAAAAATATCGAACAAACAAAGTTCTTTATTCAAATCATAACCTTCATGTTCCAAACAAGAAGATGAAATAATGTTTCTACTCAAAGATGGAACAAAATAACAATTATTAAGTTCTAAAACTAATCTCAAGGCAAATGCAATGGGTATGTGCCAACAGCAAGACCAAAGAACTCTTGCTTTATTCCCCACGAAGATCCACTTCTCCTTTTGCCAAGTCTCTACTCTTTATCACCCCTTGCAACGAATTGCAAATGTGAGCAACCGAACCGGTATCATATACCCATGAGTGAGTGAAGAAGTAGCAAGATTAATTTCTATAACATTAATACAAGTGGAAACCACATTTCCATTCTTCTTATCTACTGTACTTTTCGCGATTCCGTTTCCAATGCCCCGATTTCTTGCAATAGAAGCATTGGGTATCGTTGAGGGCCAACTTTAAGCTTCGAAGCTTAGTTTTGAGGCTTGCGATCTCATCTTGAGCCTTGCCCTTGCCCTTGCCCTTGCTCTTTCCGTTCCCCGACCTTAGCCTTCCTCTTTTGAAAGCGGTTGTTTTCAACCATCATCACATGATTGGGTTTTTTTAATGCTTTCCTCGCAGCCTTGAGCATCCCATGTAGCTCGGTTAGGCTCTTCTCCATGCTATTCATATGAAAATTCATAATGAATGGCTCAAAGCTCGAGGCGTAGACGGAGAATAACATCGTGGCCAAACCGAGGCTAAGGGAAACTCAAGTTTTCCAATCTCCCAATGTAACCAATCATCTTGATCACATGAGGATCGACCGGATTGCCTTGACCACTTACAAGCAAATAAAAGCTTTGAGATACCATACCTCTCAGCTCTTGCTTGATTCCCAAACATGCCCTTCAAGCCCACAATCATATTGTAAGCATCCGGTCCTCATATTGCTTTTGGAGCTCGAGTCCATGGTGACTAGCATGAGACAACTGACTTCTCTGAAGCATTAACATGCTTTTCATATTCAACCTTCAAATTGCAAGCGACATTTTCGGCTGGTTCATCAGGAATTGGATTCTCTAGAACATAGTCCTTCTTTTCATGCTTGAGAACAATTCTCAAGTTGCGATACCAATCAACAAAATTAGTTCCATTCAGTTTTTCCCTTTCCAAAACCGATCTCAAAGCAAAACCAGGTGTAGCAGGAGTAGGAGAAGGTGCCATTGAACTACAACAAAAACATGCAAAGATTCTAAGCACTATGTTTATGTAAAACTTTTATTAAACTTTTTAATTAAAGACACTTCTATTTTATGTCCTTTTATAGACACATAGTGAGTATTCAAGATCCATATTCATCAAACACTAGTGAGCTTTGGCATCACTGCTAGAAATTTAATGACATAGGTAAGCAACACTTTTGCTAATTACATCATATGTAACTCTTGTTTGTTGAGTATGAAAACAAGTAATGAATGCCTCCATCAACTTGACTCATGGCCAGGTCAACCTGCCCCAAGGGCTCACATGAGGAGGAGCACTTCCGTATTCGGTGCCAATTAAGAAACCTGCCTCATGTGTGTTTTCCTAGACACCACTTGTCTTGTATAGGTTCCTTCATTCTCAAATCAAATCCCAACCACTTATGTCCTCAAGCCCAAAACCGTTTTGATAGCTTGATTAAATCTACCATTGTTATGCGTGATGTGTCCAACACATCCCTATCATCTATTGAGATAGCCATTGATATACTACTTTGGCAGTCATATCAATAACGATCTAAATTCTTGATAGGTGCAACAATTGGATGGACAATTTGATTTAAAATTTTTAACTATAGGGATGAACAAAGATTACTATGAACAATGCATCACATGCAATGAGCATAAAGAAAATAGCAAGGATTAAACACACATCCACAGAAAATCAAAATAAGCTGTGAAATAGCACGGCCCTTAGCATTAAGATCTCCATCATCATGCTTGTTTGTTCACCTAGCCACCTTGCTTGATTTGTTCACCTAGCCATCTTGCTTGATACCATCGTCTTCATCATTATGGATGCAACTCCTTACAACTTTTGATAATGAATTTTACATGAGGGTTTGAAGCATCACAAGTCGACACGCAGTCGTTATACAATTAAAATAGCCTTATGGCTTGACACGCACGCAGCCATGTGGAAATTACATGCATCACATACACATAGGCCATACCATTTCACATAATTCCTGCAAAACGAAGTTAAACAAAAGCAACCATACGACTCGGTCCGAGGGGCGCAACACGCAATCCCATTGGCCGTCGTGGGGGTCCGAGGCGGCGCCTCGGCGGGTCCAAGGCGAGCCTCAGCGGTCCTGGCGGTCGGTCAATGCGGTCGAGGGCAGATTGACCCTCGACCCCTCAAAATTTAGAGGCATGTCTTCTGACATTGGAAAACACCCTCAAAATTTCCACGGATCAACCAGATTGACCCAATCCGATCTAACATGATTGGCTTGGTCCCATATGGATACGTTTCAGAAACCCTGATGGCGGTAACCCGACCGGTAAGGGTAACGTCGTACCATGAGCGGACTCACCCAAATCAATATTGAATCTGCTTGCGCTTACCATGGATCAACAGATTGACCCAATCCAACTCAATCGATTGGCTTGGTCCCATATGGATACGTTTGAAACCACGATGGCGGCAACCCGACCGGTAAGGGTAACGTCGTACCATGAACGGACTCACCCAAATCAAGATTGAGTCGGTTTGCACTTTCCTCAAACCCTAAACCGATCGATCTCATCGATGGTGCGCCACCAATTCATCACATGAACTGGTGAACATGTAATAGATCCAATCTACTAACCTTACACATCATATGTGCAACATCCGATCACAAAACTATACGAGATGGCTCGATACCACTAAAGAGAAACGCGGTATGCTACGCTAGCACAAAAAAATCTACCGCGTAACGTAAAGCTACTCGCAAGAAGGATCATAGATAAGATTACCACTAGACGCCATTCAGCGGAATCCTTCGCGCGTCGATGTAGTGGATCGTCCTCGCCGCACGCCGCGTCGATGTAGTGGATCGTCCTCGCCTTGCCGTGGATCGTCCACACGCCCAGATCGAGATGGAGATGGACGCCGGCGCGTGTGTGCAAGCACCTGGTCGCTCGGCAGGGACAGCGAGAGGAGTAGGCTAGGGTTTCGAGTGAATCACTCCTAAACCGTGGAAAGCACACCCTGTGCCCTCCCTCCTCCCCTCCTTATATAGCCACGAGATGAAACCCTAAACTAGGGCCCATCAGCGTGCTAAGCCCACGAGGTTCATTAATTACGGATCCAATCCAAATTAATGCGTCCCAGCCCATTAAGTGTGTGACCCTGCAGGTTCACGTACGTTTGGACGTGGATTCGAAAACTCCTTTTCAATCCAATAGTTGGTAGTGGCTTCTTGCAAAGTATGCCAACTCCCAAACATACTATGATCAAATCGGACAGAACCTATCAAAAGTACTCATGTAATAATCCCTTTGCCAAGTATATGAAGATTGATCTCAAGGCGAGAAGCATGTCATCCTTTGATGATTCAATCCATCTCTCGTATCCGTGATATATTAATAAGTTGTGATTGACTCCTCAATCACGGCATGGCCATGCACTTCCTTAATCATATCACACGAGTGGCCTTGTCAAATATCTCCGTTTAATTGGAGTGGCAAATTCCATCTTGATCGCTCACTTCCTCTCTGACGTTTCATAGTAAACATGAAAGCTACCTTTATAACTATCCGGTTAGGAAGTAGTGTTTGATAGCCCCAAGGAAAACTATTACACATGTAGGGAATATGACAATCTCGTGTCTAAGGATCATACATCTACTAGGTATGAGATACACTGATGACACATAAGAATGAAACATTCTCACAAAGATGTCCCATTGCGGTCTATCTAACCCATGTTCTTCAACATGCGTCCACAATGTATAGATGATATCTCCATATCCCATGATCTATGAAGCATGATCATCGATCACTACATGTGCTGATCTATTCATCGTTGTCCTATACGATGATATCCGATCAGAGATATTTATCGAATTACATCATTAAGTAAAGAGCTTCATAAGCAAGTCACATACTTGTTGATCAATACAATGATATACATTCATTGGGCCAATAATCATATTATTATTCATAAACATAGTCATGTTACAATCATCTAAATGATTGCCTCAAGGGCATAACACTAACACTATCAGTTAATTATTTACCTTTTTATAAATATGCTTTCAATCTATTTATTTTATTTCAATTCAAGTTATTGCTTTCTGCAAATGAAACATATAACCATCCTTGTCAAGCCGTGCATGAATATATTGCATCAATTCCCTACGGCTTGTTGAGTACTTTTTGTATTCACGGCTTTATGCCCTTGTTGATCAATTGCTGAAGGAGATAATGAATGTCATGAGGAGGAATTCTATGAAGACTACATGGATTAGGAAGGCGTTCCCCAGACGATTGCCTGTGGCATGTCGAATGGCTCAAGTTATATTTTCCGCTGCAATAGTATTTGTTTCTTAAGCCCTTAACGCATAATGGTGTAAACATTGACCATAAGGTCGTTTGCTTTATTTAATAATAATTTGCTTCTCCTTAGTTAATTCGTTGTATGGAATGATATTTCATCTATGTTTCCACTGTGTGCACTAGCGTGATCCTGGACTAGTGCAGTATACACAGAGGGTTTCGGATTTGCAAATCCGGGTCCCGACAGACAGTATGCGGCCATGCGGGCGTCTTGGGGCTCGGCGGCCTTCATGACTTGGTCGATGACAAGCTTGGAGTCTCCGTGGACGCAGAGTCGGGGAGCGCCAAGGTCAGCAGCGATCTGGAGACTGTTGACGAGGGCCTCGTACTCGGCGACGTTGTTGGTCGCATCGAAGAGCAGCCGAATGGCGTACTGGAGCTTGTTCCCGAGCGGGGAAACGATGACAACTCCCGCACCCACGCCATTCTTGGTGTAGGATCCATCGAAGTACATTGTCCAGTACTCGGGGTCTTCAAGCGCCGGTGGCGATTGGGCTTCGGTCCATTCGGCGACGAAGTCAGCCAGGGCCTGCGATTGATCGCCGTTCGGTGAACGTACGATATGTCGTGGCCATTGAGCTCGAGCACCCATTTGGCTATTCTTCCTGAGGCGTCGCGGTTGTGGATGATTTCGCCAAGCGGTGACGTGGTCACCACGGTGACGGGATGCCGGTCGAAGTAGTGGACCAACTTCCTCTTCATGATGAGCACCGCATAGAGCAGTTTCTGCACTGCTGCTACCAAGCTTTGTGCTTGGAGAGGACTTCACTGATGAAGTAGATAGGCCGTTGCACCTTGAGTACATGGCCTTCTTCCGCTCGTTCTACGACGAGGGCCGCACTGACGACTTGGGTCGTAGCGGCGATGTAGAGGAGCAGTGGTTCTCCTGGTGCCGGGGCGACCAGTACCGGGGATGAGGTCAGGAAAGTCTTCAGTCGGGTGAGGGCTTCCTGAGCCTCCTGGGTCCAGCGGAATTGATCAGATTTCTTGAGTAGCTTGTAGAGCGGCATTCCGTGCTCGCCGAGGCGAGACACGAAACGACTTAAGGCTGCAAGGCATTCGGTTAGCTTTTGGACCCCTTTCAGGTTGCCGACTGGGCCCATCTTCATGATCGCCGAGATCTTCTCCCAATTGTCTTCGATGCCACGCTCGAAGACGATGAAGCCGAGTAGCTTTCCTTTGGGGACCCCGAAGACACATTTCTCGGGGTTGAGCCGTATTCGGTACCGGCGGAGGTTCGCAAAGGTTTCCTCCAGGTCAGTGATGAGGTCACCGGCCTTCCTAGTTTTGACGACGATGCCGTCGACGTACGCCTCGATGTTACGGCCTATCTGGTCACTGAAGCACGTTTGCATACATCGCTGGTATGTAGCGCCCACGTTTTTTAGACCAAATGGCATCATCACGTAACAGAACGAGCCGAACGGGGTGATGAAGGAGGTCGCGAGCTGGTCGGACTCCTTCACCGCTATCTGGTGATAGCCCGAGTAAGCGTCCAAGAAGGACAAGGATTCGCACCCCGCGGTGGAATCAACGACTTGGTCGATGCGGGGCAAAGGGAACAGGTCCTTGGGACACGCCTTGTTCAGGCTCGTGTAGTCGACACACATTCTCCATTGCCCATTTTTCTTTTTTACAAGGACAGGGTTAGCCAGCCACTCGGGGTGGCGAACTTCTTTGACAAACCCTACGGCCAAAAGTTTGGCGATCTCCTTCCCTATGATCCTGCGCTTCTCCTCGTCGAAACGGCGCAGGCGTTGGGCGACCGGTTTTGAGCCTGGTCGGACGTTCAAGGAGTGCTCGGCGACTTCCCTTGGGATTCCTAGCAGGTCGGCGGGCCTCCATGCGAAGATGTCTCGGTTAGTGCGGAGGAAGTCGACGAGCGCGCTTTCCTATTTGGCGGGGAGCGTGGCTCCAACCCGCACGATCTTGGCCGGATCCTCGGGGTCGACCGTGACCTCCTTCGTATCCTCGGCGGTCTTGAAGGAACCAAGCCCCGACTTGCCGGAGTCGGGGGAGGACTCGTCGGTTTCCCTCTGGAGGCTTGCGAGTTCGGTCGACACGATGACCGCCGACGCCAGCTCGCAACTGCTTCGCTCGCAGTTGTAGGCAAGCTGAAAAGATGAGGCCACGGTGATTACTCCCCGTGGCCCAGGCATCTTCAGCTTGAGGTAGGTGTAGCTGGGAATCACCATGAACTTGGCGTAGCACGGCCTCCCTAGGATGGCGTGGTAGGAGCCAGAAAAATCCACAACCTCAAAGGTGAGGGTTTCGGTGCGAAGTTGTCCGATCCCCCAAAAGTGACGGGCAGGTCGATCTACCCGAGTGGGTGGGCCTGCTGGCCCGGGATGACGTCGTGGAAGGGTGCCTTGCTCGACCAGAGACTCGAGCGGGGGACCCCCATGGCGTCAAGCGTCTCAACATATAGGATGTTGAGACCGCTGCCGCCATCCATGAGCACCTTAGAGAGGCGCTTTTTCCCATGATAGGGTTGACCACCAGCGGATATCTCCCTGGCTGCGGAACGTGGTCGGGGTGGTCGGTCCGATCGAAGGTGATCGGAGATTTCGACCAACGAAGGTATTGGGGAACGGCGGGAGTTGCCGTGTGGACCTCGCGGAAGGCGAGCTTGAGCCGCCGCTTGTCGGCGTAGCATGCCGGTCAGCCAAAGATCATCAGGTAGCCATCGGGTTCTGGGAACTCGGTGTCAGCCCTCTTTTCCTCGGCCCGTGGTGCCGGGTCTTGCTTCTTTCCTTTACCCCGCGACGTTGTGGGGGTGCCGAAGAGGAAGTGCTTCAGGACTTCGTAGTCCCGGTATTTACGCTTGACGGGAACCCGTGGTTCGGACATGGGTTCTCCATCAGCTTTTTGAAGTGGTCGGGCGGACAGCCTGTCGCGCTTGCTGCTTGGCAGGGTAGTCAGCAGCCGCGACTTGGTGGCCTTCTCGGCCTTGCTTCCCTTGCCGCTTCCGCTTGTCGGAGCGGTCGGAAGGGGACCCGGCTTGAAAGCTGGGCTCTTGCTTCGCCTTCCCTCTCTCGAAGATGGCCCCCATAGCCTCTTCGCCAGAGGCGTGGTTGGTGGCGATGTCCACGAGCTCCTTGGTGGTTCTGGGCTTGACGCAGCCCAGCTTGTGCACCAAGGCCTTGCAATAGGTGTCGTAGATGAATGCCCCGACAACATCGGTGTCGGAGATGTCGGGGAGCTCATTGCATTGTCGGGAGAAGCGCCGGATGTAGTCCCGGAGAGTCTCTCTCTGCTGCTACTTGCAGCTCTTCAGGTCCTAGGAGTTTCCGGGGCGCTTGTAAGTGCTCTGGAAGTTTCCGACGAAGAGGCTTTTCAAGTCGGCCCAGTTCCTGATCGTCTTCGCGGGCAAGTACTCGAGCCAGGCTCGAGCACTGTCCGCAAGGTAGGTGGGGAGGTATTGGATGATGAAGAGGTCATCCGTAGCTCCTCCCGCCCGGCATGCGAGCCGGTAATCTTCCAGCCAGACGCTGGGGTTCGTTGTCCCAGTGTACTTGGCTATGTTGATTGGTGCCCAGAACCTGGCAGGGAAATCCGCATAGCGGATCCCTTGACAGAAGGCCCGTTGTCCTGGACCATCGGGGCTCGGCCGCGGTCGTCGCGACGACCGCTGTCCACGACTAGTGACCGGGCCACTTCGTCCGCCGCTTTCTTCCGTGCCTCGATAGTGGTGCGAACGTCGTAGTCGTTGCCGAGGCGCTGGCGCACCGGGGTGAGCGAGGCCTGGGGCCGTTCGTGCTGAGCCGCCATCTTTTCCTGACCCAGCCGGTTTCGAGCGGCGGTGCGGCTCGGGCGGCTAGAGGAGGCGCCCGAGTGGTGGGAGCTGGAGCCCTGCATGTGTTGCATAGCAGCGCGTTCCACCAGTCCTCGGAGGTTCTGGTATGTCGCCTTGGCCTCCGGTCGTTCGGCTCGAGAATGCCGCGGAGCAGCATTGCGGCCGCGGCCACTTTTTGGCTTGCGTGGGGGAAGAACAGAAGGCCGTCGGATTCCCCCACCATCTGGTGGTGAACCTGACGCGCGCGTGCGCACACGGCGCCAGGCACGAGTGGGGGCTCGGGCTGACTCTGCTCCAGGTCGGCCCAGAGTTTGTCGAGCTTGGCCCTTCGGGTCTCCAGTTCCTCACGCTGTTGTTGGAGCTCGGCTCGGTGAGCTTGGGTGTGTTCAGTGCACTCGCACTGATATTCCTCTTCCTGCGCTCCAGTGCGCTGGATGAGAACTCCCGTAGTCGCGGGGGTTGCGGTCGGGTCGACCACACCCACCATGTTGCACTCACGAGAGTGCGGTCCGTCGGCAGGCGTTCCGCGTCGGAGCTGGAGTCGTGGCTGGAGGAGTCCTCCAGTAAGTTGTGGATGGAGGCCGGCATATAGCCGGTCATTGCCACGAGATGCGAGCCCACGGGGGATGAGGTGGTCACCCGCCCGAGCTCACGGGTGTGGCTGCCAGAGACGGCGCAGCGCTTGGGGGGCTCCGGCCTCGGGGTCCGTACGGGAGCCTCGAGCTGGAGGTTGCCAAGATCGCCGGAGATGGATTCCGGGCTCCTAGCGGATGCATGGTCTCGGAAGGCAGCGGGGACAAGCATGAGCTCTCCCGCCGAAGTGGCGACGAAGTCGAGGGAGCCGAAACGGATCCAGCTCCTTGATGCGGAGACGTCATCGCGGGTGAAGGAAGCCATCAAGGAAGCAAATGGGGATCCAGAGATGACGACAAGGACACGCGAAGCCCCCTACCTAGCGCGCCAACTATCGGCGTTTCGAGCACCGGCGAGTGAATTTTTAAGTCTAAGGGGTCACGCGTTCCCTCTCCTTGAATGGTTAGACTCAGGAGTCCAAGATGTATACTGGTTCGGGCCCAACGTCCCTACTCCAGTTCGTGTGGTGGTGCTATATTGCTGCGGGTGCAGATGATTGCACAGTTTTTACAAGCGGGAACTGAGGGCTCGAATGGGTAAGAGCGAAAACAGCCTATTTGTCCAGATCGAGAGGAGGGAGTCCTGCCTCCCTTTATATAGCCGAATGGGGCAAGTTACATGGGAAGTTGGGAGAGGAAAGGATGAGGTGATCTATGCTAGGGGCTCTGGTCCTTCATCTTGTCGATTAGACAGCGTCTGCTTCCCCCCACGACGGGTTAGTGGACTCACTGAGTAGAGCAGTTTGCCGTTTCACCAGGAAATAGCGCACCTGCCCTCTGCAAGCCTGTCAGGTGCTGACGTTGCCTCGGGAGGGAGCGCGTCCTCATGCCGTGCGCGTCTGGACGATGAGACCGGAGCTTGACTTCGGCAATCTCCTTACCACCTCGGGAAGGAGCCACCTGCCCCCGCACAGTCACTCTGAGCCACCGTGTCCGCAGGGCACGTGGCTAATGGCCGGTGGAGGTCCGATACTTGGCCCTCGGTGGAGATCGCCCCAGCTTGGTCGAAGAACGTGAGGAGTCTGACTTGCGGGGGTCGGACGCCCCATTGGGTCGGGGACGAGCTTGGGGCAACTCGTTAAGTCGGGGTCGATCGTCCTTCGTGGCCCCGCGGGGCCTTTGGTCGGAGCCGAGCTTGGGGCATCGGTTCGTCACTCCGGGCCGTTGGGGTACCCATGGTATGAGTACTCGTCAGGTAGATTGGCCAAGATGTTAGAGATATGAGTAGGAGGAGAAAGTGAAGGCTTCAAGAGATTAAGAAAATTTGTTAGCTTATTCATTTAATTGGATTTGAAATTCAGCTTCCAAGGTAATTTATCTAATCTATGCCCGATGCACGTGGAGAACTTTCACCAAATTGTTTTTGGGGGTTTTGCTCCTAGAAGCCAAGCCTTCTTGTTTGATCGGCCACGCTTTTTTCTATTAAGAAGTCAGCTACAAGTGTTAGTTTGTGCAAAGCAATGGAGATATGAATTATAGTCGATTTTTAAAAGACTTATTGGGCCGTTTGTCTTAGTTAGAGATGGAGGGAGATTGGATACCCAGGTACCCGATGAATATCCCACCAATGCTATCCCAGTGGGTCGTGACCATTTGCTGGATTGGCTAACACTAGAAGACTCAACAAGCTTTTTTCCTATTGCCTTGGTCTACAAAATAAAAGAAGCCGATCAATGAAGTTTAAAAAATAATAAAGGATTATCAAGCAGAAATCTACTTTAGCCGATACCTCGCTGGTAATGTTAACGAAGCTCGTGTTAGTATAGCCTAATGAACTAGCATCACTGCTAGAACTCGAACCGCTACTAGCGGAGTTAGTAATTGTCGGCTCTACAAGCAAATTCGGGAAGAATTCGGTGACAATTGCTCATGAAGTTCGCTCCGACGGATACAATACTAGACATATAGCTGGCCATCATGTGGTGAAGCTCCCTACCCTCTGAGTGTGCAAGACGATATGCGGCAGATCTTCAATTTGAATATCGTCAGCCATATGCAGAGCAATGTTAGCTCCTAATGCATGGCGAAGCCGATCCCTTGGCCGATCAAATAGCTGAAACCTCGGGGGGACTTGTCCACTCCAAGCTATCTAGCATGCACTGATGGGTGACAAAGCTCATAGGATGGATGGTAAGTTCGATTTTTGGTGTGCAAATCGACGGATAGTACACTTGGGGAAATAAAAATTTTATACAAGTTGAGGGTTTCTTCAAGAATATCATTACTATTGGCTGCCAAATAAAGGAAAGATGGACAAGGATAGTTATCGGCTTCTTTATAACTGAAAAAGTCATGTTAATAGAAATCCTCTTGATCAAGCTGAAAGAAGAAGGCCAAATATTTTCTTGATCCGACGGTTGTAATCTTGGCATCATTCCAGAATAGAGGATGTACTTTTTGCCGTATGATCGGCTATTTCTGTACTCAATTTCTTGGTCTTCTGGGGTTTCTTTGCATGGAAAAGGAGTCATTTCAGCTGAGTCAATCTTAAACGGTCGGCTAAATATGCAATAAAGCCATGTCTGGATGAACCACAAAGGGCCGCCCACATTACCGATCGTATATGATCCTATTCACGTGAATAGTCAACTGCATATTACGTGCATCATCTGGTAGACAGCTCCTAAGAACATTTTTCCTAAGGCTAGCATACAGCTCTCTACTAACTACTCAGCAATGACTTGATAAACTTGAGTAGGTTCAAGAGAGGCATTGTAGAACAAGAATCGATCGAGCCACATATTCAAGAATGCTATATGTTCCTTATCGGAGACTAGGCCGATCCCTTTACTGTCACTTATATACTTGTTCAAACCTTCTCCCTTGGTGTGAATGAGTTTGTGTTGAGGTTTGGCACTAAAAAGCCAATATTTGGTTTCCGTCGGGACTCAAGCAGTAGAGTTGCGTTACATCCAAAAGATTTGGGCCAACAGGACTTGTCCTGAACATGAATGCATTAAGAGCGTCCGACCATAAGTAAAAGATCGTGGCCACTAAGGGCTCATTGGCCTCTGGATCGGCTAAAGAAAGGGGATGCATTCTTTTATACCCATCTGCTCTCATTAAGGCATTTTTACTGCCACTAGCCAATTATACTAGTCTCTCCATCCTTTGAGTACTGTCGGCCAAGCCCTAAAACTCTTACTCTACCTATCTATGTTATACTCATGGACGTTCAAAGGAAGACGAGGAATTTCTTATTCTATAACAGCCGATGGGTCAAGATTTCCCACTGGACCTAGGTAGTATCGATTGTTGCTATCGAGTACAGGGATGAATACCTATTGAGGATCCATTTCTGTTGGGTTGATTGGAGATTGGTCAAGCCAACAGAAGGTGAATAGAATGGGGGATTGAAGTCTAGAAGCGTGGATGAAATCGATGATAGAAGAGTTGAGAATCAAGAGCCGTGAACATGATAGAAGTGAATGGTGGTATTTATAGGGGGTAAACCCAGTGGCATTGGCGGGTAAATTTTTTTGAAGAATTAATGTGGAAAATAGCCCATTCACATGATTTACGATGCAATAAATGGAGCAGTTACCAAAGACGATAGTAAGAGTAATTCATGGCTATTCCAATGAAGAAGATTTTTGGAAGATAACACGTTATCTCCCAAAAATAGGAGGCATATGTTAGCACCAAAATTTGGCAAGGTATAACTGATTTGTTAGACCAAGGATGAAATTAGATATTTCTAGCTGATATCGGTTAAAAAAGGAAAAGTTAAGTTAAAATTGGAATTCTAGTTTATATTGATTCAAATAAGGAAGTTTATGCATAGGAGATGGAGGCCGATACAGTTCATGGTTTGTGGCGGGTCGAAGAAGGATACGATCGGTCTACACGCTATAAAAAGGGGACATGAGGCAAGCTAAAAATAACCAACAATGAATCAATCAACTCGCATTACTTTTTATCTATTTTTTCTGTCAACTAGGAGTAGCTTTTGTAACTTAGAATCTCCCTTGTAATTTGTTCTTGATCAATAAAGTTGTGCATCGCCGATTGTTGATCATCTTCGATTACGCCAATTTATCCAGGTTTGCTTTTCTCTAATCTTGTTGTGCATCGTCTTTTTCGGGAAAATCTGCCTTTACCAAATCATCTATTCAGCCGTAACAAGCTGTTTTGATATATCGTCACTTACGATTTAATCGTGTCAAGTAGCTATTTAGATCACTTGCCGATTGTTACATTAAATTGGCTTTGAGCATTATTTCGATCTATCTTGCTGATAGGTATACTTAGGTTTGATCGTTTGGTAGGGGTTTCAGGCAACCTACAAGTTGGTGGACAAGCTAAGCACGTCAAGATCAGAATCAGCTAGAGAGTTCAAATATTAGCACTGATAATTCTTAAATAAACACCATGAAGAGGTTAGCAAGTGATACATCCCCTTATTTTTAAAGGAAAAACCCCATTTTGTTTTAGGAGATAGCACAGTATAAAAACCAAGGAAATACATTGCACTCCAGAAAACAAAGGAAAACTACAACAAAGTTTTGAAGGACTGAACGGTAAACTGCATAGCCTTTCCTAGTGATAGACATGGAATGCATCTTGTCGGAGTTGGCGGAGACGGCAAGCGTTGACCGATCTCTGGTGTAGTTGCCGGCGAAGTTAAGGATGGCCGACATGAACCTAATAGTGTAAAGTGATGGTCAGATAGGCCGTGCCAAACAGGCCAGCCCGAAGCCCGGCACTATAGACATGATCCAGGCACAGCATGGTCTGATCGTAAATGAGTCGTGTTGGCACGGCCTGGTAGCTCGTCTTGCGTGCTTGGCCGGCACCTCGGCGGGCCAAAGATGCATGGTTCGCTTACTGCCACCAAAGATGGCCAGATTACGATATGGCCCAACACGGCTCGACATGACCTGTTTAGCCCGTTTATTCCAAAAATAGCCATTTATAGCCTTTTTAACCGTTAGAGGATTTAGAAAATTTGAAAAAAAAATGCTAAAAATCCCAAATTTTTTTCCTATAAATAGGGTATTAGCCCCCCAATTTCTCCACTAGTAAACTTGCAATCTCTTCTCTGCATTCTCTTGTGAAAATTCTCTTGCTCTTGGTAATAATTTGGCAAAATTCAAAATAGTTTTACCAAAAATCCTAAATCTAACTTTCGGCTTCTATCAAGAAATCAAAGTAAGAATAGTGATTTAATTTTCATTGTTCTTATTATTTTAAATGAGATTAGTACTGATAGCGTAATTATTTCTTGTAGTTATCTTTGTGGAGCACCAGAATTTTGCATCCTTCCAAGCTTCTAATTTTGGGATTTCACTCGAGGAGCTTCTTACATCCTATCAAGCTGAAGAAGCTACAGTACCTGTACCATCCTCAGGCTCTACAACTGATACTGCATCGGCAAGCACCTGGGCAAAAAGTTCAAGACGCAGTACATCGGGAGTCTAGGAAGGATTTGAGTAGATTTTCGAGACATCAGACAGCATTCAGAGCAGGTATGATATTTGTAAATATTGTAAGCACAAATTAACTGCGAAATCTTCAGATAGAACGATCACTTGAGGAGACATGCTGAGAGTTGTAGGAGAAAAGCGGGGGTGGCTTTGAGACAGACACAGCTGTAGTACAACCCCAACAGTACGGTACGTCACTAAGAGTACAATCCCGAGGTAGCTCGTGAATCACTTTGTCATTTAAGTGCTTCTCAAGATCTACCTTTAAATTTTGGTGATTCACCAGCATTTGAAAACTATATTAGGACCACTCATAATCCTAGGTTTTCTGCAGTTTCTAGACAGACAACAACTAGAGATCTGATTAAATACTATAATAATTGTTATAGTAAGTGAAAAGAGCTCTTTAATACCTATATTTTTTTTCTATGTCTTTGACATCAGACATGTGGAGTGGTAGGGCTAAAGAGGATTACCTTAGTGTAGTTGCTCATTATGTAAACAATGACTGGCAACTAGAGAAGAGAATTATAGGATTCAAATTAATTGATGTAGCACACACTGGTGAGAGTATAGCTGATTGTATTGTAAAAGTTGCGAAAGATTTTGGCCTCACAGATAAATTTTTTGTAATAACATTAGATATACTTTAGCAAACACTTCTGCAATGACCATTCTTACTCTGCTTTTCAATTTGTACGCTAAATCTTTCTTATCACATCAGCGTTATGCTTGTCATATTATTAATATTATAGTTAAATCTAGTTTGAAGAGGTAAAACCAGTGCCTTGAACGTTTTCACACTGTAATATCTTTCTTAAATAATTCTAATCAACGAGTAGTAGCATATAAGACTTAATGTATTGCAATGGAGGTACATCTACGTGAGTTTGGTTTGGATATGCTTGTTGGATGGAACTCTACTTGATGCTTAAGTCACTCATACTCTATAAGAGCACATTTTCTATTTTTATTAACACACATTATCATAGCCAGAATGGTCAACCGCTACTCACATAGCAACATTGGCATTTTGCTGAATACTTGCTATCATTTTTAGAACTTTTTTATGATTCCACTGTTGCTTTAACTGGAGTTTATTACTTAATCTCTCCTTTAATTGTGCATCATATACTAGAAATTGCTACCCACTTAGGGAACCATGAAAATGATAATATTTTGCGTGAATCTATTTATGCTATGAAAGCTAAAATTTTGAAATATTGGAAGAAATTCCTATGTTATATGCATTTGTAGTTATTTTAGATCCTAGAGCTAAAGTTCGAGAATTTGCTAATGTTCTCTCACTTATAAGTGATGCGGTGGGTACATATTATTGTAGTTATTTTTCAAATGTCCGTGCTAACTTATCTCAAGTTTATGCTAAGTACGATCAGAAGTTTGTTAGAGTTCGCATGCAACGACCTCCACCAGCGCCCACAACAGGTAAGAAGAATACTACGTGGAGGAAGATATGGGTGCATGTGGCTCTACCTCAAGGAGTTTGACTACAACAACATCAAGTGCAGACACAACAACAAATGGTGGTGTTCTAGCTGCCTATCTCAACAGTGACATTGTCAACTACCAAGAGCAGTAAGAGGAGGACTTCAATATTTTGCAGTGGTGGCACGAGCACAAGATACATATCTGGTGCTTTCCATATTAGCACGGGATGTGTTAACATTTCCTGTCTCTACAGTTTATTCAGAGTCTGCTTTCAGTCTATTTGAAAGAATAATCAAGGAGAGAAGAACAAATATGACAAGTGAGATGCTGGAAATACTTCTCACTGTTAAAGATTATGAACAAGTTGATCAACAAGCTCAACACACTACATAAAATGTTGAGCTGGCGGCGACGCTTGAAAATTTTTATCTAGATAGTTAGGAAGAATAATTTTAATATTCGCTTTTTTCCTGTATCACTGAGCTATAGGCTATACTCTTTTTTTGCCAAGGTTTTCTCATGTTGAGTTTTTACTTGGCAAAGTTTTTATCGAGGAAGCCGAACATTAGTAAAGCTCATTATTTAATTCCAATTATTTGTCTCCTTTTAGAATTTTATTTCATATTTTTTGCTTTTTCTAATTTACATATATTTTAAAAAGTTTTTCTACATTCCTTTCAATTTTTCTAATCATTCTAGATTTTTCAAAAAATTTGTATTTTTTTAAATTTTACGATTTCCAATTTTTCTATGTATATATTTCAAAAAAAAATTGATTTTTTAATATTGCAGGCCAAACAGGGCGACCACAGACCGGCACGGCTCTTCAGCCCGTTTGTACTCGTGCCGGCATGGCACGGCTTGGCAGCCACCCAGGTTGTGCTTAGGCCGTGACCTCGGCCCTTGAGCTAGCATGGCACGACCTGTTTAATAGCTGGGCCTAAATGGACCGTGCCTAAATGGGTCATGCCGAGATCGAGTCGTACCATGCCGGGCCAGGCCGCCCGTTTGGCCACCACTAATGGTGTATGTGCTGGGTGGGAGACGTCGCTCAAAGGAGACCATCTTATTTCTCAATGTCTAGGGATGTCACCAAATTTCTTCAGGAATTTTCATGAATATCTACATGATTTTTCGAGGAGATGTATAGGCAGTGGCACCGGATACTCTCCGCTCTTTTTTCTACTATAGTGCTGAGACAAGTAGAGATTTTAGCAGAGAGAAAATATTTTAGAGGAAAACCTAAAAAAGAAAAAAGTACTTATTTTCTTTTAAAAAGTTTTTAAAATATTTCTTTAAAATTTTATTCAAAATATTGTTGTAAAAAAATTTAAAATAATAATTTAATTAAAAAACTACTTTTAGTACTATAAACCATAGTGCCGATAAAAATCACAATTTTGTTTATTTTTTGGGAAAATAAAAAAATGAAGATACTGTAGCTACTATAGCTAGGCACTGTAGAAACTACAGTATTCATCGTCATGTGGCAGAGGGAGGGTTGCCGCACTTCTCAAAGATTCATATATATATATATATATACACACACACAACATATCCAGTGAAAACCACTTTTATCGTAAAAACTCTGTGAAAATCACGTGTAAAAGTTTTAAAAAAATTCTCAAAAAATTACCATACGTTGGGGAGGTGAGCTTCTACAATTCTGCAAAATTTGAAGACCAAACTCAATCGCATTTGAAAGATATGAAAAAGACAAATTCAGTCTAAATAGTGGGTTTTCACTGTTTAGCACTATTCATTCCACTGTTTGTCTTTTTCATATCTTTCAAATGCGATTGAGTTTGGTCTTCAAATTTTGCAGGATTGTAGAAGCTCACCTCCCCTATGTATGGTTTTTTTTGAGAATTTTTTAAAACTTGTACTCGTGAGTTTCATAGAGTTTTTACGATAAATATATATATATATATATATATATATATATATATATATATATATATATATATATATATATATATATATATAGTTAGATTAGATTCTTAACAAGCTTTTTACAAAGTTTTGTAATTTTACCTTTAACAGAGGACCCGTAGGTAAGTCCTTAAAATGGGACCCACATGCAAGAAGACAAGGACCCATGCCACGCCAAGCAACAAGACAGGTCAAGCGAAAATGGCCGAGCACACGCACAGGCTGCACAGCATCCCAACCTGTGTACGTGCAGGGCAGAGAAGACAAGCAGACCAGCAAAGCAAGCAAGAGAGCACCTCGATTTACTCCGTCTCCAGTGTACGTGCGTACCACTATCAGAATTCATAAAATCGAAACCATAAAAACCTAAAAACTGAAACCGCAAAAACTACTCAAAAACCATTAAAAACCGAAGAGTTAAGAAAGAAAAAATTTAAAAATTAAAAACCGTTGAGTTTTCAACGAAAAAGCGCTCGGTTTTAGCGAAAAACCAGCCAATCAATTGATTGTTCCTACAAAATGGTTTTCGAGTGTTTTTTTTAAACCGCAGTTTTTCAACTGTTTTCGAGTGGTTTTCAACGCATAATTTTTTCAAATTTTTCGAATTTTTTTAAATTAGACCGGTTTACCGAGCGGTTTTGAATATCAAACCGGAGCGATATGTCGAAAACCACAAAAACCGAGTAGTTTACCACGATTTTGTGAACCCTGACCAGCATCATCTCTCCTCTCTCTCCACAACGCCTTTCTCTCTCTTCCTCCCTAAAGACTATGCCGAGGTTATAGGGGTAGTTGGGTCTTTTCCCAGCCTATATTCGACAAAAATCATTCTTTTTCTAACCTACGGATTTTTTTTTCAAATCTTACATCCATGAAATTATTTTGCAGATTTGATCCATTTTTCACCACGAAAGACGCTCCCTCGTCTAGGGAGTGCGGCAGCTGATGAGCTTTAGGAGCAGACCAGCTAGTGTGGGACTAGTAGCTTCTATAGGTGTGCAGCTTCAGAGGAAAGCCGATACCATGACCAGAAAGCGCGGAAGGTAACATATATCACATTTTAGCTCTTCTACTGGTAAGAAAGGAGCTAACCGTTTAAATTCACTAAATTTGAAAAAAAGGGCCTAAAGAAGATGACTTCAGCAAAAAGCAGTATTCAATTGGCAGGCCGCGATGTCAAACGCTGCCATTGCCCACCAACCAACCAGTGACCACCATCGATCCTCTCCTATCAATGCGTGCAGAGCCCATCCACCACCACCCATCTCTCAACCACTACACCACCGTCACGCCACCACGCACAACGTCGCACCTTTCTTTGTCTACACCCATTGGCCATTGGGGCTCTCTCTCTCTAGAGGACAGGGCAGGCAAGCAGAGTAAACCAAGGAGGATCCTATTCCAGCCATTCATGGAGGGGGGAGAGGGGGGCAGAGAGAGGCCATGTCCATGTTCTGATGGCCCATTTGTGGGATGGATGTGGATGGACCATGAAATTTCTAGTGAGAGAAACGAGAGCAAGGGAAAAATGCATCGTCACATTCACAGCACCAGCACTCCAGCACCTCCTCCCCCTTTCTCTCTCTATACCACAATAAGGTCACGAGTTCCAAGAATGCCCAGGAAGCCTCTCTCTTCGCTCCTCGACGACTCCTCGTGGTGGGAGACGGACGGAGATGGAGATGTGGAAGCAAATCAAAAGCCAAGCAGGGAAAGGGAGACAGCGCCCCACTACTTGCATTCCACCGTCTATATACCATTACCACCACACCGCAGCCCACCCACCGTCTCCTCTCTACTACTACCGCCACTAGAGTCTGTCTAGAGAGAGAAACAGGAGAGGGAGACGGATGAGAGAGAGAGAGTGTGTGTGTGTTTCTTGGCGTGCTTGCTCTCGCTCGCCCTCCTGTTCCCCATTCCTACCATGGGCCTTTTTGGGTTTTTGGCACCACATCATGGGTCAGAGCGACGAGCCCCCTCCGTTGCCTTCTCACGGCGCAGGGAAGAGAGAGAGAGATCAATGAAAGAGAGAGAAAGGGGAAGCAAGCGCAAGAAACTTCCCCCACCTCCACCTCCCCTTCCCACCTTTATTTCTACATTGTCTCCTTCCTCCCTCATTCCTATCTACTCCCCCTCTCTCTCCTTGGCCTTTCTCCTCTCTTTCTGCTCTCCGTTGGGTTTCTTGGTTTCTTGGCTGGTTGGGGTGCGGTGAGGTGAGGCGGCCATGAAGAAGGGCAAGAAAGTGGTCTTGGTGCAGCCGGCGGTGGCGGCGCCGTCGCCGCTCTCTCGTGCGGCGAGGCCCGTCGTCGGTGGCGGGGGAGAGAAGTACAGGGCGAAACTCAGGTACCAGAGCCTCCTCCAGGACTACCAGGAGCTCGTCAAGGTGGGTTCCTCGAATCCCTGTTCTTTATGTGGTTGGGCTGCCTGATCTGATCTTGGTTTTGGGGGTTTTGCCATGTTTGATCCATTTTTTTTGGGCGGTTTGCTATGTTTTGACCACATCTTGGTCCTGGTTTTGTTTTTTGGGGGGTTTTGTGGCGTTTGTTCGATCAGATCTCGGTGGTAATCTTCTTGTTTTTCTCTTGAGGTGTTCTTGGGTTTCATGATATCTTTGGGGTTTTGTTGGTGTTGTTGCAGATCTGGTATTGTTTAGGTTAATCTCCTGGTTACAACTCTTGGGGTTAGATTTGAGGTTCTAGGATTATCTTTTTGCCTCTTAACTTGATATGGCATCATGTTTATATGTTCTAAGTTGCTTGAGAGGCGTACGACTACATTTTAGTTTGCAATTCAGCTTTTATCAAAGGTTAGTGTCGTTTTTGTATTAAGTGGGTTTTCGGAAACGAGGTTCATGTGACTGATGATGTTTTGGGTTATCTCAAAGCACAGTTTGATGGTATCTGATGATTAGCTCATTTTAACTTCCTCAGGAAACTGAAGCAAAGAAGAAGAGATTGCATATGGAGAAGCTGAAGAAGCAGAGGCTTTTGGCTGAAGTCAAGTAATCATGTCATTTTATTTGTGATTTTCATTCCATCATGATGATGAAGAGCAATTCCTCATGTAAACCTGTGATGCCGCAGGTTTTTGCGGAGAAGGTACACATCCATGTCTGAAAATCCTTCTCGGACAGTTGTTTATAGACTGAAGAGTCCAGCAATGCCACCCGCATTAAGAAGCGCTGCTTGGGCGCACGACGAAGAGCACCACCGGTCAGCTCAGGCTGTTGAGAGCTCAAGCAAAGGTCCATCCTCAAGCAAAGTTCGGTCCGCGCAGCAGCAAAGGCAACACTCCGCTCCAAGAGCTTCTCCAGTGATCGACCTCAACGAGGCTTGTGAGCCGGTAATAGTTGGGGAAACCTCAGTTTGCTAGTTGCCATGTTTGTGAAATTTATCTGAATGAGGTTTGGTTCTTTTCAGAGTTCTGAGGAGATGGAGGAATTTTATGGTTACCAGGAGCCTGTTAGGATTGACAACACGAAGTACCCGTTGGTGGGTGATGCCACCCCCGGTCCTAGTGATGCAAAAATACCAGCATTCTGGGATGTCCGGAATTCGCGAGCTCGGAAGAGGAAGATCTCATGGCAGGATCAATTAGCTCTGAGAGTATAGGTTGTTCACAGTACTGAGTGTGATGGTGGTAGAACTACAGTACATCTCTGGTCCTCGAGTTGTAAAAGAATCCTTGGAGGAATCGGTGGATGTATGTTTGCTGCTATGGTTTATTGTAATGTGGATGTTACCTTAACAGCTCTAGGTCCATCGTTGTTTGTGAGCGAATTAATAAAAATCTAGTAAGGTTATTGTAGGGGCAGTAGCTTTCCTTTTGTTCTTGTAGAGCTGTAATCCATGAGCTCACCTTTTTTTTTTATGTAAGCGCTAAGCTCAAGAGAAAAAAAGAGACGAAAAGAATATAATCTATTAACATCTTTACTTCAAATGTTTAAACTGTTGCTTCTGTATGTTTTGAAAAGCCTGCTAGATTATGTCCTTGTGTCATATGGTACAGTAATGTCACCAATGTATATGCCTGAATGTATTTATTGTCAGAATGTAATGGCACCTGGCAGCGTGGAATTTTTAGTGGCTTAATGTAAAATCAATTACCTTCTGTTTTCGGCTCTATTTTTCTGGTCCTTTGTTAAATATGTTACTTATTGTATGCTGTTTAACAAGTACCGAGTTCGAAGCAGTTAAGCAGCATTCCAGCCCCAGAAATATCCATTTGGTTGATTAGTTTCCATGTTTTACATAATGACAAACCTTGAATCTGTGTAGACGAATTGATCATGCGTCATTCATATTCTGATTCGGATCATGACCCCACTTTCACATGCAAATAATGACTGCTGCCTTAAGTTTCTCGTCTTTTCGACATGTTTGTAGGCAAATGTTTCTTGCAATTGAAGACTGATTGGCCTTTCACAAGGTATTGTTTGTGTTAAGGAACCTCGCTATCGAATAATCTAGAGTTCTCGAACAGATCTGAAGTGGAGAATAGAAGAGAAAGAGAGACAAAGGTTTAGGGAGGAACAGTGAGAGAATTCTTTATTGCTTTCTGATTCTTTGTACAGTGGGGGACCTCCTCCTCCTTATATAGTAGTCGCCTAGGGTTTCGACTAAAGGACCATCGTAGGCCACGTGGTTTTCCAACACTCCCCCTTGGGCCCTTTGCCGCGAGATGCATATGCCTCATTAAAACTCCAAAAAAACCCAGTGGGAAAAATACTTGGAGAAAGAGTACGTAGCATACGCTTACTGTGTTGCACGAATTACCTCATTAAAACCTTATGCAAGAAAAACTTCATGAAAAACTTGCTAAGAAAAAAGAGTACAATTCACCCGAATTTCAAATTGCTAATCTTCGAGATTCATATTGGGTACTCAAACCTCATGTTTAAGATTTATGTGGGGGTATGTGAAATATCTCCCTCTGAAATCTGCACTTCTCTAAATCTCATCATCACAATCCCTTTTACGCACCTTTCAAGGGTAGATGCTGGGAGTGATTTAGTGAACAAATTTGGAAGATTTTCACATGACTTAGTATGCAGTATCTTGATCTCGTTCATCTTATGCAATTCGTGAGCATAGAAGAATTTGGGGTTGATGTGCTTCGTGAGATTGCTCTTCACATAACCCATCTGTGCTTGAGCAACACAAGTTGCATTATCTTCATAGATGATTGTGGGAGTTTGCTCAATGTTTAAGCCACATGACTTCTGGATGTGGTGAAGCATTCTTCTGAGCCATGCACATTCACGAGAGGCTTCATACAAAGTAATGATTTTCGAGTGGTTTGTCGACGTCGAGACAAGAGTCTGCTTAGACGACTTCCAGAAAACTGTTGTTCCTCTACATAGGAAAACATACCCAGTTTGGGACTTGCCAGTATGCGGGTCTGATAAGTACCCAGCATCAGCGTAGTCAACCAAATTCAGTTCATTGTTTCTTCTGAAGAACAAACAGAGATCTTTGCTTCCTTGGAGGTAATGGAAGATGTTCTTGATCCCTTTCCAATGCCTTTTAGTGGGTTTTACGCTGTACCGGGCTAGCAAATTCACAGCGAACGCAATGTCCGGCCTGATGCTATTCGCAAGGTACATGAGCGCTCCAACTGCACTCAGATATGGGAATTCTGTTCCCAGGACTTCCTCCCCCTCTTCTCTAGGTCTGTATGGGTCTAGGTCTGCTTGGAGTGACCTTCCGACCATTGGAGTCTTTGCAGGATATGCCTTTTCAATGCCAAATCTTTCCAACACTTTCTGCGTGTAGGATGATTGGTGTACCAAGATTCCTCCTTGAACATGCTCAAGCTGCAAGTCTAAGCAAAACTTGATTTTACCCAAATCCTTCATTTCAAACTCAGACTTCAAGTATGAGCATGCTTCTTCAATTTCTTCATCCGTCCCAATGATGTTCAAGTCATCTTCATAGACGGAGATTATACAGAATCCATTCGGGGATCGCTGTATAAACACGCATGGATAATATTCACTGTTCGTGTAGCCTTTCTTGCAGAGAAAGTCGCTCAAGCGATTGTACCACATTCTTCTTGACTGTTTTAGCCCATACAGTGATTTCTCCAATTTCACACTGTACAGGTTTCTATTTGCTCTATCTTGGTTCAGAATAGGAATACCTTCCGGTACTTTCATGTATATCTCCAAACCAAGTTCCCATACAAATATGCTGTGACGACATCCATTAGATTCATTTTCAACTTCAAGTTAACTGCCATTGAGATCAAATATCTAAAGGTAATTCCTCCTATGACCGGAGAGTAGGTTTCTTCATAATCAACCCTAGGACGTTGAGTGAAACCTTGAGCTACAAGCCTTGCCTTGTACCTTACAACTTCGTTGTTTTCATTCCCCTTCTGAACAAAGACCCATTTGTGACCTACAGGGTTTATATGGGGAGGTGTGCGGCATACGGGCCCAAACACCTCTCTCTTGTTCAGAGAGACTAACTCTGCAGTGATTGCCATCTTCTATTCTTCCCAATCTAGCCTTTTCTTGCACTCTGCGAGAGATGCAGGCTCAGGATCATGATCAATGATCGAGGCAATCTTCTTTGCAAAATATGCATCGACATTGGCTGTTGCTCTATTAAGAGATTCTCCTGTTATTACAAAGTTTATGGCCATTTCATCATGGGGTGCTTCATGCACTTCTACTTGCTCTTCACTGCTATCTCCCATCGCAGGGTCAAGTCCTTTAGCTTTTCATCGCCCATGTGTGCGCACACATTATTTCCGACGGCTTCCTGCAGTGGAAGATTCAAGTCTGGAATTGCCTTTTTCGTCGGCTTCTTTCCAAAGGTGTGTCTCAACTGCTCCCTTCTTTCCTTGGGGTATTTTCGTGATTGGTTGTGGTAAGTCCTCTCGCCCAGTTTTCTCCAAACGTCTCCGGGTACTTTGGGTTTGAGAAGCCAGATTTCCTGTTCTTTTCCTTTGAGGTATCTGAACAGGATGAGGGATACCTTTTGTTTTCTTTGGTATTTCCACCCTCTCTGGTGCATTTCTTGCGGGTACATGCGACTTAACCACGCCCTTCAGATCACAAAATGATCAGCGATTCATTTGCTAAATTCGCAAATCAATTATCTTCGACTTCTTGATTTGCTTCATTAGTGCGGGGTCATGCGCGGGATCCCATGGAATGCCATATGATTTCCCAAAGATTTTTCATCCAAAGGTTGATTTCTCCCCTAATGACGGAAACGATCCTCGTCAAATATGCAATCGAAATCGGTCAGTATGCAAGTCTCCAGTCATGGGTTCCAAATACCTGATTATAGATGCACTCTCATAACCAACGTATATCTCAGACTTGCGGAGAGGGCCCATTGCTGTCCGCTGTGGGGGTAGTATAGGAACATATACCATACAACCAAATTTTCTGAGATAGGAGATTTTCGAGATGACCCCGTGCACCAGTTACATAGGGGAATGGATGTTGTAGGCCGAAAGTCTGAAATTGATGAGAGCTGCTGTGTGCAGGACTGCGTGTCCACAACAAGTGTTGGGCAAGTTACAACTCTGCAAAAGCGGTCTGACAATGAATTTAATCCTCTTTATTAGTGCTTTAGCTAGTCCATTCTGCGTATAGACATGCGGTACGGAGTGCTCAACTGCTATCCTTGTTGCAGTGCAATAATCATCAAATGCCTTTGAAGTAAATTCTCCGGCATTGTCCATTCTAATGGACTTCACGCGATGATCAGGGAAAGCATTCTTAATTCTTATGATCTGCGAGATCAGTTTTGCAAAAGCATGGTTTCTTGTTGACAATAAGCATACATGCGACCATTTCGAGGAAGCATCGATGAGCATCATAAAGTATCGAAATAGCCCTGACAAGGGCTGAATCGGGCCACAAATATCCCCCTGGATGCGTTCCAGGAATGTAGGGATTTCACTTTGCACTTTCATGACAGAGAGTCTAGTTATTAATTTCCCGGTGGCACATGCAATGCACACGAAATCTTCATGATTCGGGAAATTTTTAACATTAATGCTATGACCTTATGAGTTGTTCACTATATTCCTCATCATTCTAAGACCAGGATGACCTAATCTACAATGCCATAAAGAAAATAACTCAGCTTCTAAAGACAGTCTTCAAGGGAGTATACACTTCGGGTGCATGAATATTCGTGTAGTACAACCCAGATTCATATGAGGGACATTTTTCTAATACCATTTTTCTACATACCGCGTGCTTCACAATGCACAAGTATTCTTTGCTATTTTCTTCATTGGTTTCTACGTGAAAACCATTGGCGTGGATGTCTTTGAAACTTAAGAGAGTGCGCGTTGATTCAAGGTACAAAAGGGTTTCTTCAATTACCAAAGTTGTACCCATAGGCAATATAATTGTGGCTCTTCCTAAGCCTATTACATATGAATCGCTTCCTGCGATCGTAGTAATCTTTCCAGCGTTCTTCGTGATTGACCGGAAGTATTTGGACTCTCTTAAGATGGTATTTGTTGTGCCACTATCAACAATATACATCTCTTCCATTTGGGCGCTACACGATTTCTAAAAAGGAAAATAATTCCAATTAAATAGAGGCAAAATAATTCAAACATTGCTAGCAAATTAAAGAATACTAGAATAAAGAATAAATTACATATTTATTCATGAGAAAAGTATGCTCTTCTAGAGCTTACAATTAATTATTCAAAGAAATTCGCTAACAACCATAATCTAAAAAAAATAATGCGATTCATGCATTAAACAGAATCTGTAAAATATGCATTAATTTCTGCTTCTATGTCATCAACAGAAGTTTTCTCTTCATTTGCCATAAGATTGGTTGTGACATCGATGTCCAGGCTAGTCTGTGAGGATGAGACAAGTGGGGTATCTTCATCCATGGCATCGTTATAACCAATCTTGGCGAAGTGCGCCTCTGCTGGGGCGTTTTCTTTTGCCTTCTTAGCCTGATATGCGTTGATCACTTTCTTGGATTCCCGACATATCTTCGACCAGTGTCCCCAAGTGCCACACCTGAAGCACGTTTGGTTCTGCTGTCCATACGGCTTAGTGTGCGCCTTTTCCTTGTCATCCTTCTTCACTGGGGCTTTGGACTTTCCTTTGGCCTGAAACCTCTCTTTTCCACCCTGCTTGCCCTTCTTTCTATGAGTGGGCTTTTTCACCTTAAGCTATTGGCATTGACTTCTATGCCAATGCCCCTTCCAGGTGGCTGAGAGACGAAGTTCTTGCGTAGAATATCATCTTGTGATTCCGCAACTTGCATGACATCAATCAGTTCACTATACTCTTTGTATGCGTCTTGACGATAGCTGCGTGCACTCTGGATAGCATTTGGGTGGAAGGTGGAGAGAGTCTTTTCAATCTTCTCCTCGTTAGTGATCTTCTTGCCACATAGGGAGAGATTGGTACAAATTCTGTGTAAGGCAGAATTGTACCCGGCCACTGTTCTGTAGTCTGCAAACCTCAGGCGGACCCAATCTTGCTGTGCTTGGGGCAAGATTGTATACTTGAGCTTCTCGAACCGCTTCTGAAGTGAAGTCTAAAGCACAAATGCACTCTCCTCAACCATGTATTCGTTTTTCAAAGTGGTTGAGAGGTGATGCCTGAGGAAGTGCAAGGCTTGATTGTTCTGCTCGATGGTAGGTTGCACGTCCTTCGAGGACCCTAGACCGATCGCAGCATAGAGCTTCTTGCCCCCAAGAACGATCTTCACGTCCGATGCCCAAGTGAGGTAGTTCTGACCGTGCGGGGCCAGTTCTTCAAACTCACGATTCACGATGCCGGACATCTGCATGATTTCAAAATTCCGACATTAGATTACTGCATGTAATCTAATAGAAAATGGTTGCAAAAATCATAAAGTGCAGAAAATAAATTGCCATGCATTTCCAGTATACTAAATAAAGTAATGAATTCAAAATTCATAAAGAATATACATAAATGCAGAGAATAAAGCTAGAAAAAAACAAAAAATAGAGCCAAATAATTTTCTGGATTTCCTAGCAATTTTCTTTAATTTGCTGCTATTTTTTTTTTTTCTTTTTTTTCTTTTCTTTCTTTTTTTCCCGGCTGGAAGGCCCTTTGGGCCTTGCTCGTTCTGGCCCATGAGGTTTGGCGACTAGGGTTCCCACCCCTAGCCGCCACAGCCCTACCGCCCAAAACGTTTTCCGCGCGGCGCCTCCGCTTCCACGCGTCGCCTCGCCTTCGGCCAATTCGGCATCTTCTCCACGCGGTGGAGGTTCGTGCGCGGCGGGAGGCGGAGACCATGGCTCGCGGCGGTCGGCCGACGCTTTGTGCGCGAACTGCGAGCCGGCGACTTCAAGCGTGCGCGAGGACCGAGGAGGCGATGCTGCGGGAGATGCCTTGGCGACTTCATGCGCAATGGCGAGGGCCATGTGCACCGGTGGGCGGCTACATGCGCGGCGGGGCGTGGCTTCGCGCGCGCGCGGCGGCGCTGGGCCGTCGCGGCCGAGCGAGGCGGCGCCGACGGGGCCCGACCGGCGCGACAATGGCGGCATGCGGCGCAACCGAGCGAGGCGACGACGCTTTGGGCAGCAGCGGCGGCGCGGCGACGCAGACGGCGGGTGCTCGGCCGGGCTCGACGGCGGCGCTTCGGGCGCGGCCGAGCGAGGTGGCGACTCTTCGTGCGCAATGCCGGCGGCGGCGTGCTGCGTGTGCGCAAGCCGAGGCGGAGCCGAGGCTGTCGCCGCCGTTTTTTTTCTGAGGATGAACAGAAATCACGCTTGTACTATTGCTTCGAGCCGTCTGTAGCTTTGTGCCACGAGACAAACACAGTACGAGATGCGTAGGATAGATGCATGCATAGAATTAACAAGCGATTTAGATTCAATCGCCAAAACCCACCTTTTCTCACCTTTCAATCTGTTCGCCGGTAGAGGTTCGTGCTGATAACGTGTTAAGGAACCTCGCTATCGAATAGTCCGAGGTTCCCGAACAGATCTGAAGTGGAAACAGAGAGAGAAAGAGAGACACAGGTTTAGGGAGGAACAGCGAGAGAATTCTTTATTGCTTTCTGATTCCTTGTACAATGAGGGGACCCCCTCCTCTTTATATAGTAGTCGCCTAGGGTTTCGACTAAGGGACCATCGTGGGTCTTCATGGGCCACGTGGTTTCCCAACAGTTTGGAACAGTGGTGATTGATCATCCTTCTTTCTTCCCCTCTTTACAAGGTTAGAGGCGTTGAGGAATGAGGAGTGCCTTGTCAGCTAACAACGTAATCAAGCGTGTTGGATTTTCAAGATTGGACTAAAGTTCCCGGCAATCATGTTGTGATTTTCCTGATTTCCTGGCTGACAGAAGGAATGTGCTTGGGTTGAGTTAGTAACATACTATAATGCATTAGCTCTACTGTTTGTCCTACTGTCTTTCTGGAAAGGTGCTTAGCTGTTGGTTGGATCTTCCCCATTATGCTAATGCAGCATCGCTACATAGCCATCCAGTGAAATCGACATGAGCAGTTGAACACGCGCCGCACGGTGGGTGCAATTCATCAAAAGGTTGAGACTTGAGAGTTCAGGCTTCAGTCTTGCTGATTGAACTTGCGAATTGCGATGTTACTCTCCACAACAGTAGATGTCAGCCCTCTGCTCCCGGGGCAGGAAATGCGCACCGTGGCGCGAAGTGGTTTCAGTTGCAAAAGCATCCATTCATGTCGTGAGGAATGGAGTAGACAATAGGCCATGGCAGACCGCCCAGTATGCATACCTGAGCTGACATCCAGCTGCTCCTTTGCCCTTCTGATAGGAACGAACCCTGTCAAATGGCCCCCCTTTCTCAGCTCGAATGCCGCTTTTGCCATAGCTTGCCGTGCCGTTGTGTAAACGGTAGACTCGCTTACATGATCTTCGATGAAATGCGCAGATTTTTCAATGGTCTGCAATGCTTCTGCAATGGGAGCACCTCTGCTCCTATGGCTCGAAGTATAACGTAAGCTTACAAAATGCTGATGAATACGTAAGCTTACAAAATGCTGATGGAGTTTCGTCTTTCTGAACCAAATCAAACATCGAACGTAGGCCGGCATTCTTCAGATGCCCCATTTAGTTAGCTACCTGAAAATTCATATATGGCCATATCTGCCTTGAGTTCTCACCACTTGCTAGTTGTAACTCTACATTTGTACCGGTAAAACACATATAGGATTCCTTCCTGTTTGTGCCGCAGTGCGTCAGTGGAAAGTTCTAAATTCAGAGCAATTGCAAGTGAAGAGTAGAGCACATCAAATTTACAGGGAGCAGCTGTAGGTTAATATTCAAGAAGAATACGCAAATTTGATGTATTAACGTCCGAAATGCTAACTGTTAGATCTATATATTAGGCATGATTGCCTGAGATCATGGAGATCCTCTGGAATCGATCATGATAGGATGAATCCCGTACATATCTGTATAGGGTAAGTTTATTAACTGTTGGTACTTTCCTTGTTACAACATTGATGTACACTACAAATATTGATCAATGAGTGCCAACGTGTGCCTCGTTACAAAAAGCCGTGCACTAACATCTGATTAACAAGAACGACACAATTTTCTTAACGTGAGTACGTACTAGCATTGCCACGGCTCGCGCTGGAAAGTGTCGTTTGCTTGCTCCAGCGTGGCGCATGCGGTGCCCTTGATCACAGAACTTGGTTGCCTTCACCGCTGAGCAGGAACGAAAACGGTTTATATATATTTTTTAATCGATTAATATTTTTGAATTCGGATTATGTCAGCTAGAGAATTCATCGGATATTATAGCAGGGGTGGACCCAATGGGGTGGGCAAGGTGGGCTCCAGCCCACCAACAGTTGGCCACCCATACTAATGTTGTATCACTGTTTTCACATTTTATTGTAAATTGATACGTTTTTTGTCTTTCTACTTGATGTTGTTTTGTTATAATTTAATATTAAAGTATGTTAGATTACTTTTTTGGTTAGTTCTCCTAAAATTCTTAAGTAGCACGTCCTAAGTTGTTTGATGAAATACTTATGTATATGATTAATATCTATAGTACATTTGTAAAGGTTGAATATAGAAAAAACATGACGCCAACTCAAGAGAGGAGGCGTATATACCGGATCTAAAGGTGTACAAGATTGCAAAGGCCTTACCTTTAACGACCACCATTTTCACATAAAATGCGAAAATGAGAATCTCATGTGCATACAGTACTAGTCCTATGATCAGTGGCTAGTACACACATTTACAACAATTGGAATCACAACCATACATCATATTATTTAAGCGGAAGCTAATTATACAATGTATTCATACAATTCAGAGTATATATATGTAGCAGTAGAAGAAGCAAAGTCTTGTAGTGTGCCCATCCGACCCTCAGGCAACTGACAAAGCATAATCCCTATAAAGATCGCTTTATTAAAGTTCCCGTATCCTACGTTGAAGGTAACATTCGGAGTCTCGTTTCTTTTCCACGTAAAATAACATGATAAGCAAGGTTGAGTACTTTTGTACTCAGCAAGACTTAAAGTGGTACTTGCTAATGTAGTAATGCAGATTAGATCAAAGGAGGCTTCTACGCTTAATTTACATAAAGTGATATTGAATTTGTAAATCAAGTTGTCATTTGCAAACGGAATTTGTAAAAGTAAGTTTGATTGATAAGAAATAAGTAAAGCATAATTAATACTTACAATCCTTCGAGAGCAACGAATCATCCATTTTTTGCCATATATGACACAACACACTTCTTGCCAACACGTGTCAATCAAGTAAAACCAGGCATTTTGAAAATAATAAAACAACTAACTTTGTGATGACGTTACTAAGTGCCCATGACCGCGGGCATGGATAATCGATTAGATTTACACTCAGGTGTACAACTTTACCCAGAAGACATGATTGACTTTTTGTGTTCATCATTAGCACACTTTTTTTGCTGTGCCGCAGAAAGTCATATGATATAACCGTTACATTATATAGACCTAACTTTGCACCAGCCCCGATGATAAAAAACACTTTCCATAGTTTCGGAGATTCGGAACCAACGAATTTAAAAATTGAAGTTCGTTTGCGAAAGTTACGACTATTCGGACTATACAAGTATAGAAAATTCGACTATTTAACATTTGATGCTCACTATGGTAAAACTTAAATATTTTTATACATTTAGGATCCTTGTGACCTCAGGAGTGTAACCAAACTGGTTTCACCAAGATTTTAGTCAATTTGATCTATATTTTAACTATTTGATTTTCTATGCAAGAGAGGCTCTTTTTGATTCAAACTGAGTTCAATCCTAAATATTTTTGCAAAAATGGAACATTCATGACCTCAGGAACATATGGGAATTATTTCATGATTTTTGGAGTTATAGTTTGCATAGTTGCTATATGGTACGTAAAAGGAGCCTTAAACCAAATTGATTCAAATAATTTAAACTGCAATGAACATGTAAATTTTGTTGCACATTCTGAATCCTTATGGCTTAACACAAATTTAGAAACTTAGTTCACCTCATTTGGACCTTCCTAGCACAAAAGATATAAGGTCGTAAGATTTGGTTTCCTCAAATTTGAAGTTCGTTTGCGAAAGTTACGACTATTCGGACTATACAAGTACTGAAAATTCGATTGTTTAATATTTGATGCTCACTATGGTAAAACTTAAATATTTTTATACATTTAGGATCCTTGTGACCTCAGGAGTCTCCTGTAACCAAACTGGTTTTACCAAGATTTTAGTCAATTTGATCTATATTTTAACTATTTGATTTTCTATGCAAGAGAGGCTCTTTTTGATTCAAACTGGGTTCAATCCAAAATAGTTTTTGCAAAAAATGGAACATTCATGACCTCAGGAACATGTGGGAATTATTTCATGATTTTTGGAGTTATAGTTTGCATAGTTGCTATATGGTACGTAAAAGCAGCCTTAAACCAACTTGATTCAAATAATTTAAACTGCAATGAACATGTAAATTTTGTTGCATATTCTGAACTTAACACAAATTTAGAAACTTAGTTCACCTTATTTGAACCTTTCTAGCGAAAAGATATAAAAAGATCAAAAAGGGAAAAGAAAATTTGTGGTGCTTGGATTTGAACTCCACATGTGCCTACTGTGCTGGGGTTCAAACTCCTGATCTCAACCTGAGTTCCAACGCCCCTAGCCAACTCGGCTAGAGATATTTTTTCGACAATGTGGCTTACCAAATTATTTGAGGTTTGGTTGTGAAAGACCGAGATGGCGAACAAAGGGGGTGAATGGTCGCAAATAAAAGTCCCCCAAAATACTCCAACAAAAACCTCGACAAGATCGCTCAAAGGAAATCGTGAAAAACCTGAAAAACTAGACAACTATGTGTACCCCAAGCTTGCATGGATAAGTACCATAAAATATGTGGAGATTTTTGAGTCACAATACTGGTTGTCTAGTGTCCAAGATAAAGAGGAATCAATTCAAACTCTTGCTTTTAGAAAGGACATCAATTCAAATCACAAAAGTCACTTTCGGAAAAGCAAAAGCAGAATTTCCAGAACTTGTCCTCAATTTGCATAGGAGGTTGGTGGGTTTCTGCAGCTCACAAAATTTTGAGACTTTTTCTCCCCATGAGCACCAGAGTCGTGAAGAACTCCACCAAATTTCTCCTCAAAAAGCCTTACAGAAAAAACAGGAAAAATCTAAGAACACAGTCTGGTCAAGAATTTCGAGCAGAAATTTTGGGGCTCGGTTTTCACCTCATGGCGCCCAAAAGGTGCAACAAATGAACTCCAAACTTTTTCTACAAGTGGATATCAGAGTCCCACATCTCCTCCAATAAGAATCACTTGAAAAAGATTTTTCTAAATGTTTATAGAAATCAAACACTGACTGCTGCGCGAAGAACAAGTTCTGAACAAAGTTGGAACTTGAAAGAAAAGATGTTCTCTACTCAATCCAAGAGTGCAAAAGAGATGTAAAACCATATGAACACACTCAAAACATCCAAGATCAGCAGAATTTAGAAGGAGGGGAGGCAAATCCAAATTACATGAAAGTAAATTGCGAGAAAGTAATTGCGGGAAAGTAAATGCTGAATTTAAATTGCGTAAAGTAAAGACATAATGTAAATGCGCAAAATAAATTCAGAGATGGATGGATAAAACTTTCATTTCTGGAAGGAGAGGTTACAAAGCCTCACTTTCATGTGGGCAAAACTCAAAGGAGCATTCACAAATCTCAAAACCTTCAAGGGAAGGAGGCTACCCCTCACCCCTATTTATACTACTCTTGGGCCACCTACCACCCTTGGATGAGTCCCTCAACCCTAGAGCACTCATCTAAGGGCTAGGATTAACCCACACACACAGCCATGCAAGGGCTAACCCAAAACCCACACACATACCGGGTTTTCTTGCACGGTTTTCAAAGCATACTACCTAGACCCGCTAACCTATCAACTAGACCTCAATCCGACGGCCCTCATTGATCCACGCGGCATCTAGCTAGCATCAACTCCTTTCTTTGTCTTCTTGACTTGCCCGGACTCCATCTCCGATCATCTTCCGGCGATCTCCCAACCGTCTGGACCTCCGACGCTCCTCGCCTAGTCCCGGTCATCCTTCGCCTCATCATGACCTAGCACCGTCGTCCTGCAACCATCAAAGACAAGGAAAAAACCTTTCACATAGCAATGCCCACAATGATGTGCAATAAACCATCCAACTCATCACTACCGCGTCCATACGACCGGTACTGCTACTCCTGGCAGAGACAACTCAAAATGCTTCATTTTGAAAATCAATCCAAATCAAACTCAAACTTGAGCACACCTTGCTCAAATAAAGTCAAATACTCATCACAAACATGGATGGACCTCCACATGGTCCTTCAATCTCACCCTTGATGAGTATATTGACAAACAACACAAAAGGCATAAATTTGAGTTTGAATGAGAGAAGAAGAAAGCAATTTGATTGCAAAGCCAAACTTGGTCCAGAGAGAAAGATATAAAATCATGACCAAGTTGGCAGAAAGAATTTAGAGCAAGACCATGAAAAGAGCAAGTTTTCCACAAAAGCTCTAAAAACCAATCGTAAGTGCCAAATGTGATTATGATCTATAAAAAAATAGCAAAGATTTACAAAGATCATAAGAACCAACAAGCTTTCACATTTTTATCTCTCTCTCTCTTTTTTTTAATGATGCCTTTTCTACATTTTCTCCCCCTTTTGGCAATATAGGCATCAATTTTTTTTTATGTATGCATGAAATGCAACCGAAAGAGTTTTGAGGATTATCCAATTGATCAAAATGGAAGGATATTACACCAAGCTTGTCAATTTCAGAAGATGACTAAACTAAGACATGTCCAAGTGCAAATACGAGCTTAGTTTTGAATATATCATTTTTAGCAAGATTTGACAAGTGCAACACTTAGCTTTAGTTTCAAAAATAGAAGAATAGCCACTCTAAGGATCAAAAAGGAAAACCTAGAGTTCAACCTACTCAACACTTTGGGGAATCTAGAAGAGCATACAAGGTCCTTCGGGCTCATTTATCACTTAATGCAAATTTTGATTCATCATCATACAAGACATAGCGGGGTGCAAATGTTTGACATTATTTGCATTCTTTACCCACATATGTCTTTGTTTTTAATTTATTTGCATTTTCTTTTGACAACCAATTGACTCAAGCCGTATGCGACCATCTCAAGATGAACTCTTAAGAGGATGGTCTAGGTCAAACACGATGTATTCCAAGTTCATCCCAAGTGCAATGGGAAGCGGTCTTGTGAATGCAAGGTGTTGAGTCATATGTGCACAAGAAGAGTCAATTTTGTTTAATTTTCATTTTTAGCACAATGATTCATGAGCAAATGAAGGACTCAAGTATGAAACAAACTAGTTTCACCCAAGTTGCTATAGGGACTCTAGAGAACTCCAAACTTTCTCAAATTATGGCACAAACCTCTATAGAAGAAACCTAGCAAGTAAAAGCAACATGTTTCATTAAGTTTTTCATTTACAGCTTATTTCATTTTTAAGATTAGCAAGTTAAATGAACTTGGACATATCTAAGCTAGTGATTTCCTCCATATGATGTAGCATGGTGTATTGCGTGAAGAAGAAATCAATTGCATAATAGACAAAGCTCATTAAACAGGAGGAAAATGCAGCCTATATGCAATGCATGAACAGATTCCCAAACTCCCCCTCAACAAATAAATCAATTTTAAGCTCAAATCTGGTTAAAGTTGAGTTATTATCAGGATTAGGCATAAAGAAAACCCGAATGAACTCAATAACAACCACAAAAACAGAATGAGGAGAAGAGATCGAGAAACTGCAAAACTGGATGGCTATTGAGCATAGATAAGATAGAAGAGACTCACTACGGCTCAGACTCGCTCTTATCTTCCCTAGTGACTGACATAGGGAAGCTGACTCTAGATCCCAACTAAGGAGTGCACACAGACCCTATCTACCCAGGAGGCCCAATACTTGCTAGACTTATAAGACTGTGAGGAAACTCAACCTAGAGAGAAGAGAGAACAGCTAATCACGCATGATAGCAACCTAAAGCACAAGATAAGAGGTCCATGCAAGGCATGCCAGAAGTCTAAGTGAGTGAACTCAACTCAAGAAAACAAGCCCAAAGTTACCCAGAAGAAGCACAAAGAAAAGAAAAGCTGGAAGAAAACATATAATACATAATATACAAACTAGCTCCCCCTCACGAAAGACCGTAGGGCTCACGACTCCAAGCTCACTCCTCAAGGCAACAACTGAGCTATCCAAAGGCTTGGTGAAGATATCGCTAATCAAGGTCACTCTCTCGAATCAAGCGCGATATCTCCCTTCTCCACATGGTCTCTAAGGAAGTGATATCTAATATCAATGTGCTTGGTCCGGAATGTTGCACTGGGTTTTTAGCAATGCAAATAGCTGAAGTGTTGTCACGTAAAAGTGGCACACTCTCTATCTCTAACCCATAGTCCCGTAAGGTCGATCTCATCCAGAGCACTGCTACAAAGAATCGGTCGCAAAGAACATACTCGGCCTCGGTGGATGCAACCCTGCATCGCTTCCTAGATGACCAAGAAACAAGAGAAGTGCCAATGAATTGGCAAGTGCCGTAGTGCTCTTCCTATCTATCCTACAACCAAAGAAAGTCGGCATCGGAAAAGGCTCTAAGAGATAGACAAGAAGACGAAGAGTACCAAATACCGTAATCGGTGGTAGCACGAAGGTACCAAGATGCGCTTGATCGCTGGCGGTGAGAGGCACGAGGAGAAGCTTGAAATCGAGCGCATGCACACACAAATGAAATGTATGTCCGGCCTCAAGCGATGAGGTACAAGAGGGAGCCGATCATGCTCCGAAACTCCTTTTGATCAGCAGGCTCACCATCCTCATCGGGCTCGAGGACAGCAGTGGTGGCCATAGGAGTCATCACCGGCTTCCTATCGACATATCAAGCGCCTTAGAGGTCACGTATACTTGCCTTGATGCAAGAAAGTACCTCTCGAGTCTGCTTGATTTGGAAGCCAAGAAAGTAGCTCAACTCGCCCATCATACTCATCTCAAACTCTGTGCTCATCACCTTAGAAAACTGAGACACAAGCGAATGAGACAAGCCACCAAAAATGATATCGTCCACATAAATCTAGACGAGAAGAAAATGAGACTCATGGTGTCTGATGAACAGAGTCTTGTCTACTACGCCCATTTTGAAGTCATGGCTGAGAAGATAAGACTTGAGCCTCTCATACCATGCTCTGGGGGCCTGCTTAAGTCCATACAGAGCTTTGGAAAGCTTGTATACATGACTCGGAAACTTGGGGTTCTCGAATCCTGGAGGTTGTTTGACATAAACCTCTTCCTCAATATAGCCATTGAGGAATGCACTCTTGACATCCATTTGATAGAGCTTGAAGCCTTGGGATGCAGAGAATGCAAGCAGGATCCTAATAGCCTCTAGTCTAGCTACAGGGGCAAAGGTCTCCTCAAAGTCAATACCCTCAACCTGAGAAAAGCCATGTGCAACTAGCCTAGCCTTGTTGCGAATGACAACCCCATCCTCACTCGCTTGTTTTGAACACCCACTTGGTCCCAATGACATTATGACCAGATGGGGCTCGACAAGTCGCATACCTTGTTCCTCTCAAAGTTCTCAAGTTCCTCATGCATAGCATTAATCCACGATTCATCTGGATAATGCGTGAGAAACATCCTTCGGCTCAAAGGAGGCAACAAAGGCAGAGTGGAGGCGAAACTGACAAACCTAATTTTGAGTGAGTGACTGGCTCAAACAGATCACCAATGATCCGATCAGTGGATGAGCTTTACGATATGTCGGGAGGACCGTATGGTATGGCCTCTACCTCATGCACGTAAGAGGTAGGAGCAGAGCCACTCACCAAGGAGAGCTCAAGGCAAGGGCCGGTCTCCCGAGGTGCGTAAATGGAAACAGGAGGCACCTTAGGTGTAGAGGAACTGGATCCGGTGGAACACCATCATCTCCATCATCCTCATCTTCTACAAAGATGGTCTCGGAGGGATAAGAAGAGCTCAAACATCGTGTCTAGCTCCGGGCTAGCCTCATCAAAGGTCGCATCACAGTCTCTATGATCCTATGCGCATCAACACCTGCACTCCATAGCTACGAGAAGAAGTCGAGTAACCTAGAAAGATACCATCGTAAGAGCGAGACTCAAACTTATCTAGGTTACCGGACTTCAAGATAAAACACTTGCAACCAAAACGCGAAAATGAGACACACCGGGCTTTCGCCATACCTCAACTCATAAGAAGTGCGATGCGATGTGCTCTCGTAAACACCCGATTAGAAACATGACAAGCAAGAGCTATAGCCTCACCAAAACTTCCTAGGAGTACTGACTGCCTAGCATCGCTCCGCCATCTCAACCAAGGTCCTGTTCTTCCTTTCCACTATGCCATTCTCACGAGGGGCGAGGAGAAGAGAACTGATGCTCTAAACCAGACTACACACGAAACTCTCAAAGTAGGAATTCTTGAACTCCGTGCCATTATCACTGCAGATAGCTCGTAATGCACCCGGGAGCTCAATAGACAACTTATCGACCAAACCCCAAGTGAGAAAAGTCTCATCCTTCGAGGCCATGAAGAATACCCAAGAGTATCTAGAAAAATCATCAACGATGACAAGAACATACCACTTCCCTCCCGCCGATCGCACTCTAGCCGGACCAACAAAGGTCCATATGTAAAAGCTGTCATGGTGCATCAATCATCACTACGGTGATCGGAGGATGAGAAGCAAGAACCATCTTGCTATGTCGGCAAGGAGAGCAAACTAAGTCTTTGACCATCTTGAGTTTGGGCAAACCCGAATGAGATCGTGGTCGCTAACTCGGTCAAATGATCAAAACCAATGTGACCAAGTCTCCTATGCCGTAAGGAGAGATCACGGACTCGAAGCAATCAAACATCAAGAGAGTCTCCGGAAGAAGCGAGAAAAATCAGCACGAAAGACTCTCCCAAATCTAGAAATCCCGAAACTAACCCTCCGATGAATCAAGAATTCTACAGCATTACTCTTGAAGCTTACCTCGAAAGAGTCATCGATAAGTCGAGAAACAAAGAATAGATTGTATTGTAGCTTACTTACTAAGGCAACATCTTTAAGAATGAAATTTTGGTTAATGCAGATGGTACTTTTAGCAATGACTTTACCTGAAGATGCATCCCCAAAAGTGATTAACTCATCACCGGGGCTCGGACTAGGAAGAGAACCAACGAGAATCTCCGGTCATATGACGAGAACAACCGAGTCAACAATCCAAACATCGCCCTTCCCATCCGACGAACTCGATCAAGACAAAGAGAGAAAGATGACTCAAGATCGGGATAGAGTGAAGATTTAGGAACCCAATCTCAACCATACGACACCTTAGAGTACCACCACGTAAGAAGATCGACTCGAGTGTCTCTCTCGACGCCAACTCTCACACGATCGAGCAACTCGTAGATAATCTAGAGTCAAAATCGGGTTGGCACGCTGTGGTGCAAAAGCCGACCATCCCGAAGAAGGTCGCTCGATCTCCTACCGAAAACACCTCACGCCGCTTATATCTACCTCGATGGGAAAAACGAGGAATATCAAGAGGACGACGGAAAGGCTGACTACGAACAACTCCAGGGCTAAAACTCAAAGAACTAGCATGAAAACCAAGTCCTGGACGCTGCCCAAAAACAGGCGACTCTCTAACTTGTCTAGAAGCAGTGTGTGTCTTTGGAGCACTCAAAGTCTGGGGATGATCCTGAATACCCCTAAGAGCGAAGAACACGCCACACCGAGTGATCTTGGCGCGCCAAGCGTAAATCTACTAGGTGACCATCCTTCTTACTGAAGGTGCATGTGTACTTCGCTTGCTAGAGGCGTATAATAGGAGTAACACCCTTCCGGTCAAGTCCTATGGACAACCCCAAAGAGACCTAAACACGGTGGTACTCACTCGGGAGCTACCACAATCTCACCACTCTTGGAGCCGTGCACAATGGTGGGAGGATGCGCCCGAGCGTGCTCCAAGGATCAAATCCTAGACCTTGATTGAATCTACTAATCTTGGATTGGTCTAGAATAAGATTGAGCTTCTTCTTGACTCCAACAAACTTCTCGAGAGTGCTCATAAGATACCGCAATCTCGGAAGAAAGAAGCACAAGAAGAACAGGGGAAGGAGAGGAAGAAGAAGAACTGTAAAGAGAAGATCTCTCAAAGACGTGCTTTTGTTCCCTAGCACGGCTGCCTCAATCTTGAGGGCCTCACAAGAAACGCAAGGAGCATCTCTAATCCTAAGGGTTTGGTCTTTTAACTTCTTCCTAAGCTCGACATGGATTTGATCCACATCATCCTTAATCCCAACACACAAAGAAGCAACCAGTTTTTGACTTAACTAGTAAGTCCTTAGCAAGTTGATCACACTTGACATTCAAAATATCATTGTTAAGTTTTAGTTGCCTACAGCCCTCACATGAGCTGACTAGGTCCTTAGAAGCATGCAATTCAAGTTCATCATTTCTAGCGTAAAGCTTTCTAAAGTGTTCGCCATGGCATCAATTTCGCAAGCAATTTAGGAGATTAGCACATGATGGAGTGGAGGAGCATGAAGAAAACTAGCCTCAACAGAATAGCATCAACAAAACTAGTGCTAGCATTCTTCAACCTAAGACCATCAAGTTCAAGCAAGCACACTATCATGTATGGTCCTTAGGTTCTCCAACTCCACAAGAATAGCATCACACAAAGAGCAATCATCGGTGACTCGGGAGGAGAAGATCTAAGTGAAGCTAACTCCCGAGTCAAGGTACCTACTTCCTTCTCAAGCTTCAGACACCTAGCTCTAGCTCTAGCTCTAGCATGAAATTTTCCTAATTTGCGTAAAGCTTCGCTGAGCTAGTCATAGGAGGGTACCTCATCCGAGTCATTTGAGAGCTCGGAGTCGCTGATGTCGCTGGTGTCGGCCATGAAGCACATGCCGAGAAGTCATCGCCGCCCTTCTTCTCTTGCGGATCATCCTCACCTCGTCGCTCCATGTCTCCGTGTCGGAGAGGTTGATGTCGCTGCGCGCGAGGACGCGTGAAAGAGCTTCTTGTTCTTGGAGAAGTTGTGGTACTTCTTCTCGTGTGCGGTTCACGAACCGGAGGCTTCTTGTTGCGGTTCTTGTCGGTGTAGTCATTCTTGCCCGAACCGCCAACGCTATTCTTGCCCTTCTCCAGCTTGGGATAGTTCGCCAATGTGGTTGGGTCCACCACACTCAAGCAGTGATCATGCCACCTCTCTTCTCTCTCTCACCTCTTGTATGTATGAGAAAACTTATGAGCGAGAAGAGCAAGCTCATTTTCTAGAAATTTTTCCAGCTTGGTCATCGCTAGCTCGCAAAGGGCGGAAAGAGAGAAACCAATAGAAGGATCAAGAAGAAGATCCAATGGGATCGGTGACCAAAGCCATCGATCGAGATTTCGTCTTCCGAGAGACGACATCGATCTCATGAGTCTTGAGGCGGAATAAAGCCCGCCAAGAATCGTAGTCGATAAGTCGGTGGTGTCCTTGATGGTGGTCACCTTCATCTCCCAAACCCAAGGTCGAGTGCGGTCAAGAAATACCGAGCATTGTCCGAGTTAGGTATATGCAACCAATCGCTGAGGTCGCCAAAATCTTTGTAAACCGACCAAAACACTCGCCGAGACTCTCACCAGCGTTGATCAAATTTGTTGTACTCGCTTTGAACTGTCTCGCTCACGCCTTGATTTGAGTAGAGCCCTCATGGTAAGCATCGAGGGTTACCCAAATCTCGTGAGCGGAGCGAAGGTGAGAAATCCTATTGCCGACTTTTGTAGTCGGCAATGAACTTATGGGGTAGGCGCTAGATCTCAAACTCGAAGGTCACACAAGACAAGGGATATAGACATGTTCAGGCTCTCACGGAGGAGGTGATACCCTAATCCTGTGTGCTGGGATTATGCGGATTTCTTGGACCTAAGATTGCTCAAAGCGCAATATGCTCTGGGCCATATGAGGTGTGCTATGCTCTATGGCTTGATTGCTCTAGGCTTGGATGATCCGATCCCTAGGTTGTTGCCCGCCCTCTCCCTTATATAGCGGGGGTGGGGCGGCTTACAGAGTTCTGATCGGTTTGAAGATTCCGATCGGTTACAAGATTCTAATCGGTTAATAGGATAGAGTTTACATCTTTATCTACCCTATTAACAACTCGGATTACAACCGTATCTATCATATCTAAATATAAGTTCAACTTCCTTTAGAATATGTCCCTCATGCACGCATAAATGGGCCCGACGCTGGAGTATCTTCCGGCCTCCTCTTGGGCCTATCATGAGGATACCTGTGTTCTTATATTCCACAAGAGCCCTCGAGTCCTTTACGATCGAGTTGCCGCTTCTGGTTGCAGCCCAAATGAGTCATGCTTCACGCCGAGTGCTTCCAGTTCTTGATGCAGCTCCCCGACTAGTTTTCCTTTCCAGCCGAGTGCCCTGTTGTAGGCAAAGAAATCGTGAAGGACTCAATAGAGCTCCAAGCGTTAAACTTTCCGAGTGGTTCCTAGCCCCATTATTGGAATTCTGGCAGTCGGCTCATCTTGGGACATAGTGTATCCCAAACGATATGCAGAAGTCCAAACGCTTTTCCCGCTCAAGGCAAAATTCACACGCTCTCTTAAAATTCATTCGTCATCGGTTGTCGATGTCGTTGAAGCGCTGGCTCACACACGCCGATCCAAATTTAATAGCCCCAAATCATGTATATACGTAACTTAGACAATGTAAAAACAATTCACTCGGATGTGATGTCCGATCGTGTATATATAATTTTAGAGTTTTTACTCTTTTCCTTATTGATTTTGAATTCATCCGAGTGGTTTGACTCTTTTGTTTAAGCACTCGCCCGACTAGTCTAGCCCCCAAGCATTGGGAGTCACCATGGCTCTTTTCCCAAGCACGTGTTTTGGGTGACTAAAGTTCGCCGCTCATGGGGTCGAGCTTCACAACTCGGAGTTATCGCACTCGGATTCACTTCCAATCGTAAAGCAAAAGAAGAAAAATACAACTCAAAAAATAATGTGTGCATGCGCACACTATTAGGTGTAGCCTCCGACTTACTGCTTAGTTGTGGGTCAACTAAGTAGCAAGTCAGGAAAGTCAACAATTTTATTTATAATGATATAATTGAGTAAAAAGCGACTTAGCTGCTTTATGCTCCATATGTTGCTGACGATCATGCCATCTTTGCTCATGGCGCAGGCGTAGGCTTGTAGATGAGCTGTAGGCGGCGCTCGGGGCGCAGGCGTGGCTCGTGGCCGTGCCGAAGGTGGCGCTCGGGGCGTAGATGTGGCTCGTGGCCGTGCTAAAAGCCGCGTGGGAGCGCGAGTGCGCTTCACCTACCGACTTTTTCTGATTTTGCTGAATTGCGGCCGCTGTCACCATGGCCTTGATCTGGGCCACGATCGGGGCCGCCGGGCTATCCAATGCAATCATCGGGTCCAGTTTGTCGAGAAGCGTCTTGGAGGCGATGACGTTCTGCATTGGCATGTGAAAGACGGCTTGATCTCCCAACCTGGATTGCAGGATGTCCTCGCGGACATTTCGACCGCGAGATCGAAGCGATCACACCTGCACCTCCTTACCCTTACGAAGACGATCTTCCCCCGCAGCTTCTTGTTCTTCTTGTTGGCGTTGGAGATCGATCTTCTGCTCTTCTATCGCGAAGATGCCACGAAGATCGCAGCAATTCCTCGCGATGCCGACTGGCTTACCGGCCAAGTCAAAGTGACATACCTGCAATGAGTCAGCCTGATCTTTACCAGATTGGATCCGGTTCAAGTCTAGGCGGACAAGTTCTCCGCCAGATCTGCGGCAAGTCCGTGCTCCCAAGAAAAAGCCTGGCCGGAGATGAAGGTGGTGGTGATTCCGCCGATTGCTGCCATCGAGTCTGTAGGAAAAGATTATAGCGCCTCCCCTACCTGGTGCGCCAACTGTCGACTTTTGTAGTCGGCAATGAACTTATGGGGTAGGCGCTAGATCTCAAACTCGAAGGTCACACAAGACAAGGGATTTAGACAGGTTCAGGCTCTCACGGAGGAGATAATACCCTAATCCTGTGTGCTGGGATTATGCAGATTTCTTGGACCTAAGATTGCTCAAAGCGCAATATGCTCTGGGCCATATGAGATGTGCTATGCTCTATGGCTTGATTGCTTTAGGCTTGTATGATCCGATCCCTAGGTTGTTGCCCGCCCTATCCCTTATATAGCGGGGGTGGGGCGGCTTACAGAGTTCTGATCGGTTTGAAGATTCCGATCGGTTACAAGATTCTAATCGGTTAATAGGATAGAGTTTACATCTTTATCTACCCTATTAACGACTCGGATTACAACCGTATCTATCATATCTAAATATAAGTTCAACTTCCTTTAGGATATGTCCTCATGCACGACAAATGGGCCGACGCGAGGAGTATCTTCTGGGCCTCCCTCTTGGACCTGTCATGAGGGTACCCGGGTTCTTATATTCCACACCTATCATACTCACCGCGGCTAAGACCCTGTATGAGAATGTTCCTTGCCTTAGCATTCGCCTCAACGTCAACTATATTGATAGCCGTGACATTTTCATCAGCAGGAACCTCATACGGGAGTTTCACCTTCTGCCATATCAGGTAATCCTGGGCAGTGATGTATGACTCCATCCGGGACTTCCAAAAAGGATAATTAACTCCATTAAAAATGGGAGGCTTGGTGAAATATTTGTCCGTCGCTATGGCTCTTGAGGCCGTCAAGATTTATGGAAGAGCAAAACCGGCTCTGATACCAATTGAAGGACCGAGATGGCGAACAGATGGGGGTGAATGGTCGCAAATAAAAGTTCCTCCAAAATACTCCAACAAAAACCTCGATAAGATTGCTCAAAGGAAATCGTGAAAAACCTGAAAAAGTAGACAACTATGTGTACCCCAAGCTTGCATTGATAAGTACCATAAAATATGTGGAGATTTTTGAGTCACAATATTGGTTGTCTAGTATCCAAGATAAAGAGGACTCAATTCAAACTCTTGCTTTTAGAAAGGACATCAATTCAAATCACAAAAGTCACTTTCGGAAAAGCAAAAGAAGAATTTCCAGAACTTGTCCTCAATTTGCACAGGAGGTTGGTGGGTTTCTGCAGCTCATGAAATTCTGAGAATTTTTCTCCCTATGAGCATAAGAGTCATGAAGAACTCCACCAAATTTCTCCTCAAAAAGCCTTACATAAAAAACAGGAAAAATCTAAGAACACAGTATGCTCAAGAACTTCGAGCAGAAAGTTTGGGGCTCGGTTTTCACCTCATGGCGCCCAAACGGTGCAACAAGTGAACTCCAACATTTTTCTGCAGGTGTATATCTGAGTGACGCACCTCCTCCAACAAGAATCACTCAAAAAGGATTTTTCTATTTTTTTACAAAAATCAAACACTGACTTACGCGCGAAATACAGGTTCTGAACAAAGTTGGAACTTGAAAGAAAAGATGTTCTCTACTCAATCCAAGAGTGCAAAAGAGATGTAAAACCATATAAACACACTCAAAACATCCAAGATCAGCAGCATTTAGAAGGAGGGGAGGCAAATTCAAATTACATGAAAGTAAATTCCGAGAAAGTATTTGCGGGAAAGTAAATGCTGAATTTAAATTGCGTAAAGTAAAGACATAATGTAAATGCGCAAAATAAATTTAGAGATGAATGGATAAAACTTTCATTTCTGGAAGGAGAGGTTACAAAGCCTCACTTTCATGTGTGCAAAGCTCAAAAGAGCATTCACAAACCTCAAAACCTTCAAGGGAAGGAGGCTACCCTTCACCCCTATTTATACTACTCTTGGGCTACCTACCACCCTTGTATGAGTCCCTCAACCCTAGAGCACTCATCTAAAGGCTAGGATTAACCCACACATACAGCCATGCAAGGGCTAACCCAAAACCTACACACATACCGGGTTTTCTTGCACGGTTTTCAAAGCATACTACTTAGACCCGCTAACCTATCAACTAGACCTCAATCCGATGGCCCTCATTGATCCACACAGCATCTAGCTAGCATCAACTCCTTTCCTTGTCTTTTTGACTTGCCCGGACTCCATCTCTGATCATCTTCCGGCGATCTCCCAACCGTCTGGACCTTCGACGCTCCTCGCCTAGTCCCGGTCATTCTTCGCCTCACCATGACCTAGCACCGTCGTCCTGCAACCATCAAAGACAAGGAAAAAACCTTTCACATAGCAATGCCCACAATGATGTGCAATAAACTATCCAACTCATCACTACCGCGTCCATACGACCGGTACTGCCACTCCTGACAGAGACAACTCAAAATGCTTCATTTTGAAAATCAATCCAAATCAAACTTTAGCACACCTTGCTCAAATAAAGTCAAATACTCATCACAAACATAGATGGACCTCCACATGGTCCTTCAGGTTGCACTCTCCATCAGAACAAATCGGTGCAGCCGATGTCGGGGACGACGGAGCTCTCAGTGATGAAGTTGTAGCCGGCTTCAGCTTGAGGAATTCAGAAACTAGAAGAAGGTCCTTCCAGCAAAGCCGTACACGTGATGATCTGCCTGCTGATGAAGCAACTCCTGAGTTGTTGATCGGTTGATGCCTAGTTGGTGGGGTTCTTCTCACTGCTATAGAAAACATGATCACTACAGGTTTTAAATCCTTATTACTATCGAATATGGAACCGACAGTGATTGGTCGGCAATGATAGTCCGACTATCACTGTTGGTTCTAGAACCGATAGTGATACCGATATCACTGCCGGTTTGTATACGAACTAGCATTGATAGTTTGTATCACTCCCAGTTTGTAAATCCAAAAATCACTCAGTTAAGAAAAATATTTGCACCTCCATGTATTTACTACGTACGGTCGCAAGTCCCAAGTCACGCGATTTTCACGCGCGTGATGCGGTTGCTAGGAGTCGAATCTGTGACCGTTCTACGCGAACTCCGCTTACCATCTCACCTAACATATATTTCTCAACTATTATAAGATATATTTTCCTTTTGTCCCTCGTATCCGAAAGTTTCAACGATTATTTGGACATCTAAATAACTTCAAATAAAAAAGCTGTCAACTACAAAATTGTAGATCTCATCGAGAGCTACAATTTTCATAAAAATTGTCTTTATCCAACTTCGTATGAAAAATTTATGATTTTTCAAAAATATTATCACTGTCAGTTCGTATACTTCCTTCATTATCACTGTTAATTTTTTTAAAAACTGACAATGATAAATTACTATTACTATCTGTTCTTCTTCGATGAGTATTTGTACCGATCCAACTTATGAACCGGCAGTGATAGTATTATCACTGTCGGCCAGAGGCGCACCGAGCGATAGGTTAGGTGGGCTAGAGCACCCTAGTCCCGATCATACCATAGGTACCCCCTTAGCACCCCCTACCTAACGTAGGGCGTCACCACACTGTCGCTATAGAAGCCGGTCAAAAAATTGAAACTTGAAGACCGGTATAGCACTCTCTAAATTTATGTCCTGGATCCGCCACTGCTGTCGGCTCTAACCGAATCGACCACGATAGACCAGCCAGAAATGAGTTTTTTTTTAAGTAGTGTCGTGGACAAAGGAATGGCGGCATGGGAGGCCCTCTGAGCTAGCGCCACTGTCCAGTGCATCTTGAGCAAAGAGGCAACGACCATGGCCGAGGGAGCTGGGTATCGCGGTGGTCAGCAGCGGCTCATTTGTCCGCGGCGGAGTTTGGCCGGCAATGGTGCTTGCTGTTGGAGCCGGGTGAACTGGTAGCTACGCACTGGCTTGGTGCTTGACCGAGGGAAAAGTGGGCTTCAGGAATAATGGTGGATGAACTGGAGTACTCGGCCAGCTTATATAACCGATTAATGTCGGTTGGACAGAGTTCGTACACGATCTGGTCTTGCGGCAGGTCAAGGCGGACGCGCTGTTTTCTTGGGGAACTCAACGGCGCAGGGTATGGGCTCGACTCCATCTTGCGGACGGCGCGGGGCATGGGTGTAGCAGGGCTTTTGAATGATCGGCTGACGGAGAGAATCGGTGCTGACCGCGGGTGAAGATGGCTCCAGGGCGAACTGGGTTTCCATCAATAAGACAGGCAATAAATGGCGCCGCTGGACTGGGTTCTCTTGGCGCGAGTGAGCTCAAGCTTCACAGGGCTTAGTCTGCACAAGGGTATGGTGAGGCAGTGGTGAGGCAGCTCCGTCGCTCATGGCAGTCAAACCAATGTCATGCCGAAGTGACTGGGCAGGCATGGCCACGACAAAAGGTTTTGAGGGACAAGATGGGCGGTGAATGCGGCGCTGCGCAAGATGTTCTGTGCTCATACGGCTTTGCGGATTTGGCGCCGCATCCTGCGTTCGACTGACACTCAGGCGATCTTGGCCATGGCAGAGATTTTGATTTGGCATGATAGAGAAGAAGGCACGGGCATGGGTGGCGATGAGACGGGTAGCAATTGCGCCGCTCGTCGATTCCATACGGCGCGGCGGAAATCCTGGGCCTCGGACGACGCGCAGCAAGACGTGGGCGGAGGCATGGTTTTACGCGAGTCTTCTGGTGGTCTGTGTATGGGCTCGGCCGAGTGTTCGCGGCACTTGACTCTGGACTCGCGGCTTTGACCAGGCAAGGGAAATGCGGTGGATGTGTTCAACGACGAATCCAAGATAAAAATAAAAAAATCCTATATTAAAGTTTTAACTTAATATAAACATACTAACGATCGATCTATTGCTAACTAAATTCCAAATTCATACATACACAAGAAGAAAACAACGTGAATAATTAAAATATAATAAGTGTGGTACCTTGTTAATGGATAGAATGATATAAATATGTGAGGGCGGATCATCCACCATTTGACGTGTAGATAAAAATATAAAACTCAGTGATACAATTTCAATTTATGAATACTTATTGTCGACGATCAGGACCGACGACCGCAAAGAAAGAGGGTGAAAGGTAGTACGGAGGGCGAGGCCAAGAGTTCCGCTCGTCCGGGAGGTACCCTCGGCGGGCGTACTGAACAGGGGGCCCGCTCAATCAAACAGGGGACACAAGATCTATACTGGTTCGGGCCGAACGTCCCTACTCCAGTTCGGATGTCGATCAGATCAGATGTTTTGATGCCGTCGGCTGCACCGCCTTTACAAATGAGAGCTAGGGGTTCCAATATGAGAGTACCGGAGCCTAATTCGTGGGGTGTCGTCCCAAGGAAAAAAAGCCCCTCTCCAGAGGGCTCTGCCCCTCTTTATATGGTCGAAAGGGGCAGGTTACATTGGGGATTGGGAGCTGAGAGGATGAAGGGACTCATGCCCGAAAGCCCTTGTCTTGGTGACCAGTCTTGTCTGGTCTTGCCCTACACCGGGTTAGTAGACTCTCCGAGCAAAGCGTGTCGCCGCTTCCTGGAAACAGCCGCACCCACTCCCAAATGATTTTGTCCAATGATAACGCTGTTATGCGTGGCCCCAGCCACGCACGGGTGAGAGGACTTCCATCATCAGACGCGATCGGATGATGGGACTGAGGCTTTGACTTTGGCGACCTTCGTCTCGCCTCGGAAGGAGCCACCGCTTCGTGGCGGTCGCTTCAGTGCCGCGATTGTTGGACACGTGGTTAACGGCTAGTGGAGGACCCGATGCTCGACCCTTGGCGGAGACCGGGATCGGGCTGATCGGAGGTCGGGGGAGCCCGGTCCGTGACGGAGGTCAAACGCCCTGCTAGGTCGGAAAAGAGCTCCTTTATGGTCTTGCGGGACCTTCAGTCGGAGCCTGGCTCAGAACAGTCCGATTGGTGCTCCGGACTGACGGTTCGGAGATGTCTCCGCCCGAGGTAGGGAATAGTCCCCCGATCCTAGAGAAGGGCTGCTGAAAGTCCCCACCGGAGGGGGCCAAGTGTCAGGGTGGTCGGTCCCCGACAACCAGCCCCCAAGGCTCAAGAAGCAGTCTGAGACTTCTAGGCGCTCTTGAGTTTGAGATCTTCTTGGGAAGGGATGGCTCCCCCCTTCGGCCGGGCTCGAGGATTCTGGGCTCACCTTCAGGCCGAGAGAAGGCCTCCCCGGCTACGGGTGCGCCTTTTGAGGCGATGGTGAGCCGGTAGACGAGGCGTCTTTAAAAGCCAAAGGGGTCTCACAATTCAGGATTTCGCTTCCCATTACTCGTGCCCTTGCCTTCTTCTTCCTTGCCCCTCTGCGTTAACGCCTTCTAGCCTTCGTTTGCACCTCGCCCCTTTCTTCGACCTCGACCCCATAGAGAAGTTCGAGAGAGTACGCCACCACGTAACGGATGAGGGAGATGGAGACTTTGGGGCTTCGACCCGCTCACCGGCGGCTTGCTTCGGGAGAACGTGCGCGACCTCTGGATGACGAGATCGTGAGCACGGAGCAAGACATGCTCTTCGGCCGCGAACCCCGAGAGCGACTTCATGGTCATGGTTCTTGCGCAGTGAGATCGAGCTCAGAACCCGTGCGTAACTCCTTCTTCTCCTTTCCGCTTTTGCACATCTTTGCGAGGGTTCTTGGGCATCCTTCCCACCCCCTCGCTTTTCTTCCATTTTTACTCCCTGTCCCGCACCGCGAAGGACCCCGTCTGCCGGCTGCTTTTACTTTTGGTCAGGCGGCAGACTCCTTGTACCTTCCTTCCAATCCCGACCGAGACTCGCCGGGCCGTGGACGGAGAAATGGTTCTATTTGAAGAAGGGCGAGTAAAGCGGGCTCGCCTATAACGGCGCCGCGGTGGAGGGAAAGCGCGAGATCCCCAAGCCCGAGGACTCGGTGGACGACCAGGCCCTGGCCGCTTTCATCCATACCTGCGTCATGCGGGCCTTAAGGGCAAAGGTCGCTTACGACTACTTGCGTAACCGGTGCTCCTCTCCGAGGAGGTTGCACCTTCTTTGAGATCACCGGAGGTGCGACGCTACCCGGAAAGCCATGAGGGTAAGCATTGTCTCACCTCAAATCCTTTCGGCCTTGGTCGGAGTTCCCTTATTTCTTGTCGCCTATTTCGACCTTGTAGCACCGAAGTCGGCCCGATCGCCGAGGATGCAGGAGACCTTCGAAGGCCGCTTAACGCCTCGACCTCGGCGGCAACGCCCCCAAGAATATCTTGGGACGAGCAAATGAGGTAATAGCTTTTTACTTTGATCTTTGCCTCGGTGTCCGGACTCGGATGCTTATTGTGGTGAGCTCGCAGCGACCAAAGAGCTCGGGATACTGTGCAAACAATTGCTACCATTTCCGCCCAAATAAAGGCAAGAAGGGGGGTAAGAAGCCAGCTCTTGACGCCCCGAGGCAGGTCGCCAAGAAGCCCCACGTCGAGTGGGGCGATCGGGTCGTGGTGAGTTTAGATTCTCCGAGCTTGGGGGTATCCGAGCCCAGGCTCGTTTCCATCGGGCCGCCTCTTTCGGTTCTTTTACTAATTCTTGCTTTTTGTCAGCAACAAGAGGCGGCTTCTGCCGCAAGAGCCCTGGGTGCGCAGCCGGAACCACGGGCTCTAGCAATAAATCCCCGAGGGGGAAGCCCTCCCGCCATTGCCGAGGAACAACAGCGCTGTGCGCCCCTGCATGTTTCATTATCCCGCCCCATCGCGCGCTCGAAAGGCCCGAGGGCACCGACCTTCCCGTGGTCCGTGGCGAGGCCGGGAGGAGGACCACGAGGACGATTATCGTCTCGTGCCGCGACCCAGGACGCGGCGGATGCTGCGCCGCGTCCTCCGAGGAGGACGAAGCGGCCGAGGGAGGAGCGATTGAGAGCGCCATGACCAAGGACGTCGTGATCGGGGGCGCTGCCGCCGGGAGCGTTGTAGCCGAAGGGGCTGCAGTTGAGGACGGCATCGTCATCGTGCCCTCGTGGGGCGCCCCCGGGGTGGAGTCCTCGAAAGCGGAGGGTCAATCGCTTCGCAGGGGGTCCGCAAAGAAGGCGAGGTTGCCGCGCATCCGCTCGGGCGCAGAAGTTTCTCCTGCTTAACTGTGGTGGTAGGGCCGACCGAGCATCTTCTCGATAATTCGCCGCGCGGCAGCATATACCGGGTGGTCGTGGCGGCGACCCATCGCCGACCTGGTACCTCCGACCGGGCGCTTTGTCGTTGGCGCCATGATCGAGGGTGGCGTTGCCGCCATACCCGGTGGAGCTACCCTCGTGGAGTCGGAGTCGCTCAAAGAGCGAAGGCCGACCCCGAGCCGGCAATGAGTCGGGCGCTGGGCGACCCGACCACCCTTGGCGAGCCGAGGCCCTCCTCGCGATCGAGGGCGCTGGGGCGCTGAGCCGCCCGCCGCCCGCAGGGTCCGGCCGCCATTACCTTGGCCGGAGCGGATCTCCCTGGTCCTTCGGGGGGTGCCGATGCTCAAGCGGCCGGAGACCGCCGGGACGAGCCGCTGGGTGCCGCCGGGTCCCGGCGATGTTGTCGACTGTCTCGCCGGAGGATCAATTAGCGGAGGTAAGCACGGTCGTGGTGTCCCCTCCCTCTTTTCCCCCCTTTTCTTTGTGACCATGGTGAGTTTTTTCTTTGCCTTCGCAGGGTCTGCGGATGGTCTCTCGGGGGTACAACATCGCGCGCAAACGCGCTTATCTTCCGGCCCCGTGGCGCCCTTGAAACCAATCGAGGGACACCGCCGAGCTCGGCCGCTGTCAGCGTGGCCAAGAGGAGGTCTCGCTCCGGCTGGAGGCCCAGCCTCGAGCTCGCGCGCGGCCGAAGTCGAGCAGGAGCGCGGGCCCGGAGGTCGAGCGGAGTTGAACACCGCAAGGGACCTCCACGCCACGCTGCTCTCCAAGGCCATCGAGGAGGAGCGGAGGGCGCGTGGTCGAGACCCAGCCTCAAGCTCGAGGTCTCCAACCTTCGACGGAGATGGAGGTCGCCCGACAGGGCGTCCTCCTCCGAGCTCGAGGCCAAGGCGGCCGAGCTTGAGAGGACAGTTGCGGGGTTGGAGGTGAGGGCCACCGGAGCGAAAGCCAAGGCGGCTGAAGCTGAGGCCAAGAATGCCAGTCTTGAGGAGAAGCTGGCGCAGGTGGCTCGTGCGGGGAAAGACGCCTTGGCCCAGCTCCAGAGCGACCGTGACCGGGTTGATAAGGCCGGCCGAGGTCATCGTGACCGCAAGCGGAGGGTTTCCGACCTCGAACGGAGAAGCTCGCTAGAGACATGTCTCTCAAACCGGAGTTAGTGGATGGGTCGGGGTGAAAGATCCCCTTGTAAAGACAAAATAATTTTTGCTAAGTCTTATAGAGTCGCGTTTCTTGGAAGACTTAGCTCGCTTGTCGGCCGCGCCATCATTGCATACCTTGCGTGGTGCTTTATGGAAGGGCCGAACAATATCGATACGTGGCGTGTGGCGAGCACGCCTCGCACTTCGCAATGAGACCCACCGCTTTCGCTTGAACTACCCGCTTTAGGCCGACCGAGTTGTCCGATGCCCGATGTTAACCCAACCGAGGCCTCGCCCAAATCACTCGGTTCGGCACGACTCGCTGACAGTCGACCGAGCTAATTGATGCTCGAGGCCAATTTAACCGAGGCCTCGCCCGAAATCACTCGGGCTTGGGCACGACTCGGGTTGTCATGTCCTGATAACTTGGCTGTGGGGAATTAATCGGCTTGTTGCGGCAGAGCGACTTATTGCGACCGAGATCATCCCTGGTAGCAATCTTAGGAGTCGCGACCTCTGGGTCCGGGAATGTCATCAGACCCGGGGCGCTCCTTGAGGACGTTCACTGGTCGGTAACGCAGGGGAATAGCCGGCTTACTCCGATAAGAATCGTTTTACCGCGGCCTCCGAGCCCGGGAATGCATCGGGCTCGGGATGCTGACATCCCTGAGGCGAACCCAGAGAAAACGGCCCCAACCGAGGCCTCACCTGGCAGTACTCAGGTTTGGGCACAACTCGGACTGGTCGGCCTAGGATAGCTCAGGCTGGACCAGATTTTAGGCCTTGGGTCTGACTCGGTGAGCTCGGGAATGCATCAAGCCCGGCAAGGCCCCCTTAGAGGGCGGTTTAGAAATTCGAACCTGGCCACTCGGCCCCGGGGGAAAGGTCAGCTTAGAACGACTGAGTCATCCCCGGTGGTGAATCCCCAACTGCGACCTCCGAGCTCGGGAAATGTCATCAGGCTCGGGGTGCCCTCTGAGAATGTTCAATGGTTGGCAAAGACGGGGATGGCGGCTTACCCGATAACGATCGCTTATCGCGCCCCGATCCTGGAATGCCTGTGCTCGGGTTGTTCATCCCCGAGGCGAACCTAGAGAACGTGACCCTAGGCGCTGCAAAAAAGAGCACGCATGGAGGCTTCGAGGTCAAGCCCGCCACGTGACCTCATGGTTGCCCTTATGGTCACGCCGCGGGGTCGCGCCTTTTGAGGCATCCTAAAAGAAACTTCTTTGGTTAAAAAGGAGGCGGACAGGACCCTGGGCCCGAGGCCTTTTAGGATGGCGCAACCTTCGATCGAAGGAAACTGCAACTCGAGGCTGTGACGGGACGCCATCCTTTCCACAAATCAAAAAGAGGTTAGTACCGGGAGCAAAGGAAATCCTTATTACGGGCGCAAACCTGGGCCGGGCCAGGGCATGGCAAAACGAAAAGCCCCGAATCGGGTTTGCTCAGAGCACAAGAACAAAACACAGGAGCAAGGGAGGAGACACCTTAACTTAGAGGCGGGTGAAAGAAGAGCGCTAGGCGCAGAACCTCCGGAGCTGGCCTACGTTCCACGAGCTCGCGAGCTCCCTGCCATCGGGGACCGCCAGACGATAAGCTCCTACGTGGCTTGCTGAGACGACTCTGAAGGAGCCCTCTCACAGTGGGGACAGCTTGTTGGTGTGGGAGCGGTCTTGGATTCGCCTTAGGACCAGGTCCCCAACGCGGAAGTCCCTGGGTCGAACAGCTCGGGCGGCATGCCTGCGGAGATCTTGTAGGTAACGCCACGAGCGTAGCAAACGCAACACCTTACTTCTTCTCGCCAAGGCGAGGTCGAGGGTCGCCCGCCGAGGTCGACTGGTCGATCGACCCGCCTGACGGAGCGGAGCGTGACTCGGCGCGGCAGATGCCTCACCAAGACGAGCCGAAAGGGCTTGTTCCTATTGCCCTACCGGTCGAGGTGCGTAATGCACCAAAGGATCGTGGGAGCTCGTCCACCCATGCCCGGCCATGGCGATCGAGCTCGTTGAAAACTCGCTTGAGCCCTTGGACGAGCTGCCGTTGGCGCTCGCCGCCTGCTGCTCGGGGTGGCTTACCGAGGCATAGTAGACTTTGGTTCCCATATATGCGCAGAACTCTTGGAACAACCACCGTGAATCCGCCCCGTTGTCGGTAATGATCTCGCAAGGGACTCGCACTCGTGACCACAAAGGAACTAAGAACCTTACCGCGCCCTGGCGGTGATAGCGGAGACCGGCTCTACTTCGATCCACTTTGAAAAGGTGTCGACGGCCACGAACAGGAATTTCTTCCCCTCGACCAACCTCGGGAAGGGACCGAGGATGTCGAGGCCCCATGTCGAGAATGGCCAGGCAAGGGGAATGGTCTGCAGAGCGTAGGCCGGTTGCCTGACCTTCTGGGCGTGAAACTGACAAGCCTGGCAAGTACGAACGATGCCCCGGGCGTCTTCGAGCGCCGCCGGCCAGTAAAAGCCCATCTTGAAGGCCTTCCCGACCATGGTCCTGAAAGAGGAGTGAGCGCCACATAGGCCGGAGTGAATGTCGTTGAGCAGGTATTTACCTTCTTCTGGAGTGATGCATTTTGACAGAACGCCCAAAGCCCCCCGACGATAGAGCTGCCCGTCGACGAGCCTGTACGAGCCCGCACGTCGCCGGAGCCTACTTCTTTCGACTGGGGTGGCGGGGAGCTCCCCTTGGTCGAGGAACCTGATGAACGGATCCATCCATGACGGAACGCTTTCGAGGAAGGCCACCGGGTCCTCCTGGTCGCTAACGGACGGTGTGGCCAAGGTCTCAAAGATGACGTCCGGCGGAAGCTCGTCGCCGGACGATCCGAGCCTGGACAAAAGATCGGCGGTGGAATTGTCCTTCCTGGGTACGTGCTGGATTCTCAGGTTCCGGAACCATCTTTCCATCTTGCGCACCTCGGCAAGGTACTTGGCCATCAGAGGTTCCGAACACTGGTAAACTTTGTTGTACTGGTTGACGACGAGCTGGGAGTCTCCTTTCACAATTAGGCGGCGGGCCAAGGACTTGTAAGCTCAAGGCCGCCAAGAGGGCCTCGTATTCCGTCGCGTTATTGGTGGCGGGGAAGCCAAACGACCACATACCTCAGGTGGTCGCCCTGAGGGGTGACGAGAAGAATGCTGGCCCCCGAGCGCTCAAAGGACCTTGATCCGTCGAAGAACATGGTCCAAGGGTCTTCGGTCCCGACCTCGGGCTCGGGAGCAGGTTCCGCCGTTTGTTCGGCGACGGTCGGCAGCGCTGCGATTTGATGGCGGCGCGGGCCGTGAAGCGAGATCGAACTCACCGGCCCATGGCCCACTTGGCGACGCGACCTCCGGCTCGTGGTTCTTGAGGATCTCCCCGAGCGGGAGACCGCTCGGGACAACCACCGCATGCGCTTGGAAGTAGTGCCAAAGCTTCCGCGAAGCCATGAAGAGTGCATAGAGTAACTTTTGGACCAAGGGATAGGCTCCTTTGGCCCGTGGAGTACTTCGCTGACGTAGTAGATTGGGTGCTGCCGCCCTACCCGCTCGGCTACCAGACCGCCGCTGACGGCCTGGGTCATGGCCGCGAGGTAAAAAGGAGGCACCTCACCCTGCTGCGGAGTCGTCAACAGAGGAGGGCGCGAGAGGTATGCTTTGAGCTCGCCGAAGGATCGCTGGCTTCGGGTCCACTCAAGCCCTCATGTCTCGCGAGGATCTTGAAGAAAGGCAATCCTCGCTCGTCGAGCCGGGAGATGAAACGGCTAAGGGTGACAATGCGGCCTGTGAGGCTTTGTACCTGTTTTACCGAGGTCGAAGCAGTCATTTGCTCAATTGCTTCGATCTTCTCTGGGTTCGGGCCCACGCCTGACCCCCCGATCATATAGCCGAGCACTTTTCCGGAGGTTGTACCGAAAACGCATTTTTCGGGGTTGAGCTTGATGCCGAACTTGTTCAGATTGGCGAAGATCTCGGCCAAGTCGTTGACGTGGCTGGCCCTAGAGGAACTCTTGATGATGATGTCGTCAACGTACACCTCGAGGTTCCGGCCTATCTGTGGGTCGAAGGCTTTAGCCATTAACCGCTGGAACGTGGCGCCCGCGTTGCGAAGGCCGAACGACATGGTTGTATAGCAGAAAGTTCCGAACGGCGTGATGAAGACGGTCTTGTCTTCGTCTTTCGTGGTGAGCTTGACCTGGTGGTATCCGGAGTAGGCGTCGAGAAAACTCAACATCTCGGCGTTGGCAGTGGAGTCCACAACTGTCTATGCGGGAAGTGGAAAGTTGTCTTGGGGCACGCAGCTGCTCAAGACCGTGTGGTCGACGCACATTCGCCACTTCCGCCCTTCTTCTCGCACAATTACTGTGGTTGGCCACCACTGAGTAGTTGACCTCGCGAATGAAACCGGCCTTGAGGAGCTTATCGAGGTGCTCCCTAATTATCGCCGCCTTTTCGGGGGAGAAGCGCCGCAGCTTCTGACGCGCGGGTCTCGCACTGGCTTTGTTTGCGCCCAGGCTCGATCACCTCCGTGGGACCCCGCATGTCCGCCGGTTCCCATGCAAAATGCCTTTGTTATCTCGAGGAAGGTGACGAGCTCGCCTTCCTATTTGGGATCGAAGTGGGCGGAAATGCGACGATTTGTCCAAGTTTCCTTCTTCGAGCCGCACGGCTTTGGTCGGGCCGTTCTACCGACGGCCGCCTTCCGCGGGTGCCCTTCGGTGACTCGGGACTGGCTGGGGCAATATGCCGACCAGCGCCAGGGCTTTTTCTCGCAGCCGTGTGCTGCCTTCAGTCGCCGAGGACCGCATGACGCCGCCGCCCCGGAGCTTCATGCATCGATGCCCGTAGTGATTCGCGCCATGAATTTAATCGTATGGGCGCCCAGGATGGCGCTAGGGGAGGTCGCCGTCCACGACTTCAAAGGTAATCACCAAGGTCGCGGAAGTTTACAGACCGCCGAAGGTGACGGGGAGGACCACTTGCCCAAGCGGGGTGGTCGAACTCCCCGACACGATGCCGAAAAAGGGGATCGCTATGTTCTTGATCTTTGACCGGGGTATTTGCATCCGGTCCAAGGCGCTTGACAGAGCAGTTGAGGGAATCGCCTCGCCGACCATGACCCGCAGACGCATGCCTTGCTTATGGTCGGGGCGACGACCAGAGCAGTTTTGAAGTCTCGGGACATCCCCGGGGGGGCGTCGTCCCGAGAAAAGGTGATGGGGACGCCATCCCACCTGCAGGGTTGGTCGGCGGACTTCCCGGCGGTGGCTTGATAGATGGCACGTGCGGTGTTCTTCAGCTCGCGCCGGGATCGGTATGCTGAAGAACCGCCGAAGATCACATCCACACGACGGTTGCCTCGCTGAACTCCGTGTCGGGCTCGCTGAGCTCGACGGCGCTGGCCCTCCGGACCGCTTCATCGCCTCTTTGGGAGCGTGGGCATCTCTCCGCCCCTTATAAAAGGCGTCCAGCTTGAACAGCCACGTCCGGCAGCCCCGCAGATCATGGCCGTGGATCTTGTGGAACTGGCAAAATTTGTTAGCGTCAAAGCCGGGCTGTTCCTCATTGCCCCAGGCTCGGACGTTCGCGTGGAGGGTTCCCCGCCCGCCCCGCCGGGCCGCCCGGCGCTGCTGTGGCCGCGGACGGTTCTGCAGAGGTCGGGGGCCCCGGCGGTCGGGCTAGTGGGCTTCCGCCCCCTCGCGCTTGTTGTCGACCGTGGCGACCACGCGGAGCTGGCCACCCTCGCCGCCGGGGTCTTTCCCTCGCCTTTTGTCGCGCGGGGCCTGGTCTCCTTCCTTAACGTCGGATGGCCCCACCTCGCCAAAGGTGAGGCCGAGCTTGCCTCGGTCGTAGTCGTGCTTCCAGCGGACAGCATCGTTCGCGTCCGCATATCGCTCTGCCATGCGGAATAGTTTGTTGACGGTGAGCCTCGTAGCTATCTCGAGGTCCTCCGTGAGGCGTCTGTCTCGAACGCCGAACCTAAAAGCCTTGATGACGGTTTCATCAGAGATGTTGGGGATCGAGTTCCGCGCACGGGTAAACCGGCGCACGAATTCTCGCAGATGCTCCCCCTTTCCCTGGATAACACGGTCCAGGTCCCTCTCCCGCCCGTGCCGCCGTAGAGCCCGAAGTTGGAGGAGGGCGCCCGCAATCGGGCGCCATGATCGGAAGGTGCCGCGCTGGTTGAAGAGCCGTGCGGCGGCCCGCCCGTGACGGTGGGAGATAGTTATCCATCGCGCCTCGTCCCTCCGGCCGCCAAGATGGCGGGAGTATATGGAGAGAAATTCGCGGGTTCTTGGTCCCATCGAATCGCTCCATATCGCCGGCTTGAACGGACGGCCAGCGCGACTTGACGGAGGTCGCTGAGTACGCCGGCACCGAGGTCGAGGCTACCGCCGCCATCGCCGTGTCGGAGTCGCCACTAGCCGATAGGGAGAATTCGAGCCGGCGGCGCGCACTCGCGCCGCCACGACGGCCGACCGGGCGCCGCCATGGCGGCGACGCGGTGGTCGCGATCTTCGGGCGCTTGAGCCGACGTCCGAGAGGCTTCGGAAGTCCGCCGCCGAGCGAGCATCGTTATTGCGCCATCGGGCGACGGGCGAGCCCACGCACTCACCTTTCCTCGCTGGTGAGGTGGCGGTGATCGCACGCAGGGAGCCGCTAGCCGCCGGGGGTGAGACTCGAGCCTGGAGCTGCTCGCCACGGGCGTGATTGCGCCGGTGGCCTTGTTGAGTTCTTCGCCGAGGACCGCCGAAGAGGGCCGAGCCGCCGAGCGGGTCACCATGACCGGGCGATGGCTCGCAGCGTTTGGGCAGGTTCGTCCGACGGGAGGGCCGAGTCGATCGGATCGGAGCGGGCGCATTTCGCTCTTCTCGCCGGAGAGCGGCGATAGCTTGGTCGATCGCAATCTGGGCGAGCCGATGCGCCTCCCGAGGAGTTTCCGGGTCATCCTTGCCTGCCCCGGGAGTCGCCTCACGTCCGTTGGCCACGAAGGCTCGGCGTTCGTGGGGCGGCAAGGAGGGCGAGAGCATGGATGTGGAGCCAGTACTGGGGATGGGCCCGAGCCTGTGCTCGCTGTTCTCGACATGCCGGTGGTGGAGCCGAGGTGCTGATGCTACCGAGGCGACGAACTTTGGACGAACGAAACTTCGGGCCCCACGGTGGGCGCCAGTTGTCGACGATCAGGACCGTCGATCGCAAAGAAAGAGGGTGAAAGGTAGTATGGAGGGCGAGGCCCAGAGTTCCGCTCGTCCGGGAGGTACCCTCGGGCGTCTTCAACAGGGGCCCGCACAATCAAACAGGGGACACAAGATCTATACTGGTTCGGGCCGAACGTCCCTACTCCAGTTCGGATGTCGGTACTGTATTGCCTTTGATGCCGTCGGCTGCACCGCCTTTACAAATGAGAGCTAGGGGTTCCAATATGAGAGTGCCGGAGCCTAGTTCGTGGGGTGTCGTCCCAAGGAAAAAAAGCCCCTCTCCAGAGGGCCCTGCCTCTCCTTACATGGTCGAAAGGGGCAGGTTACATTGGGGATTGGGAGCTGAGAGGATGAAGGGACTCATGCCCGAAAGCCCTTGTCTTGGTGACCAGTCTTGTCTGGCCTTGCCCTACGCCGGGTTAGTAGACTCTCCGAGCAAAGCAGGTCGCTGCTTCCTCGGGAAACAGCGCACCCACTCCCTGCGATTTTGTCCGATGATGACGTTGCCATGCGTGGCCCCAGCGCTGCCTGGGGTGAGAGGACTTCCATGCTGTACGCGACTGGATGATGGGACTGAGGCTTTGACTTTGGCGACCTTCGTGCTGCCTCGGGAAGGAGCCACCTACTTCTGTGCGGTCGCTTCAGGCGGTCGCGATTGTTGGACACGTGGTTAACGGCTAGTGGAGGACCCGATGCTCGACCCTTTGCGGAGACCGGGATCGGGCTGGTTGGAGGTCGGGGGAGCCCGGTCCGTGACAGAGGTCAAACGCCCTGCTAGGTCGGGAAAGAGCTCCTTTATGGCCTTGCGGGACCTTCAGTCGGAGCCTGGCTTGGAACAGTCCGATTGTGCTCCGGACTGGCGGTTCGGAGATGTCTCCACCCGAGGTAGGGAATAGTCCCCCGATCCTAGAGGAGGGCTGCTGAAAGCCCCCCCGGGGGGGCCACGTGTCAGGGTGGCCGGTCCCCGACACTTATAAAAATATAAATTGAAACAATACTTACAAAGGTACTAGTACTGAGTACGACGCAATTTCACTCTACAAATTTTCATCTCTTGAAAGCGTCAGATGATTTCTTTATTATCGACGTTTCTAAATATCTCTTTCTCAGTGTAACACACCATCAAGTCATTGAACCAATCATTTGCTATCTTGTTACGCAAATCTGTCTTAATAATCTTCATTGCTGAGAAGATTCTTTCTACCGATGCTGTGCCACTGGAAGGATCAATATAAGCTCGATGAGGCGATAGACCAATGAAAAAGTTCTATTCTTTCCAGTTTCAACTATCTTTTCAGCAAACTTTGCAAGATTACGACAACCATTCAATTCAACACTTCTCTAACATTAAGAATAGAGGTTTGAAGCTGATTTCTTAATAACAAACGATCAGCTATAGTAAAATCAGCAGCGTAAATCTCAGCAAGTCGAACAAGTTTATCTACATCAAATTTAGAGGAGTTGCTTGGATTAAGACAAGACATGCATAACAATAACTCTGAAGAAACTTTATTAAAGCGAGATTCATCTATCCCATAATAGCATCAAGAGCAACATTGAAAATGTCAACACGATAATAGTGAAGGTAAGTCACTTTTATGCTTTCGACGTGCAGATTTGCCCTTAACTCTAATGAAATCATCTATATTTGGCGCACCAATCTCATTTGTCTCGCAAAAGGATTTGACTTGGTTAAGCAATAGCTCCCACCCATTGTCCCTGATGTCTTGTAGGCGCACTTTCACATCGACAATCAAATCCATGGCTTCTTCAATATCTTGATCCTTTTTTGCAAAGCAATTGATAGTTTATTTGTAATGCCCAACAAGTCTACCAAAAAATGCATGATGAATGCAAATTCAAAATTTTGCATCTGTTGTATCAAACCTGCTACTCCACCATAACCTGAAGGATATGATGCATCTTCAGATATCATCTCAACCTCAAGCACTGACTCCCATATTTGGTATATACGAAGTATGGTTTTAAGATGAGAGCCCCATCTAGTATCTCCAGGTCTAGCTAGGCTAGTTTTCTAATTCAAGCCTGTTCCACTTAAAAGCATGCCATTCTCCAATTTCTCCAATACTTTCTCATAATGCTTTTCCATCAAAATATCCTTTCTCTTGCAAGATGCACTCACAGTGGTCACTATCAAGAGAACATAGTTGAAGAAGTCAGCAGTAACTCTACTACAACTTGCGACAGTGACAACCACTAACTATAACTGATGGGCAAAGCAATGGATATAGAAAGCATATGGACTCTCATCCTATATTAATCTTTGCAAGCCATTAAATTCCCCTCTCATATTTGAAGCTCCATCATAACCCTGCCTGCGTAGTCTAGAAATAGGTAGATCATGATCAGCAAGCAAACTAATCATAGCTTCCTTCAATGCAACCGATGTATAGTAAGTGATATGCTTAATACCAAGAAACCTATCTTCCCTTCTTTGTTTACAAACCTACATTCCAACCAAATTAATGATACAAGGTTGGAACTTAACACAAATCATAAATGGTACAACTAACAAACATAATATGTACTACTAACTTGACAATCATGGACATTTGCTCTTTTATTGACAAATCGCGTGACTCATCAATAAGCACCACGAAATTCCTATCTCTAGCCTCATCCTTAATCACTTTTGTTACCTCTTGTGCACAACATTTTGCAAGGTCCTTCTGTATCTCTGAACAAATCATCAAACTATTCCCTCTACCATCAAATTCAAATGCCGCATTCACATCTGGCACCTTATCTTTATACCATCCCAATAACTCTTTAAAATTGCCCTTGTTCATAGATGTAGAAGTTTCATCATGTCCACGAAAAGCATCGCCTTGCATTATGAGATATCTTGAACAATCTAAAGAAGAAGTCAAATGAATCTTGTATGTAATTTCAGAGTCCTTACTATAAATATTTAATTTATGTTATATGCTTTCTCTTTGATTGAGAAAATCTTCACAATCTTGCATTGCAATGTTGTGGACACTATTAGGTCCCTCAACATGGTCTTTGAAACCTTTTATAGCCCTTCTCCAATTCACATAGCCAACTTCTATGAAAACATCCCTCCCAAAGTGAGTAGGTTATCCCGGTTTTTTAAAAAGAAAGCAATAGAAACAAAAGGCGGCGTCCTTTTCAATACTATATTCTAACCAATCGAATTTCTTGTACGATGATTATTGAAACGATCTTGATTTCCCATGTTGAATCTTCTTTAGAAAAGCATGCCTGATTGGTTGAGCCAGACCCTTCAACATATATGCTCTCCTCACTTGATCACTAATCTCTTTAGGATAAGTTTCAATTTGTTTGCGATGTTGGATCAGCAACAATTTCATTGGGATCATGCTGAGACAGAGATGAAATGAAAGAGAGAAAGGCGGAGGAAAGAAGACGAGAGAGCAAGCCTCAGGAAAGTCTTGGTTGGCTAAGGAGAAAACGTGTTGGCATACCATGTCTGGACAATTTAAGTCCATTTTCCTACTTTTTCTGCAAGGGGTTCAAGGGGAAAGCATTAGCCCTATCCTTAATATGACTCTCTGTCACACGGATGCTGCTGGGCTGCTACAAAACCCCTATAGTCGAAGAAAAGATCGAAACAGGGATAAAACGTAGGATAACCCAGATCACTCGGACTAGCTGAACTCTCCAGAACAAACACAACCTAGGTGGTTTGCCGGGGATGACCCATCATATATCGATGAAGAACCGCGAAGTTCAACAATCTTTTGAGGGACGGGATGTTGCCCTCATTGGTTTGTGGGTTACTAGTACTTGCACTTCGTCGGAAAAAATTGTGCAACGTTTGATCTCCATTTTTGCAACTTAGTTTGCTAACTTGCTGTAATAAAACAAATTGAATCAGAGAGACCAAAAAAAGAATCAACCAGTCAATAGAATAAAGATTAGCCCTTATCACTGTTCATCATTTATTAGAAAGTAGGCACTGGCACTGCATTGAGGGCTTGGGAGATGGGGAAATTTTTTATACAGAGAAAATGAGCAATTTTTTGTACCGAGTGGGCATCCTGGGCTCCTAGTGAAGTGGCGATCAATTCCTCAATTCCTCTCCTCTAGGCTCTGGTGAGTGGCAACTGGCGTATGGTGATGAGAATTCGGCCTTGGGCGACTCGGTGACTCCTCCGGCCTTTTTCCTTTGGCGAGTGGCGAGTGGCTGTCGGTCGTCGCCGCGCCCGCGCCGGTGTTCCCCTCCCAGGCGTCCACCCTTCTCCCTCACCTACGGTCGGCTGGACTGTTGGACGGCTCGTTGACGCTGTCACACGAGCGACCGAGCGGCCGAGCTGCCGTGGCCCACGCCCGCCTTCTGCCATCGGCACCGCCGCCTCACCGCGCCCGCCCTTGCCCGCAGCCCTCTGGAGTCTGGACAGGCTCACCTTCTCGCCTCTCCCGTGCGGCGGCGGCGGTGCTACAGAGGAGCAACCGAGCAAGGCCGAGTGCGGGTACTGTACAGATGAAATTCCTTGAAACTTGCCTGTTGGCCTATGTAGTACTAGTCCTAATTAAGCCCACGATTCCATTTTTTCCTTTCTTCTTCCCAACTCCTGCCGGTGACATGTCTGGTGCCTTTGCTTGCGCTGTTGCGCACGGGGGTCGAGGGATACTGTGGTGGGGGGAGGGGGTTCCTGTCGGCGACCGGAGGCGGGGCTGGCGCCCCAACAATAGATCTGCCACTGGTTGTATTGTGCTTTGCTCGGTTGGGGCCGTAAAGAGAGAGAAGAGCGGCTGTGCTGTGGCTTGATGTCGTGAGAAAGGAGAACTCTGGAGAAGACACCCTGACGTGTGGGCCCAAGTGGCAGTAGAGCAAAAGAGTAATCTCGATTCAGTGTTCTAAGTCAGTAGATAAGGTCATTAATGAGGCTATCAACTCATGATCTTTTATATTGAATTGATGAAAATTTCTCACTTTGATAAAATTGTATTTAATTTACTTCTGTCTTTTGATTTCCTTTCTAACTTTAATTGAGTTCACATGACTTTGATAGTTTTTGAAGATGACTCGAAAATGATTTAGGATTTATATAAAAATTTTTCAGGGTTTATTTCTTATGGTATTTTGAGTTTTGCATTGTAGAGAAAAGAAAATAATTAAGATAAAAGATTTTCTTAAGATCCAAAAATTCAAGAAAATTCCAGAGAAGATGGAAATTCAAAATAAAATTATATTTCAAACTTAATTTCATAGTTTGTTTATTCAAGAAGAATTTTTTTTAATAATGCAACTTTACTTTACATAGACTGAAATCCAAGAAAATAAAGAAAAGGAGGATATTTTGAATTAAAATATTGATTCCATTTAAATTTTTTGTTCAATTTCATTTTCAATTTTCAAAATTTTATTCTTCCCATTTTTGAAATTTTCGGGATGTTACATACCACTAAGAGCAGTGCTTCCATACATTCTCTCCAAATACAAATTGTACAAATTTTGAAGCAAACAAACGGGTAAATAACCACCATCTACCATTCGTTTATACTTTAATATTTGTGCAACTTACAAAAAGAAAAGCATGGAATCACCTCGCTACTACAAATTGCTTGTCGGTCTTTGTATTTAGTACGGTGTAATTCATAACAATATTTTAATTTAATCAATTTATCTAAAGTTAGTACTAATTCTTTGTGGACTATTAACCTAATCTATGAGTACCTCCTGTATTTTCGGTGAGTGTCTGCCACTGTAGTATAGGATCGGAAGTGAATACGGATACGATGTACGTGCAGTGTGCGCTAACAAGAGGAGCGTACGTGCGGGCCTGGTTGGTTTCGGATGCATAAGTGCAAATCAACTTTCTTTTCTTGCTGCCATGCATACACCAGATATATCTCTACTACTTCTAATTACGAGTTGGTGGCGATCCGTTCTCCTCCGGAGTACCTGGTTCGTTGGATTTGACGTGAACGGTTGAGATAGAAGAGGATTTAACCCGATAGTCCCACCCCTTCCTATGATCTTCTCACACGCTTACGCAACCCGAATCACTCCAGTAGCACCTCTCCCTCCCTCGATCCGGCGTGCTCAGCTTTCCCTCTCAAATCTCTTAAGAGGAACAAGCATTTTGACCCCGTAGCACCTCTCCCTCCCTCGATCTGGCACGCTCAGCTTTCCCTCTCAAATATCTTCAGAGGAACAAGATTTCCTACTATTGAAACATAACTAAAATTAGTGCTCTTTGTAAATAATTTTTTTTGTCATAAATTGAGTTTCTGTTGCAACGCACGGATACATAACTAGTATACTGATGATATACACGTGTGTCTATTGCACTCTTTGTCTTTTGTCACCACCCTGTTCACAACCAACACACGCAAAATTAGTGGATGATGTCTGGGCCGCATCACACAGTGTTTCCGTTGAATGTTTCGCTCAGAAGAAGGTGGAGGCGGAAGCGTCGTGCATGTGCGGCCACGTGGTGGCGGCTTGGCCTGCGACGCTCGGAAGATGGGAAGTGGACCACGGGGACGGCCGTGACTTGACGTCCGCAAACTAGAAGCCCTCTTTTCATTTTCTAAAAACACATCCCTCAATCCTGCTGATCTTCGGCGAGCGGTGACCCCAGGGGCAAAGCCAACAAGAGGCTTCATGAGGCTGAAGCGCACCCTCGGTAGGCGCAACCGCGCAACAACGCCCCCAATCAACCACCCATCCATAGGAGTGAAAATAGATCAGATACAGATAGATAATATCTCTACTATATTTATTTTTATATATTATCGAATGCGGATACGTATACGGATAGTCCGGATACGAATATGAATACGAATACGGATAATATCAGATACGAATCGAATCGGATACGGTTTTGAATATTTATCGGAACATGATAACCCCCTAGATTGTACATAAAAATCAATGAAAACACATAACTAGTTGATTTGATCAAAACATTATTGAAAATCAAACAAATATAAGCATTTTCATTCACTTAGACAATAGTTAGATACCATGTCGCAAACAAAGTTATATAAGACTTAATTTATCACACACATACGATTAGTTCATCATACACGTAGATCAAAACACAAAATAAAGATAATCCTTGCTCAGAGATACAAATAGAAGCAAACACATAACACACTAAAAGTTTGATAATACTTAGATACCATATCTCTAAAAAGCATGTAACACTAATATGTAATGACCCAAGATTTATATTTTTTGTTGAATTATATTTAAAATAATAAATTATATATTTACGAGTTTTTATGCATTTTTAGCTATTTATTTAAAATATTTTCCTATTAAGAACAGTAGTGTTTGAATTTTTGAGAAAATAAAAAAATCTGATAAAATCTTTAAAATATTTTTAAATTTTTTTTATATTCTGTCTGGAATTTTCTAAATTATTTTGTAATTTTTGAAGTTGGTTTGCCAATTTTAATAATTGAAACTTGTTTTATAGATTAATTAAATTAGAAAACGATTTTGAAATTAAGAAACCCTTTTGGCCCAGCCCACATGCATATCCGGATATCCGACCCATCAATATCTGGATTATCCGAATCCGTTTTCATATCCTACGGATAGTGAGCTACCGAATCCATATCCGTATCTGATCCGACACTATCCGACAAATATCCGATCCGATAGAATCCGTATCAAAAAATTATTCGAATCGGTCGGAAACTACTCGATCCGTTGTCATCCCTACCCACCCATGCCACCTTCACATGGCACAACAACAAGCTGCGTAGCAATGGATTATGGAGCTCTACGAGCTTGGCGGCATGGGTCTCCGCATCAGCGCCATCGAACTCGGCACCTCCCTGCTCGACCATGTCTTCAGCAATGTCCCCCCACACCGTCATTTGCCACACCCTCGGCTTAAGCATCAACTTCGTCAACACATCCGAACGACCGCCCCCACTCTCTCTCTCTCTCAGCCACGATGGTGGTGAGATCTGGGCCGGCGTCTGAAACAACCGCGATTTTATTAACTCAAATAGAGTCATTAACATAATTTGATAATAATTAAAATGGAATTAAGCAACAAAGATTAAATGCATATATTAATTATTACAAATTTGTACAACGGAATAAATTACATTACACAATAATTTAATTACAAATTAAAATACAAATTACATGAATAATTAATTACATCGCAAAAATAAAGATTTACAAGATTCCTAACAAAACTACTTTTGTGGTGATTATCTTCGGTAGCCCTGCATGTCAGTAAAATCACTTACATAAATAAAAGTAACGAATTAATATACACTAGTACAGAACACAACATCACAGACGGTTCAAAATTGACATAACAAACGATTTAGTTAACCATCAGTAACAAAATGTTAGTGATAAAAGGGCACATCATAGACGGTTCTAAACTGGAATCGTCTGTGATGATACAAACATTACTGTATCATCACAGACGGTTCTAAAGTGGAACCGTCTGTGATGTAACATACGTCAAAGATGGTTTCAAAGTGGAATCGTGTGATGTCTGTTACATCACAGACGGTTGTCTCCCTACAGTTTACACTTTTCTATTTACTGGCTAACCTCAGGAAATGGCTATGTCCTCTGAAACAAAACAGATTACAAAATTTACATCATAAGCATATTATTATGACATATGTTTTAGAAATGAACTCAGATTACATATTACACACTACGTATAACGCATCCATTTCAGAAATCAACTCAGATATATTAACCAATTGAATCTATAACTACAACTCACATTCACAGCACAAGGTTCACAAATTAAATGAAGTGGTAACTAAGAAATTCACAACTCATCAGGTCAGGCTGAGTAGCACTCGCCTTTTGGATTTATGACCTCACGCATCAAGAAGGCATAGAGTTGTCATCGAATTCATAGCAGATCAGTCTGTTCCAACGCAGATTCAACGTATTTCCAAGCCTATCGATGGGAAGAGTAAAGTCTTGCATGTATATAAATTGATAAGTGGGAACAATTATTGCAAGATTGTCAAACCTCCATGACATTGGTCTTTTTTGCACTAATGAGGATTTGCATGTTGTGGCAAATATATAATCCACATTGGTTAGTGGCCTTTGGCTGCTGGTGGCACTACCAAAATATAATTGGTTAGTTCTGTAGGTATTATTATGGAGTGTGAAGGATTATTGCGTACTAGCAGATACCGAAAACTTATGAACGTGCTTCAGCTCTGACGAGTCCTTGTGTGGCCCTCCACAAGCTCTGTAGACATTGAACGACGTCTCCAGTAATTTTGTGATAGGCGTCAAGTCGTGGGTGCCACCTTTTTGGAATCAAGGTAAATTACTCAGTTCTATCTTGGTATAATTACAAGTAGAACCTAGTGAAACATACACAGGTATGTTGCCATGGTCATTCAACCTAACTTCGAGCTGCGTGTAAAGTACAAATCATCAAGTATAGTAACTAGTGAAGCCCTTACCCGGGGTTGTGGGGTAAAAGTATGAAATTTGTTTCCTGTTGAGCCAACAATGTGTTTTCCACGCACTCCTGGACAACTTGTAAATTTTTGTCCATGGTTTGCTGACACCATGTTGTTAGTGTTATGCCCTTGAGGCAATCATTTAGATGATTGTAACATGACTATGTTTATGAATAATAATATGATTATTGGTCCAATGAATGTATATCATTGTATTGATCAACAAGTATGTGACTTGCTTATGAAGCTCTTTACTTATTGATGTAATTCGATAAATATCTTTGATCGGATAACATCGTATAGGACAACGATGAATAGATCAGCACATGTAGTGATCGATGATCATGCTTCATAGATCATGGGATATGGAGATATCATCTATACATTGTGGACGCATGTTGAAGAACATGGGTTAGATAGACCCGCCATGGGACACTGCGAGAATGTTTCATTCTTATGTGTCATCAGTGTACCTCATACATAGTAGATGTATGATCTTTAGACCTGAGATTGTCATATTCCCTACATGTGTAATAGTTTTCCTTGGGGCTATCAAACACTACTTCCTAACCGGATAGTTATAAAGGTAGCTTTCATTGTTTACTATGAAACGTGTAGAGGGAAGTGAGCAGTCAAGATGGAATTTGCCACTCCAATAAAATGGAGATATATGACAAGGCCACTCGTGTGATATGATTAAGGAAGTGCATGGCCATGCCGTGATTGAGGAGTCAATCACAACTTATTAATATATCACGGATACGAGAGACGGATTGAATCATCAAAGGATGACATGCTTCTCGCCTTGAGTTCAATCTTCATATACTTGGCAAAGGGATTATTACATGAGTACTTTTGATAGGTTCTGTCCGATTTGATCATAGTATGTTTGGGAGTTGGCATACTTTGCAAGGAGCCGCTACCAACTATTGGATTGAAAAGGAGTTTTCCAAATCCATGTCCAAACGTACGTGAACCTGCAGGGTCACACACTTAATGGGCTAGGACGCATTAATTTGGATTGGATCCGTAATTAATGGACCTCGTGGGCTTAGCACGCTGATGGGCTCTGGTTTAGGGTTTCATCTTGTGGCTATATAAGGAGGGGAGGAGGGTGGACACAGGGTGTGCTTTCCCACGGTTTAGAAGTGATTCACTCGAAACCCTAGCCTCCTTCTTTCGCTGCCCCTGCCAAGCGACTAGGTGCTTGAACACCGACGCACGGCGCCCATCCTCGGACGTGTGGACTCATCGGTGACGCTTCGCGGATCAGCGGCGTGGGAGGACGATCCACGACGAGGCGAGGACGATCCACTCCATCGACGCTACGACTGCGGCGTGGACGACCTCTATATCGACGTGCGAAGGATTCTGCAACTGCGCGTCTAGTGGTAATCTAATCTTTGATCCCCTTCTTGCGAGTAGCTTTCTGGTTATGCGGTAGATTTTTTTTGTGCTAGTGTAGCATACCGCGTTTCTCTTCAGTGGTGTCAGAGCCATCTCGTATAGATTTGTGATCTGGATGTTGCACATATGATGTGTGAGGTTAGTAGATTGGATCTATTACATGTTCAGCCGGTTCATGTGATGAATTGGTGACGGCAGCCATCGATGAGATCGATCGGTTTAGTGTTTGAGGAAAGTGCAAACCGACTCAATCTTGATTTGGGTGAGTCCGTTCATGGTACGACGTTACCCTTACCGGTCGGGTTACCGCCATCAGGGTTTCTAAAACGTATCCATATGGGACTAAGCCAATCAGATTGAGTTGGATTGGGTCAATCTAGTTGATCTATGGTAAGCGCAAACCGATTCAATATTGATTTGGGTGAGTCCGTTCATGGTACGACGTTGCCCTTACCGGTCGGGTTACCGCCATCAGGGTTTTTAAAACGTATCCATATGGGACCAAGCCAATCAGATTAGATCGGATTGGGTCAATTTGGTTGATCCGTGAAAATTTTGAGGGTGTTTTCCTTTAAGAGAAGACATGCCCCTCGAACCCCGCCCGCTGACTGGCCAGCGGGACCGCCGCCAGGGGCGCTGTCCCTCGGACCCCAAAGTCGTAGGGTTGCTTTTGTTTAACTCGTTTTTGCAGGGAATTATGTGAAATAGTATGGTCTATGTGTATGTGATGCATGTAATTTCCACATGGCTCATGTGCGTGTCAAGCCATAAGGCTATTTAAATTGTATAACGATCTCATGGTCGACTTGTGATGCTTCAAACCCTCATGTAAAATTCATTATCAAAAGTTGTAAGGCGTTGCATCCATAATGATGAAGACGATGGTATCAAGCAAGGTGGCTAGATGAGCAAATCAAACAAGGTGGAAAGGTGAACAAACAAGCATGATGATGGAGATCTTAATGCTAAGGGCCATGCTATTTCACAGCTTATTTTGATTTTCTGTGGATGTGTGTTTAATCCTTGCTATTTTCTTTATGCTCATTTCATGTGATGCCATGTTCATAGTAGTCTTTGTTGATCACTATAGTTAAAATTTTTAAATCATATTGTCCATCCAATTATTGCACCTATCAAGAATTTAGATCGCTATTGATATGACTGCCAAAGTAGTATATCATTGGCTATCTCAATAGATGATAGGGATGTGTTGGACACATCATGCATAACAATGGTAGATTTAATCAAGCTATCAAAACGGTTTTGAGTTTGAAGACATAAGTGGTTGGGATTTGATTTCAGTAATGAAGGAACCTATACAAGACAATTGGTGTCTAAGAAAACACACATGAGGCAGGTTTCTTAATTGTCACCCGAATACGGGAAGTGCTCCCTCCCTCATGTGAGCCCTTGAGGCAGGTTGACCTGGCCATGAGTCAAGTTGATGGAGGCATTCATTACTTGTTTTTATACTCAACAAACAAGAGTTACATATGATGTAATTAGCAAAGGTGTTGCTTACCTATGTCATTAAATTTCTAGCAGTGATGCCAAAGCTCACTAGTGTTTAATGAATATAGATCTTGAATACTCACTATGTGTCTATAAAATAGGAGTGTCTTTTATTAAAATCTTTAATAAAAGTTTTACATAAACATAGTACTTAGAATCTTTGCATGTTTTTGTTGTAGTTCAATAGCACCTTCTCCTACTCCTGCTACACCTAGTTTTGCTTTGAGATTGGTTTTGGAAAGGGAAAAACTAAATGGAACTAATTTTGTTGATTGGTATCGCAACCTGATAATTGTTCTCAAGCATGAAAAGGAAGACTATGTTCTAGAGAATCCAATTCCTGATGAACCAGCCGAAAATACTCCTCACAATTTGAAGGTTGAATACGAAAAACATGTTAATGCTTCTGTAGAGGTCAGCTGTCTCATGCTTGTCACCATGGACTCTGAGCTCCAAAAGCAATATGAGGACCAGGATGCTTACAATATGATTGTGGGCTTGAAGGGCATGTTTGGGAATCAAGCAAGAGCTGAGAGGTATGGTATCTCAAAGCTTTTATTTGCTTGTAAGTCGGTCAAGGCAGTCCGGCCACAAGATGATTGTGATTGATCAAGATGATTGGTTACATTGGGAGATTGAAAACTTGAGTAAGTTTGGGATAGTGGCACATTAAGGGGGTGTGAAGGCGTCAGGTCAGCTCTCATGTGCCCATATTTATATAAGTGCAAATATATATTTTCAAAATCAAGCCATTTAGCCAAAAGTCAAAATTTTGTATACCATTAGTATTCTTGTGAAAACTAGTTGCAAAATGTATACAAATATATTTGAAACGTTTTCAAAGGTTTTGGCTTCACAAAATCTATTTTGAAAAGAAAATGAGTTTCATGATCAAAATCTAGATAGTAGTATCTTGTTTTGGATTTAAACTTATAATTTTCATAGAATTAAATGTAAAATGAATTTGAAAGTAATTCCAAAACAAAAATCCTAGAGTCGGTCAAGGCCCCACCACCTCATGTGATCAAGATGATGACCCATAATTGTCATACTATTGCACTTAGTGAGTTTCTCCGCTTGGACCGGATCTTGTGTAGTATCTTGGTTCAAAATGGTATCTTAGACTCATACACAAAATTCAAATCTCAATATCTCATCTTATTCTTCATTTGAATCTTGTGTTGAAATATTTGGCTTTGTTTTACAAATAGCTATTTCAAAAGGACCATTTTGGTCAAAAGTCAAATCTTATGTTTAAAAGGCCCAAATTTGTGAAAAGCTTTGTAAAAGTATTCTAATATGTATTTCAAATGTTTTACAAGCTTTCAAAATGAAAATTCTATATTGAAATCAATTTTGGCTAAAAGTTTTTGGTTTGAACTAAAATAGCTTATTCAAGCATTTTGCTCAAATCTTAGCATTCAAGTTGGATTTCATTATAAATGTTGGCTAGAAACCATCTTGATAATCAATTCTAAGCCATGGAAATTGAAATTGCATGAAATCCAAATTGAGTTGTATTTTAAGGCTTTTTATGAAAAACTATTTCCTATTTAACTTGCTTCAAAAAGGGTTAAAAGCAAAATATTTGTTTGAAATGCAAAATCTTATGAAAATAGTCTTCTAAAATGTTTTCAAATGTATTTCAAATGTTTTCAAGTATCTAACCCTTGGCTAGAAGCTAAAAGTCAAACTTTGGCCTAAAAAGGATCTTTGTGATCTTGCTTTTGCATTTAACTTCAAATTTTTCTAAAGCAAAATCATTGGGAGATTGAAAACTGGTCAATACAAAACTCATAGGGTTGGTCATTTTAAGCATTTCTTTAGTTCAAAGTTTTTCCAAACGACCAACCGTTCAAAAGTTATAGCCATTTGAATTTGGCCAAAATCATCCAATTGACCCAAAATGACCCGTTGTTGCATTTTGTGGATTTCGCTATTTGAATTGGATTTATTTGCATATCTTGGATTGAAATAGTATTTCTAACTCATACAAAGCTATGAAAGTTCAAATCTCCATAAATTTCAATCCATCAAGATGATTGGTTACATTGGAATGGATTTGATTATGCAAATAGGCTTATAAACATCTCTCTAAATCATATCAAGGCACCTCACCTCATGTGATCAAGATGATTGGTTACATTGGGAGAGATTGGAAAACTTGAGTTTCCCCTTAGCCTCGGTTTGGCCACGGATGTTATTCTCCAGTCTCTGCCACAGAGTTTTGAGCCATTCATTACGAATTTTCATATGAATAGCATGGAGAAGAGCCTAACCGAGCTACATGGGATGCTCAAGGCTGCCGAGGAAAGCATTAAGAAAAAACCCAATCATGTGATGATGGTTCAGAAAACAACTGCTTTCAAAAAGAGGAAGGCTAAGGCTGGGGGAATGGGAAAGAGCAATGGCAAGGGCAAGGGCAAGGCTCAAGATGAGATCGCAAGAATCAAAACTAAGCTTCAGAAGCTTAAAGTTGGCCCTCAACCTGATACCCAATGCTTCTATTGCAAGAAATCGTGACATTGGAAACGAAATCTGAAAAGTACTGGCAGATAAGAAGAATGGAAATGTGGTTTCCACTTCAGGTATTAATGTTATAGAAATTAATCTTGCTACTGCTTCACTCAGCTCATGGGTATATGATACCGGTTCGGTTGCTCACATTTGCAATTCGATGCAGGGGCCGATAAAGAGTAGAGACTTGGCAAAAGGAGAAGTGGATCTTCGCGTGGGGAATAAAGGAAGAGTTGCTGGTCTTACCGTTGGCACATACCCATTGCATTTGCCTTCAGGATTAGTTTTAGAACTCAATAATTGTTATTTTGTTCCATCTTTGAGTAGAAACATTATTTCATCGTCTTGTTTGGAACATGAAGGTTATGATTTCAGAATAAAGAACTTTGTTTGTTCAATATTTTTGAATGATATGTATTATGGTCGTTGCCGCATGGTGGGTTGTACGTTCTTGAACTCGAAGAGAAACCTGTCTATAACATTAATGTAAAAAGGCATCGGCCTAATGATTTAAACCCTACCTTTTTATGGCATTGTCGCTTAGGTCATATAAATGAGAAGCGCATGAAGAAGCTCCATGGTGATGGACTTCTAACCTCATTTGATTTTGAATCATTTGAAACATGTGAATCTTGTTTACCTAGCAAGATGACAAAAGCCCATTTCACAGGTTTTAGTGAGAGAGCGAGTGAGTTATTGGCCCTAGTACATACAGATGTATGTGGACCATTGAGCTCGACTGCTAGGGGTGGGTTTCAGTACTTAGTAGATATGGATATATCTATTTAATGAGGCATAAATCAGAAACTTTTGAAAGGTTCAAAGAGTTTCAAAATGAAGTACAAAATCAACTTGGCAAATCAATAAAACACTTACGATCAGATCGTGGTGGCGAATACTTGAGCCAAGAGTTTGGTGATCATCTAAAGCAACGTGGAATCGTTCCGCAACTTATTCCGCCAGGAAAGCCTCAATGGAATGGCGTGTCTGAACGACGAAACCGAACTTTATTAGATATGGTTCGGTCAATGATGAGCCAAACAGATCTGAAGTTATCCTTCTGGGGTTTCGCTCTAGAGATAGCTGCGTTCACTTTGAATAGGGTCCCATCAAAATCCGTTGAGAAGACGCCATATGAGATATGGACCGGAGAAGTCCCATGTTGTCATTTCTCAAGATATGGGGATTTGAGGCTTATGTAAAACGCTTTACAATCGATAAACTCGCACCTAAATCGTAAAAATGCTTTTTGTGGGGTATCCTAAAGAAACAAAAGGATATTACTTTTACAAAAGAAACGAGAACAAAGTTTTGTTGCTCAAATGGTGTCTTTTGGAGAAAGAGTTTCTTTCAAAAGAATTCAGTAGGAGTGATGTGTATCTTGATGAAGTTCGAGAATCACATGAATATGTTCAAGCTACCACTGAACCTTCACAAGATGTACAAAGTGTTGTACAACATGTGGAAGAGACTCCAGCCCCACGTAGGTCGGGGAGGCCACGTCATGTACCTATAAGATATGGGAATAACATATTATTATTGGACAATGATGAACCCACGACTTATGAAGAAGCAATGATGGACCCAAACTGCGAAAAATGGCTTGAAGCCATGAGATCCGAAATTCAATCCATGCATGACAATCAAGTTTGGAACTTGGTCGATTTTCCTGATAGTGTAAAAACCAATGAATGCAAATGGATTTTCAAGAAGAAGATAGACGTAGATGGAAATATTCAGATCTATAAGGCACGGTTGGTGGTAAAGGTTTTCCAACAAGTTCAATGTAACATCTCAAAATTTGAGTTTTGGACTGTTTGAATTCAAAAATAAACCATTTGCATGTTTCTTGAATTAACGCCAGCTTAATTTGATTTTTCTATTAATGAAAGGATTTAATTTGACTAAACTATTCATCAAACTAAAGATTTTCAGTTTTAGTTGGGTTCATTGTGCTCTAAGGAATTTTTCTGTATTTTTGGGGATTTTTCTGAATTTATTTGATATTTATTTGAATTTATTTTCTTTTAATTGAAGTTCTAGAATTTTTCTTAATCGGAAAATAATTTTAAATCTAAAAACCCTCTCAGGCCGAATCATCTCCGGCCCGCTCCGTTTCTCCCTACACGGCCCATCTCCGGCCCGCTCTGCGTCGGCCTGCTCCCTCGCGGCCCAACCAGCCCGCGCGCGCCACAGCCATCCGATGCGCGACGCGTGTGCGGCCGAGATTGCGCCATGTCGCCGCACTCCGCGAAACCCTAACCCTAGCGCCGGAGTCCCACCTCCGCACGCGCTGTCGTCTCGGAGTCCGTGCCACGCACGCCTCCCTCGGCTATTTAAGCGCTGCCAACCCGCCTCCCGAGGTTCCCCTCGCGCCGCCATTTCTTTTGCCCTAGCTCGCCGCCGAGCCACCGCTGCCGCTCGCCGCGGCGAAGCTCGCCGTTGTTTCCGCTGCATGCGAGACCTTCCGCCGACGGATCTCCGCTGCCGGTCCTCCTCCGCCGCTGCTGGTTGCACCACCGAGCTCGCCGCGATCGTCTTCTTTTCGTGATCCGTGCCACCTCGCGCTCGACCGGCGCTTAAACCGTCGTGGTGCCGCGTCGTCTTCCTCAGAGCCGAAGCTCGCGCCGCCGCCGCTATCCGCTTCGCTGGTTCGGCCGTCCGACGCTACCGACGCCTGAACGCGCCACGTCGCCGCTAGCGCGCCCTCGCTTTCTGCTGTCGGATCCGATCGTAGCCTCTTGATGCGCGACACGTGTCCGTCCGCGTCAGCCCTGCCGCCGCGTGTCGCCTCGTCAGCGTTGACGCCATCTGTGCACCGGGTGCACGGTGAACCGAGCCCGTGCCGTGGACCGAGTCCACCAAAAGCCAGATGACGTCAGCGTTGCGCCTTTTTCTCTGATTTAATTTTCGAGAAGCTCGTTCTCCCTCATACGAACTCCGATTGAGGCGATTCAAGTTTTTAAATTTTTCTAAAATCAAGATCTATCTTCCAGAGCCATTTATTTTCAGTTTTGAGCTTGTTTGTGTCTCTGTTTTGTATTTATTTGGTTTCTTCTCTTTCTTTTCCGGTAGACGCTAATTCCGATGGAGCAAACGAAGACTTCGAAGACCAAGACTCAGCACTAGATCAGCAAGGCAAGTCGTAACCTTTGATCATATTGATCCTATGTTTGCAAAAGTAATTTACGTTTATACAATTGCATGCTATTTTGTGTATCAATGCTTATTTAATGGGAGTAGATGTATACCTAGTTGACATTATGCCACCTTGATTAGTTGTATGCCGTGTATCCATTGTTAAACCTAGGTTGGTACATTACTAGTTGGACATAATCATTATACCAACATCGGGTTATCGTAGCTATGCTTAGACATGCTTAGATATATGTTGGGATTCATGTCACACATTGAATAATGTTAATCTTGACTTAATGAGAGATTGAATCGTGGCCGTTAGCCACTGTTGTAAAATCTGTTGTACCATGGCGGGGTTGCCATTGGTCTTGGTTGAACGAATTGTTTTCCCTCGCAAGTGATCGTGCAAAGAAAGGGGTGCTTTCTAGCACATTGGGATGTGGATGTCTTGCTCGAGACAACTTAAGGACTTAATCTTGTGCGCCATTGAACTGGGCCTAACCGTGCATACCACATGTCCGAATGGGATGCACCTAGCTGATTAATTTGCAATGTCTAGCCTTGAGTACTGCCAGTTGGTGGTGTGGGTTCCGGGATGGACGGGTAGATTCGTAAGGCGCAAGAGGGGGCCCTAAGGGGCAAAACCTTAGCGGGCAGTATCGAGTTTAGACAGTGCATTGTAAAGGCTTTGTCATGATATCTCTGCGACACACCAAAGGAAGTGTGTTAGTAACGTTTGCACAAAGAGATGTTCATGTCTTGTGGGTAAAGTTGTACAACCTCTGCAGAGTGTAAAACTATTCGAATAGCCCCGTCCGCGGTCATGGACAAGCCCGGGAATTTCACACAGGATATAGAGTGTTTCATAAAATGTGGAATGTGGAATTGTTGGGATGTGAACGGGGAGTTCACTGTTGTTTTGTTGTCTATCATTGATCTATCAGTTATTTATTTATCTTTTCATAAATATGCTTTCAATCTATTTATTGTATTTCAATTCAAGTTATTGCTTTCTGCCAAATGAACCATATAGCCATCCTTGTCAAGCCGTGCATGAATATATTGCATCAATTCCCTACGGCTTGCTGAGTACTTTTTGTACTCACGGCTTTATGCCCTTGTTGATCAGTTGTTGAAGGAGATAATGAATGTCATGAGGAGGAATTCTATGAAGACTACGTGGATTAGGAAGGCGTTCCCCAAACGATTTCCTGTGGCATGTCGAATGGCTCAAGTTATCTTTTCCGCTGCTGTCGACTTTTGTAGTCGGCAATGAATTTATGGGGTAGGCGCTCGATCTCAAACTCGAAGGTCACACAAGACAAGGGGTTTAGACAGGTTCAGGCTCTCGCGGAGGAGATAATACCCTAGTCCTGTGTGCTGGGATTATGCAGAACTCTTGGATCTAAGATTGCTCAAAGCGCAATATGCTCTGGGCGATATGAAGTGTTCTATGCTCTATGGCTTGATTGCTCTATGCTTGGATAATCCGATCCCTATGTTGTTGCCCGCCCTCTCCCTTATATAGCGGGGGTGGGGCGGCTTACAGAGTCCTGATCGGTTTGGAGATTCCGATCGGTTACAAGATTCTAGTCAATTAATAGGATAGAGTTTACATCTTTATCTACCCTATTAACGACTCGGATTACAACCGTATCTATCATATCTAAATATAAGTTCAACTTTCTTTAGGATATGTCCCCTTGCGCACGGCAATGGGTCCGACGCGGGAGTATCTTCCGGTCTCCTCTTGGGCCTGTCATGAGGGTACCCGGGTTTTTATATTCCACAGTAGCCCCCGAGTCCTTTGCGATCGAGTTGCCGCCTTCCTGGTTGCAGCCCAACTGTGTCATGCTTCACGCCGAGTGCTTCCAGTTCTTGATGCAGCTTCCCGACTAGTTTTCCTTTACATCCGAGTGCCCTGTTGTAGGCAAAGAGATCTTGAAGGACTCAATAGAGCTCCATGCGTTAAACTTTCCGAGTGGTTCCTAGCCCCATTGTTTGAATTCTGGCAATCGGCTCATCTTGGGACATACTGTATCCCAAACGATATGCAGAAGTCAAAACGCTTTTCCCGCTCAAGGCAAAATTCAGCGCCGCTCCCTTTAAATTCATTCGTCGCCGAAGTTGCTGATGTCGTCGTTGAAGCGTTGGCTCACACACGTCGCATCCAAATTTAGTAGCCCTAGAATCATGTATATGTAGAACTTAGGCAATGTAAAAACAATTCACTGGGATGTGATGTCCGACTGGTGTATATATAATTTTAGAGTTTTTTACTCTTTTTCCTTATTGATTTTGAATTCATCTGAGTGGTTTGAATCTTTTTGTTTAAGCACTCTGCCCGACTAGTCTAGCCCCGAGCGTTGGGAGTCGACTCATGGCTCTTTTTCCCAGGCACGTGTTTTGGGTGACTAAAGTTCGCTGTTCATGGGGTCAGAGCTTCACAATTAGGAGTTATCGCACTCGGATTCACTCGCAATCGTTAAGCAAACGAAGAAAAATACAACTCAAAAAAGATGTGCGCATACGCACGCTATTAGGTAGCCTCGACTTCTCATGCTTAGTTGTGGGTCAACTAAGTAGCAAGTCGAAAGTCAACAATTTTATTTATAATGACATAATTGAGTAAAAAGCGACTTAGCTGCTTTATGCTCCATATGTTGTCGACGATCATGCCATCTTTGCTCGTGGCGCAGCGTAGGCTTGTAGATGAGCCGTAGGCGACGCCGGGCGCAGCGTGGCTCGTGGCCGTGCCGAAGTGGCGCTGTGGCGCGAGCGTGAGGCTCGTGGCCGTGCCGGCGAGACGCCAGGCGCAGCGTGGCTCATGGCCGTCGCGGCCGGCGGTGGCGCCGGGCGCAGCGTAGGCTCGTGGTCGTGCGGGCGAGGCGCCGGGCGTAGGCGAGGCTCGTGGCCGCCGGCGAAGCGCTTAGGGCGCAGCGTGGCTCGTGGCCGCGCCGGGTGGCGCCGGTGCAAGCGTAGGCTCGTGGCGTGCCGGGTGGCACTCGGGCGCAGCGTAGGCTCGTGGCCGCGCGAAGGTGGCGCCGAAGTGCGTGTGGCTCTCGCCGTGCCGAAGTGGCGCTGGTCTTGGCTGTGCCGAAAGTGGCGCTGGGCGCAGCGAGGCTCGTGGCCGTCGCGAAAGTGGCGCCGGGCGCAGCGTAGGCTCGTGACCGCGCGAAAGTGGCGCCGGGCGCAGCGCGGCTCTCGCCGTGCCGAAAGTGGCGCTTTGGGGCGCAGGCGAGGCTCGTGGCCGCGCAAAAGTCGCGCCGGGCGCAGCGTGGCTCGTGGCCGTCTTGAAGGTGGCGCTCGGGCGCAGCGAGGCTCGTGGCCGTCGCCGGGTGGCGCCGGCGCAGCGCGCTCGTGGCCGTGCCGGGTGGCGCTGGGCGCAGCGTAGGCTCGTGGTCGCGCGCCAGTGGCGCCGGGCGCAGCGTGGCTCGTGGCCGTGCCGGGTGGTGGCGCCGGGCGCAGCGTGGCTCGTGGCCGTCGCCGGGTGGCGCCGGGCGCAGCATGGCTCGTGGGGCGCGGCGTGGCTCGTGGCCGCGCCAAGGTGGCGCCGGAGTGCGGCGTAGGCTTGTGGTCGCGCCGGCGAGGCGCCGGGCGCAGCGTAGGCTCGTGGCCATGCCGAAGTGGCGCCGGGTCTGTGCGTAGGCTCGCTTGCCGCCGGGCGGTGGCGCTGGCCGTGCGAAAGTGGCGCGGGCGCGCTGGCTCATGGCCGTGCCGAAAGTGGCGCCGGGCGCAGGCGTGGCTCGTGGCGTGCCGGGGTGGCGCTGGCCGCAGCGTGGCTCGTGGTCGTGCCGTAAGTGGCGCTTCGGCGCAGCGAGGCTCGTGGCCGCGCAAAAGTTGCGCCGAAGCGCAGACGTGGCTCGTGGTCGTGGCCGAAGGTGGCGCCGGGCGCAGCGAGGCTCGTGGCCGTGCCGAAAGTGGCGCTCGGGGCGCAGGTGTGGCACGTGGCCGTGCCGAAGGTGGCGCTCAGGGCGCAGGCGTAGGCTCGTGGCCATCACCATGGTCTTGATCTGGGCCACGATCGGGGCCGCCGGACTATCCGATGCAATCATCGGGTCCAGTTTGTCGAGAAGCGTCTTGGAGGCGACGACGTTCTGCATTGGCGTGCGGAAAACGGCTTGATCTCCCAACCTAGATTGCAGGAGGTCTTCGCGACATTGCGCCGCGAGATCAAACGATCGCACCGCACCTCCTTACCCTTACGAAGACGATCTTCCCCGCAGCTTCCTCGCTCTTCTTGTTGGCGTTGGAGATCGGTCTTCGCTTCTTCTATCACGAAGATGCCACGAAGATCGCAGCACTTCCTCGCGACGCCGATCGGTTTGCCGCCAAGTCAAAGTGACATACCCGAGATGGGTTGGCCTCGATCTTTACCAGATCGGATCCGGTTTTGGACCGCATGATAAGCTCCTCGCAAGATCTGCGAGGAAGTCCGTGTTTCGGGTGGAAGGCCCGGCCGAGATGAAGGTGGCGATTTAATCCACCGATTGTCGCCATCGAGTCTGTGGGAAAAGATTACAGCGCTTCCCATACCTGGCGCGCCAACTGTCGACTTTTGTAGTCGGTAATGAATTTATGGGGTAGGCGCTCGATCTCAAACTCGAAGGTCACACAAGACAAGGGGTTTAGACAGTTCAGTGCTCGCGAGGAGATAATACCCTAGTCCTGTGTGCTGGGATTATGCAGATCTCTTGGATCTAAGATTGCTCAAAGCGCAATATGCTCTGGGCGATATGAAGTGTTCTATGCTCTATGGCTTGATCGCTCTATGCTTGGATCATCCAATCCCTATGTTGTTGCCCGCCCTCTCCCTTATATAGCGGGGGTGGGGCGGCTTACAGAGTCCTGATCGGTTTGGAGATTCCGATCGGTTACAAGATTCTAGTCAATTAATAGGATAGAGTTTACATCTTTATCTACCCTATTAACGACTCGGATTACAACCGTATCTATCATATCTAAATATAAGTTCAACTTCCTTTAGGATATATCCCCTTGCGCACGGCAGCGGGGTCTGACGCGGGGAGTATCTTCTGGGCCTCCCTCTTGGGCCTATCATGAGGGTACCCGGGTTCTTATATTCCACAGCTGCAATAGTATTTGTTTCTTAAGCCCTTAAGGCATAATGGTGTAAACATTGACCATAAGGTCATTTGCTTTATTTAATAATAATTTGCTTCTCCTTAGTTAATTCGTTGTATGGAATGATATTTCATCTATGTTTCCACTGTGTGCACTAGCGTGATCCTGAACTAGTGCAGTATACACAGAGGGTTTCGGATTTGCAAATCCGGGTCCCGACATTCAAGGAATTGACTATGATGAAACCTTTTCACCGGTAGTTATGCTCAAGTCTATCCGGATCATTTTAGCTATTGCTGCATATTTCGATTATGAAATATGGCAGATGGATGTCAAAACAGCATTCCTTAATGGGAATCTTTCTGAGGATGTATACATGATACAACCTGAAGGTTTTGTTGATCCTAAATATGCTAAAAGGGTATGCAAGCTTCAAAGATCCATTTATGGGTTAAAGCAAGCATCTCGGAGTTGGAACATTCGTTTTGATGAAGTAGTCAAAGGGTTTGACTTTATCAAAAATGAAGAAGAGCCTTGTGTTTACAAGAAGGCTAGTGGGAGCGCACTTGTATTTCTGATTTTGTATGTGGATGACATATTATTGATAGGGAATGATATTCCTATGCTTGAAGATGTTAAAACTTCATTGAAAAGGAGTTTCTCAATGAAGGACTTGGGAGAAGCATGCTATATCTTGGGCATAAAAATCTATAGAGATAGGTCAAAAAGGTTAATTGGATTAAGTCAGGAAACATACATTGACAAGATATTGGAAATGTTCAATATGCATGAATCCAAGAGAGGTTTCGTGCCAATGTCACATGGCATCAGTCTCTCCAAGAATCAGTGTCCTTCGACATCTGATGAGCGAGACAGGATGAGCAAGATTCCATATGCTTCAGCTATTGGGTCTATTATGTATGCCATGGTATGTACACACCCAGATATCTCATATGATCTAAGTGTCACGAGCAGATACCAAGCGGATCCTGGTGATGGTCATTGGATAGTCGTAAAAAATATCCTGAAGTACTTGAGAAGAACTAAGGGTATGTTCCTTGTTTTGAGGTGAGGAAGATCTGGTTGCAAAGGGTAACACCGATGCAACCTTCCAAACAGACAAAGATGATTTTCGATCGCAATCCGGGTTTGTGTTTACACTAAATGGAGGAGCAGTAAGCTGAAAGAGTTCCAAGCAAAACACGGTGGCCAACTCTACGACAGAAGCGGAGTACATTGCGGCTTCGGAGGCTGCAAAAGAAGCTGTGTAGATTAAGAAGTTTATCACAGAGCTTGGTGTGGTCGCTAGTGCCTCTAGTCCAATGGACATCTATTGTGATAATAGTGGTGCCATTGCACAAGCAAAAGAGCCTAGATCACATTAGAAGTCTAAACACATACTCCGACGCTTTCACCTTATTCGCGAGATTGTGAATAGAGCTGGCGTGAGAATATGCAAAGTACATACGGAAACCATTGTGGCCGATTTGTTGACAAAGCCACTGCCACAGCCTAAGCATGAGGCGAACACAAGGTCTATTGGTATTAGATACTTAATTGATTGACTCAAGTGTAAGTGGGAGATTGTTAGTGTTATGCCCTTGAGGCAATCATTTAGATGATTGTAACATGACTATATTTATGAATAATAATATGATTATTGGTCCAAGAATGTATATCATTGTATTGATCAACAAGTATGTGACTTGCTTATGAAGCTCTTTACTTATTGATGTAATTCGATAAATATCTCTAATCGGATATCATCGTATAGGACAACGATGAATAGATCAGCACATGTAGTGATCGATGATCATGCTTCATAGATCATGGGATATGGAGATATCATCTATACATTGTGGACGCATGTTGAAGAACATGGGTTAGATAGACCCGTCATGGGACACTGCCCTACATGTGTAATAGTTTTCCTTGGGGCTATCAAACACTACTTCATAACTGGATAGTTATAAAGGTAGCTTTCATGTTTACTATGAAACGTGTAGAGGGAAGTGAGCAGTCAATATGGAATTTTCCACTCTAATGAAACGGAGATATATGACAAGGCCACTCGTGTGATATGATTAAGGAATGCTTGGCCATGCCGTGATTGAGGAGTCAATCACAACTTATTAATATATCAAGGATACGAGAGATGGATTGAATCATCAAAGGATGACATGCTTCTCGCCTTGAGTTCAATCTTCATATACTTGGCAAAGGGATTATTACATGAGTACTTTTGACAGGTTCTGTCCGATTTGATCATAGTATGTTTGGGAGTTAGCATACTTTGCAAGGAGCCGCTACCAACTATTGGATTGAAAGGAGTTTTCCAAATCCATGTCCAAACGTACGTGAACCTGCAGGGTCACACACTTAATTTGCTAGGACGCATTAATTTGGATTGAATCCGTAATTAATGGACCTCGTGGGCTTAGCACGCTGATGGGCCCTGGTTTAGGGTTTCATCTCATGGATATATAAGGAGGGGAGGAGGGTGGGCACAGGGTGTGCTTTCCCACGGTTTAGAAGTGATTCAGTCGAAACCCTAGCCTGCTCCTCTCGCTTCCCCTGCCGAGCGACCAGGTGCTTGCACACCGACGCACGACGTTCCATCCCTGGATGTGTGGACTACTGCGGTGACGTTGCTGCGACTGCGGTGTGGGAGGACGATCCACGGCGAGGCGAGGACGATGCACTCCATTGACGCTACGACTGCGACGAGGACGATCCACTACATCGACACGCGAAGGATTCCGCAACTGCGCGTCACATGTATGGGTCGAAGAAACCCACCGGTTCTTTCTCTTTTTTTGCTTCAATGATCATGTATCTATATATACAAAAGCAAGGTTCATATATATATATAACATTTATCGATATGACACGAATGTAGACCGTGATTGCACACACTTATAATGTCTAGCATCTGATGAGTGAGGCATCGAGGTTGTTGAGATCGAACAAGTCGTTGAAACTGACCACGAAGAAGTCTCCCGAAAATTGGTGCAAGAAATGCTCCTCCCTGAAGGTGACCGAGATAATCGATACCCATTGTCCCACCAACTTGTTGTCTTGTTCCATGTACCGATTTTACAATCTAACGCAAGCTATTGTAAACATATGCTAGTGCTTTACCGGTACGAACAATTGTCCTAGTTTGAATTTCCATGCCAATGGGGCCAACGAAAAGTTAGGGGCCTCCGTGGCCAACTTCGATTTGACTTTGTCGCCGCCTCGCTGTTTATCATAGGTCATCTTCACAGAAGATGACTGGGCCCAAAGTGAAGTACTAACCTGTGCCGTACGGGGCACGGTAGCCGATTTGGTTGCCTGCTTCGGTGCAGCACGTGGCTCCGGTAGTGTTGGTAGCTTCAGCACAGCAGGTTGCGTGTAGCTTCGGTGCTATAGGACGGTCGTCGAAGGAGATGTCCCTCTTAGGCCACTGGTTGAATGTGCCAATGACATCCCCTAGTGTGTTGATCTCATCGTTTGGGGGCATCTCCAATGTGACGGCATTGCAAATTTCATGTGCACCATCGATATTGACCTTCACGTAACCCAGATCTACCGTGCGATCGTGCACAAATGACCCTGGACCAGATGGATACACGCCCTCCAAGTAGTCTGCAGGGAACGGAGCCGTTGGCAAGCCTCACTTGGAGATTTCACGGCGTGGCCATTGTGGAATATAAGAACCCAGGTGTCTTCATAACCGGCCCAGAAGTGCCTAAGGGAGAGACAGGGCCGAGAGGAAGGCCCAAAGGATAAGCTCCACGCCAAGCCTTGCTGCCGTGCGGAAGGGGATACATCCTAGAGACAGTGAAACATATATTTAGATATAAGAGATACGGTTGTAATCCGAGTTGTTAGCAGGGTAAGATAAACATGTAAACTCTATCCTGTAACAGATTAGTATCCAATAACCGATTGGAATCTCTTAACCGATCGGGACTCTGTAAACCGCCCACCCCCACTATATAAGGGAGAGGGCGGGCAGCAACAAAAACATCGAGCAATCATAGATCCAAGAGATCCACATAATCCCAGCACACAGGACTAGGGTACTACCTCCTTCGTTGAGGGCCTGAACCTGTCTAAACCTTTGTCTTGTGTGACCTTCGAGTTTGAGATCTAGCGCCTACCCCATAAATTCATTACCGACCACAAAACTCAACAGTTAGCGCGCCAGGTAGGGGGAGCGCTATAATATTTTCCTACAAACTCGATGGCAGCAATCAGCAGAATCATCGCTACCTTCATCTCTGGCCACGCTTTCCGCTTTGGAAGCCTGGACTTAGTTGCAGATGCTCGCGGAGAACTTGTTTGCCTGGACTTGAACCAGATCCAATCTGGTAAAGATCAGGCCGACCCATCTCAGGTATGCCACTCTGACTCATCCAGCAAACCGGTCAGCGTCACGAGGAATTGCTACGATCTTCGTGGCATCTACGCAATAGAAGAGCAGAAGACCGATCTCCAACGCCAGCAAGAGATTCAAGAAGCTGCGGAGGAAGATCGCCTTCTTTGTAAGGGTAAGGAGGCACAAACGCGATCGCTTCAATCTCGCGGCTGCAATGTCTGCGAGGACATCCTACAATCCAGATTGGGAGACCAAGTTGTCTTCCACACACCGCTGCAGAACGTCGTCGTTTCCAAGACGCTTCTCGACACGCTGGACCTAATGATTGCATTTGATAGCCCGGCAGCCCCGATCGTGGCCCAGATCAAGGCCATGGTGACGGCGGCGGCAATTCAGTAGAATCAGGAAAAGCCGGAAGGTGAAACGCACTAGCACTCCCACGCGGCTACTCGTGTCGCTAGCAGTCGGTCTGCTACCAGTCGAAATACCGGCAGTCGGCGCCCCACACAACCAGTCGGAGACGCCCGCCGGAATCTCAACCGCGACCTTCGCCAATACATCACCGCCATACGGCAAGAGCGGGACGAAGAAGATCGACGCTGGCGCCACGACGACTACGAACGCTTCGGTCCCGGCCACGGTCCACGAAACGATGAAAGGTACGACGACTGCAACGACTATAGAGACCATCATCGCCGGGGTCAGAATGACAACGACGATCGTCGAGTCATGGGCTCGCCACGCCGAACGCCACCCCGACGTGTTGATGACAATCGCCGAGCCAGAGGCTCGCCACGCCGGACTCCCCCTCATCATGACGACAGATCCATTGATGGAATCCGAGCGTTCACTTCTCGGTTACGCCGAGTGGTATGGCCCGAAGGTTTCAACCCCAAGGGCATCTTAAAGTTTGACGGGAGGCGAGATCCGGAAGCTTGGCTGCAGGTCTATGCCCTGGCGGTTAAAGCGGCTAGGGGCAACCAAAACGTGATGGCAAATTATTTGCCAGTCAACCTCACCCCTTCGACTCAAGCATGGCTCACAGGACTTCCTACGAACTCGGTGGACTCCTGGAGCGATCTTTGCGATCAATTTATCGCAAACTTTCAGGGAACCTATGAGAGGCCTGGCACCCATGGGACCTATATCAGCTTCACCAGAAGAAAGATGAGATGCTGAGAGATTTCATCCGCGTTTCATGCAGAGAAGAACACCATCAGAGATGTATCTGATGCAGTGGTGGTAGCAGCTTTTCAGAAAGGGGTCAGCGATCCGGATATGATCAAGAAAATATCCAAGAAACCACCAGCCTCTGTAAAGGAGATGTTCGCGTTGGCCGACCGCTATGCCACAGCCTCAGACGCCCTGGCCGAGCGCTAAGAAGATTGCCCGCAACAGAAGAACAAGGGCGACAAGGCCGAATCCTCAAAGCACAGAGACAAAAAACAGAAGGGCGAGGAGCTAGTTGCGGTAGCAGAGCGCAGCCGACCCTGAGCCACACGAAGGGAGGGACCCGATTACAATTCTGTCAAGGATGCGATCTGTCCTTTCCACCCTAAGGGAAAGCACGCCGCCAAAGACTGCTTCACCCTGAAGCGTTTTGCGCGAGAAAGCAACAAGCAACTGGCTCCAACGAAGGATGAGGCTGCAAAGAAGAAAGACCCTCCCGGCGAGGACGATTACCAAGAGCCCGAGCACGAGCTGAGCTACATATACGGGGGCTCCACCGGATACGAGTCCAAGCGGAAGCAAAAGCTTACCGCTCGGGAGATCAATGCGGTCGAACCGGCAACCCCCCAATATCTAAAGTGGTCTAAAGTCCCGATCACCTTTGATCGCTTGGATCACCCCAACCGAGTTCTACATCCGGGTAAGTACCCTCTAGTGCTCGACCCTGTTATTCGCAATGTAAAGCTCAAGAAAGTTTTGATTGATGGAGGGAGTGGACTCAACGTCTTGTTCGCCAAAATCTTCGATGACATGAACGTCCCCCGCTCCGAGCTAAGGCCGAGCTCACAACCGTTCCATGGGGTGATCCCTGGGGCGTCTTCATTTCCTCTCGGGCAGATTTCTTTGCCCGTCACCTTCGGTACCAAAGACAACTATCGGACCGAGTATATAAATTTCGAGGTAGCACTACAAGAAACAGGGAAAAATTCGTGGGCCAAAAACCCACGAATTTAGGCCAAAACCCACGAATTTAATTTAAATTTGTGAGCAAACCGTCGAATTTAGTTCACGAATTTAACTCGACGAAATTAATCAATTAAATTCGTGGGTACCCACGAATTTAAGTTAAATTCGTGGGTTTCTGCCAAGCCCACAAATTTAATTGGGAATGAAGTTAAATTGTGGGTTTAATAAACCCACGAATTTATCAGATTAATTGTTGGTTTATTAAACCCACGAATTTAATAGATTAAATTGTGGGCTAAATAACCCACAATTTAATCTGTTAAATTGTGGGTTTAATAAACCCACTAATTTAACTAGAGAGACTGATAAATTCGTGGGTTTTGAATGGCTCACTAATTTATCACTATTTTACAAAAAAAAATATATATATCCAAATGTATATATATTTATATATATATGCATCGCACTCAATACATATAACAACTAAAGAAGAAAAGAAAAGGCAAAAGAAAATTGAAACTAAAAATTGCTAGCGAAGAATAAATAAGAAGGATCGCCTATTTTGTTCAAATCGATCGTAAACACTAACACAAAAGACAAACTCCACAATGAAGTTCAAGCGAACGAAGAATTAACAAACGAGACACCAAACCTATTACCTCTACTAAAATATCAAACCAACATTTTAACTCTTCAAACCGGCTTAAAACTAAGTCTCCAAATGTACAAAATTTCGCATGACCTCTCTAGTAAATAGGACATCCACTCAAAGAGAAAAAAAACATTTGCAGCTATAATATATATATCAATCTCTCAAACCGTAAGGAGACATTCTAGCGCATCCTTAGAAAATCCAATCACACATCCAACGGCAATTTGTAAACTACGCAATGACGCATAACACATTACAACCGCAATAGATACAATCCACATTCCATTACAATAAGTCCATCACAATAAGTCGATCACAACGTATCCATCACAACAAGTTATAAAGTACAACAGTTATACACCAATCGAGCTCACAATGGAATTCATGCCTCGGGGTTGTTGGAGTTAGGGCGCTACCACCACCGTCGGCGCTGTTGAAGATGTCTTCTATGATGTCGTCGTTAGTACGTGCTGGAGGGCGTGACCTAGAAACATGCAAGTTCAAGATTAACTTAGGTTGTGCTACAAGTAACATTATGCTGATTCACATGAATATCAATATGAGAATATCAATAGTACTATTCAACCAAGACACAAGAGAATATCAATATGACAAAGTCAAGCTAAACAAGAATAGATACTATATATAAGAACTACACCTACGAGCTAGTCAAGATATGTCAGAATAATCATATGAACCACGCAAATCAAGACAATTAACAAATTGCACTCTAACAAGAGCATATGGCAACTAATATAAACCACGATACAAGCGATCACTTATGCAACAATGGGCATTAGAAAATCGATAATTAGGACCAAAATCGTTGTTCGACCATTGCTCTCAATATCTCAATGAACTCAATAGAGTTGAAATAAAGAACAAGCAAACATGACCAGGATAAAGAGAGTGTATATGCATCCAAGTGATTAGAAAAACAGTGGGAGATTTCATGATTTGCCCCGTTAAGTTGGCGGGACTTGATGATTTTCCCCGCTATGTCTCATTGACATGGCCACATGTCAGTGAGACATAGCGGGGCCATCACTAAAACGGGGCAAATCATCAACTTTTCCATAAACAATAGGTTTTTTAAGCACTCCAAGTTCCACCTCTAAGTAATATAGCCACATAGGTATGTTTGTAGAAAAACAAAGATACATAGGGCGAGAGAAGATTAATGCCACATATATTATCTCACAACATTTGCCAAAAAAAGAGCAGAAACTAGATCTGCAGAACTAAACACAACATTAGACTATTAGAGCCTCATTAGAAGTAAGAAACCTCAAGAGCTTTTTCAAAGATTTGTTTCAATTGATCACACCCATCACTTGCATTTCTTTGCCCGAAGATCATAAAGATAACCTACAAATCAAAATAAAAGCCACCTAATTAGTTACTGCGCCGCATGTGGCGCTTCACAAATCATTTTCTCGATATATCCACCAAACCGGATCAACTTACGATGGTTCCAAAACATCGCTAATCCGGTTTCACCATTCATTCGAGCCAAAAGGAAGGATATCACAATGCATTGCTATCAATATTTTGACAAGTAAATCATCAAACCGCTTCAAAACTAACTTCCATAAGGGAGTACTGGGTCGAAAAATTCATGTTAATCGATGAATACTAAACGGAAGGGAGTACTGTAGGAGAGGAGCAACACGACTTGGGGAAGGCAGAGGGGAAGTAAGGAAGCAAAGTGGCATGGTCTTTTCACAAGCAATTTTGAGGAAAAGGGAATAAAAATACTGAATACGGTGTGAGTGGCAAAACTCAAATATTTCTCTCTTAGGAGAGGAAAATCATCAAGTTCGATCTTAAAAGCGGCAAATCATCCGACACACATCTTAGAGGTGGAAAATCCTCAATTTTCCTTCGTAAAAATGGTATATACACGCAATACATAATGTGTCAGCAAGACATAAATGGAAAGTGAGAAATTAGAGTCGATAATTTACTTTCTTCTTGGGGCAGATCAAGATAATCCATGCATGAAAACAATGTACACAAATCGTTGAGGTCAAGATAATGATAAGAATAATCGTAATTGAAAATTGTGAACAAAGACAATGCAAAAGTAAGTAACAAAACATAAATACATTAGCACTAAAATTGTGCAGGGTCTAAAGTGAAGCTTTCAAGTTTCTACCGATAAAATTCCAGGGTCTCAACTACATTGAAAGCATGACAATCAGATCAATTCAGTTCAATCAACATTACGCCATTTTCTCATGGGCATAAAATTCGATTCATTCGGGTGTTGTCCCTTACCATTTACAATGACTTCCTATTTCATTCAGTGTTAGAAAAGATGACACACTAGAGTGGTGGCATTACTTACAGAAAAAAATATTTGCATAAACTTATTTAACAATTAATAAGGTATGCAATGGTAGAGAGGTTTCTAGTACAAAGAGCTCAAAGAGAAAATTCGTGCAAACCACCTTTTCTTATTTAGAAGTGCTTGATTTTAGATGATGCTAATCGCTAGCGATTAACCACCAAACAGATTGGTCATTCCAGATGCTATGGAATCAAGGGTTTCTATAATAGTTGCTTTGCATGAAGTAAAAAAAACTCCATTTCGATGAATTTGGAGAGATTGCATTCCGATATTAATGCAAAGTAGTTCATAATCTCGAATCCTTCTCTCTGTTTTCAGTTGCCGTCTCCTTTGCATAAATTTCCACCTAAATTACAAAACTAGCAACATAACACAAATAGTTCCGCGTCCCGTTAAAACCAATACAATTTTGTCTCAACACCCCAACCTTTCAATCCCTACCAACAAAAAACGGCTAAACGCATAGGAAAGCCGAGTGCCTCACCGCTTCGGTAGTAAAGCCTCGCGTCGCTCCACCCGCCCACACAAACCAAAAACGAAATCACCCCACCAATCCATCGCATTTCATAGGTCAAAATTCACAGAGCGAATGGCCTAGAATCAAGCACTGCGAATCGAGAGGCCCTGGTTCGATCCACGCGAACGCTTCGAGCACCGCGAGGACGTGGGCGACCAGATCCGTGAGAGGTGGCAATAAGGGATCGAGCGATGACGCGAGGGGATCGCTTGAGGTCGTAATAATGGTTTTAGCATCGCGACGGATCGAGCGATGACGCTGGTGGTAGCGCGCGGCGGGCGCCGGCCGGGCGAAGCGGCAAGGCCGGGCGGCGGGCCGTGTTGGTGGCGCTGGCAGAGGGCGGCCGGGCGGCGTGAGCAAAGCGGGCGGGGACGACGGCGCGGTGGCCGCCGGCGGGGCGGTCTCGGCGGCCGAAGCGGGCGGGCGGCGCCTGCGAGGGCGGCCGGGCGGCGGCGCAGGGCGGCGGCGCGCGGGCGCGCAGCGGGCGGCGGGCGTCGGCCGACGCGCTGGGGACGGCGGGCATGAGCGACAGCCGGGCGGGCGGGCGGGGCGCGGCGGCGCGCGAAGCGGCATGCAAGGGGGGAGACAATAGCGTGGGCGGGCGGGTGCGGCGTTGTGGTCAAGGCCTTTTTTTGGCTCCTGTTAAATTGGGGGATGTGGTGGCGCACGATTTTAAAAGTTTAAATTGTGAGTAATTGGGCCCACGAATTTAAATGTTTAAATTGTGGGTATTGATGGCCCACAATTTAAATGATTAAATTGTGGGTGTTATTTAGCCCACTAATTTAAATAAATAAATTGTGGTTTCATTTTGGCCTACGATTGTAATTAAAAACGTGGGTTTTATCGAAACCGACGAATTTAAATAAATAAATTCGTGGGTTTTTTTGGGCCCACGAATTTAAAAAACCCACGAATTTTTGTCTGTTTCTTGTAGTGTAGCGAATTTCGAGACAGCGTATCACGCTATCTTGGGAAGGCCCGGTCTGGCTCGGTTCATGGCCGTCCCGCACTACACCTATTTGGTGATGAAGATGCCAGGACCCAAAAGCATCATCACGGTTCGCAGTAACAACAAGCGATCTTTGGAATGCGACCGAGAGAACTATGAACTTGTTGAGCTGCAGGATGCAACCGCTGAGGGGAAGAATATCCAGGCAGAGGCTATCACATTGCAGGAAGAAGGTGACATCCCATCCAAGAAGCAGGCCACACCAGGGATAAAGTCTGGTGAAGGAACCAAGAGAATTATTCTCGACTCATCCGACCCGTCCAAAATGACTCTAATCGGGATAGGGCTCGAGGATAAATAGGAAGACATGCTCGTCACCTTCCTCTGGGCTAACAAGGACATCTTTGCCTGGAAACCATCCGACATGCCGGGTGTTCCTAGGGAGGTGATCGAGAATTCCTTACACGTCGATGAAAAGGCGAAGCCAATCAAGCAAAGACTCGGCGTTCGCTTCCAGATCGCTGAACGCCATCAAGCAGGAGATCACCAAGCTATTAGCTGCGGTTTTATCAAAGAAGTGTATCATCCCGACTGGTTGGCGAACCCTGTACTAGTTCAAAAGAAGAATAAAACTTGGTGCATGTGCGTTCATTATACTGATTTCAACAAGGCATGTCCGAAGGATCCCTTCGGGCTACCTCGAATAGATCAGGTGGTTGATTGAACCGCCAGGTGTGAGATCCTGAGTTTCCTCGATGCCTACTCAGGGTACCACCAGATTCGCCTAAAGGCGGAAGACCATATCAAGACATCATTCGTCACGCCCTTTGGGGCCTTTTGCTACACCACGATGGCGTTCGGATTAAAAAATACTGGTGCAACATATCAGCGCGCAATACAGCGGTGTTTTCACACCCAACTCGAATGCAACGTGGAGGCATATGTGGACGATGTCGTGGTAAATACTCGGGAAAAGAGGGACCTCATCACCGATCTAACCGAGACGTTCGAAAGTCTAAAGACTTTCAGCATGAAGCTTAATCCTGAGAAGTGTGTTTTCGGAGTATCTTCGGGAAAACTGCTCGGGTTTATCATATCCCAACGAGGCATTGAGGCCAACCCAAAAAAGATCAAAGCCATATTAAACATGGAACCACCGACTAGCCAAAAGTATGTCCAGAAGCTTACGGGGTGCATGGCCGCACTCAACAGGTTTATTTCCCAATTGGGTATGCGAGGTATGCCATTCTTTAAACTCCTCAAGAAGCAGGACAAGTTCCAAAGTGGACACCCGAGGTGCAAAGAAAGGCTCAAGACTTGAAGACCTTCTTAACGACACCCCCGGTCTTGGTTTCACCGATGCCAGGGGAACCTCTGTTACTTTACATCGCGGCAATGACTCATGTAGTCAGCGCTGCAATCATCGTAGAAAGGGAGGAGCCGGGTCACATGCAGAAGATCCAACACCCAATCTATTTCATCAGCAAGGTCCTGAGTGATTCTAAGGTGCGGTATCCACAAGTGCAAAAATTATTATACGCCGTACTTCTCACATCTCGCAAACTCAAGCACTACTTCCAAGAGCATACTGTTTCGGTGGTCACTTCCTTCCTGATAAGAGATATACTTCACAACTAGGAGGCCACTGGGAGAATTGTAAAGTGGGCAGTCGAGCTTGGAGCTTTTGATATCCTATTCAAGTCTCGCACAGCCATCAAGTCTCAAGCACTCGCCGACTTCACTACCGAGTGGACAGAACTTCAAAATTCAGCGGTCGTCAAGGAACTCGAGTATTGGACCATGTACTTCGATGGTTCTGTCATGCTCAGCGGCGCGGGGGCTGGTATAGTGCTCATATCGCCAAGTGGAGAACGGTTATGGTACGTTCTGCAAATAATTTTTCCTGCGTCGAACAACACCGCTGAGTACGAGGCACTCATCCATGGACTCCGTATTGCCATATCGCTCGGTATCCGACGTTTGACGATTCACGAAGATTCAATGCTCGTGGTCAATCAGGTGCAAAAAGAATGGTCCTGCATCGAAGATAACATGGCTGCCAACTCCCAGGAGGCACGCAAGCTAGAAGGCAACTTCGACGGCGTGGAACTTGTTCATGTGCTCCGTTGGGACAATGAGGTGGCCGACGAGCTAGCAAAGATGGGATCCAGTCGGACCACAATGTTAGTGTTATGCCCTTGAGGCAATCATTTAGATGATTGTAACATGACTATGTTTATGAATAATAATATGATTATTGGTCCAATGAATGTATATCATTGTATTGATCAACAAGTATGTGACTTGATTATGAAGCTCTTTACTTAATGATGTAATTCAATAAATATCTCGATCGGATATCATCGATAGGACTACGATGAATAGATCAAGACATGTAGTGATCGATGATCATGCTTCATAGATCATGGGATATGGAGATATCATCTCTACATTGTGGACCATGTTGAAGAACATGGGTTAGATAGACCCGCTATGGGACATCGCGAGAATGTTTCATTCTTATGTGTCATCGCTGTATCTCATACCTAGAAGATGTATGATCCTTAGACTCGAGATTGTCATATTCCCTACATGTGTAATAGTTTTCCTTGGGGCTATCAAACACTACTTCCTAACCGGATAGTTATAAAGGTAGCTTTCATGTTTACTATGAAACGTGTAGGGAAGTGAGCAAATAAGATGGAATTTGCCACTCCAATGAAACAGAGATATATGACAAGGCCACTCGTGTGATATGATTAAGAAAGTGCATGACATGCCGTGATTGAGGAGTCAATCACAACTTATTAATATATCACGGATACGAGAGATGGATTGAATCATCAAAGGATGACATGCTTCTCGCCTTGAGATCAATCTTCATATACTTGGCAAAGGGATTATTACATGAGTTCTTTGATAGGTTCTGCTCGATTTGATCACAAGATGTTTGGGAGTTGGCATACTTTGCAAGAAGCCGCTACCAACTATTGGATTGAAAAGGAGTTTTCCAATCCATGTCCAAACGTATGTGAACCCGCAGGTCACACACTTAATGGTGGGGACGCATTAATTTGGATTGATCCGTAATTAATGAACCTCGTGGGCTTAGCATGTCGTGGGCCCTGGTTTAGGGTTTCATCTCGTGGCTATATAAGGAGGGAGGAGGAGGCGCAGAGTGTGCTTTCCACGGTTTAGGTTTGATTCACTTGAAACCCTAGCCTCCTCCTCTCACGCCTCGCCGAGCGACTAGGTGCTTGCACACACGCACGCTGCTCCATCTCTCGGACGTGTGGACTATCGCGTGACGCTGCCGCGATCAAGGGCGTGGGAGGACGATCCACGGCGAGGCGAGGACGATCCACTACATCGACGCAACGATCGCGGCGAGGACGAACCACTACATCGACGCTGCGCCGAAGGATTCCGCAATCGCGCCTAGTGGTAATCTTATCTATGATCCCTTCTTGCGAGTAGCTTTACGTTGCGCTGTAGTTTTTTTTTGTGCTAGTGTAGCATATCGCGCTTCCTCAAAGGTATCGAGCCATCTCGTATAGTTTTGTGATCCGGATGTTGCACATATGATGTGTGAGGTTAGTAGATTGGATCTATTACATGTTCACCGGTTCATGTGATGAATTGGTGACGCAGCCATCGATGAGATCGATCGATTTAGGGTTTGAGGAAAGTGCAAACCGACTCAATCTTGATTTGGGTGAGTCCGCTCATGGTACGACGTTACCCTTACCGTCGGGTTACCGCCATCGTGGTTTCAAACGATCCATATGGGACCAAGCCAATCGATCGAGTTGGATTGGGTCAACTGTTGATCCATGGTAAGCGCAAATGAGATTCAATATTGATTTGGGTGAGTCCGCTTCATGGTACGACGCTGCCTTTACCGGTCGGGTTACCGCCATCGTGGTTTCAAACGATCCATATTGGATTCAGCGAGCGCGCCGCCTCTGACTCCCGAGTCGAGGGTTGCTTTTGTTTAACTCGCTTTTGCAGGAATTATGTGAAATAGTATGGCCTATGTGTATGTGATGCATGTAATTTCCACATGGCTCGTGGCCGTGTTAAGCCATAAGGCTATTTAAATTGTATAACGACCTGCGTGTCGACTTGTGATGCTTCAAACCTCATGTAAAATTCATTATCAAAAGTTGTAAGGAGTTGCATCCATAATGATGAAGACGATGGCTAGGTGAACAAATCAAGCAAGGTGGCTAGGTGAACAACCAAGCATGATGATGGAGATCTTAATGCTAAGGGCCATGCTATTTCACACTTATTTTGATTTTCTGTGGATGTGTGTTTTATCCTTGCTATTTTCTTTATGCTCATTGCATGTGATGCTATGTTCATAGTAATCTTTGTTCATCCTTATAGTTAAAAATCTTAAATCAAATTGTCCATCCAATTGTTGCACCTATCAAGAATTTAGATCGTTATTGATATGACCGCCAAAGTAGTATATCAATGGCTATCTCAATAGATGATAGGGATGTGTTGGACACATCACGCATAACAATGGCGATTTAAACGAGCTATCAAAACGGTTTTGGGCTTGAGGACATAAGTGGTTGGGATTTGATTTCAGAATGAAGGAACCTATACAAGACAATTGGTGTCTAGGAAAACACACATGAGGCAGGTTTCTTAATTGGCACCGAATACGGAAGTGCTCCTCCTCATGTGAGCCCTTGGGGCAGGTTGACTCGCCATGAGTCAAGTTGATGGAGGCATTCATTACTTGTTTTCATACTCAACAAACAAGAGTTACATATGATGTAATTAGCAAAGGTGTTGCTTACCTATGTCATTAAATTTCTAGCAAGTGATGCCAAAGCTCACTAGTGTTTAATGAATATGGATCTTGAATACTCACTATGTGTCTATAAAAGGACATAAAATAGGAGTGTCTTTAATTAAAAGTTTAATAAAAGTTTTACATAAACATAGTGCTTAGAATCTTTGCATATTTTTGTTGTAGTTCAATGGCACCTTCTCCTACTCCCGCTACACTGGTTTTGCTTTGAGATCGGTTTTGGAAAGGGAAAACTGAATGGAACTAATTTTGTTGATTGGTATCGCAACCCGAGAATTGTTCTCAAGCATGAAAAGAAGGACTATGTTCTAGAGAATCCAATTCTCGATGAACCACCCGAAAATGCTGCCGCAATTTGAGGGTTGAATATGAAAAGCATGTTA